>CM016623.1:34124420-34699707 GCA_005393395.2 Gossypium australe | reverse complement strand
ATCTACTTCAGCTTCCCACAAATCGGCAACACGGGGCACAGCAAGATAGAATTCGGCTTCTAGAGATAGAGGCTGAAATCGACAAGCTTAGAGAAAGTGATTCAGGTTAGAAACTTGATGAAAATAGAGAAATCGCAGAGACAACCCCGAAACTCACCAGATTAAAGAGGAGTATTCGGCTTATGGTGCACCTTCGGGAAAAAAATCCACTCTTGTAGATTCAGCTATGGGAGAGGAAGATGATGAGAAGAAATTCGACTTTCAGGAAGATGTTGAAGAGAAGAAGGCTATGGAATTTCGGCTAGAAGAGAAAGGAGAGAAAAGAATTTTTGGCTTGAGAGAAAAGATGAGAAAGTGAGAAAACAAATGGAAAAGATGATAATTCTCCTTCCAAATTTCGGCTATACACAGGCACTCACAGAGTTGGAGTTTCGGCCAACTCTCCCCCTCCTGATAGCTTTTATCCCTTATCTCATCCATTTATCATCACATCCCTTATCCATTTAATCCTTATCTTTCCTTCCTAATTTCATCTTTTATCACTTAATTAAAAACAATAATCTCCTAAATTAAAGCAAATGTGCCGTCCATCCCCTTCCCTCCTATGTGGGTCAATTTCGGAACGACTCATATCGAATGGTGCTGAGTTTTTAGGGGTATCTCAAGTGTAGCCCCAAATGTCACAGAGTACTGGCTTGAGGTTGTGGAGTGGATCATGGACGATATGGATTGCACCGCCAAGCAAAATTGAAAGAAGCTGTGTCCTTGTTGAGAGACGAGGCGTATCAATGGTGGCTCCGGTTCGGGGAGGTACTCAGGCCGAACGTATTTCCTGGGATTTCTTTAAAACGGAATTTCAAGGAAAGTATGTCGGGGCTAGCTATGTGGATGCCCGAAGGAAGGAATTCTTAAATCTGGTCCAAGGAGGCCAAGACTGTGGTAGCTTACAAGGCAGAATTTCTGCGTCTGAGTCGGTATGCCCCAGTATAGTGCCAATTGACTACGAGTGCTGTGTGCATTTTGAGGACGGGTTGCGTGATGAGTTGCGAGTTCTGATAGCCCCACAAAAGGAGAGAAATTTTGCCACACTGGTGGAGAAAGCCAAGATAGCTGAAGAGGCTAAGCACTCGGAGTGACAAAACCGAGAAAATGATAGGGGCAGGAACAAGAGGAACTTTAAGTACTCAGTCCTGCTAGAGGGTTTCAGAAGAGGCCCAGGAATGATGAGGCCAGCTCGAGCTAGAGTACCAGCTGCTACCAATCAGATACAGCCATGTGTAGATTGTAGAAAATGACACCCCGGGTGAATGTTGGAAGAGGACTGGGGTTGTTTCAAATGTAGTTCCAAGGACCATCAGCTTAAAAATTACCCTCGACAGACTGCTCAGACTCAGGATGTTCATAACTATGATGCACAGCCAGTTAGAGGCGTTCAGCCACCGAGAGGCCGTGGGCTAGGTCGAGGTCAGGGTGCACCGGTAGAGGTACTGGTAATAGGGGTAACACGGAGGCGAGGCAGCCAGGGCTGGTTTATGCGGTCAGACGCTGAGAGGATGGCGTTGCACCTGATGTAATAACCGGTACGTTCTTCATATCTGATGTACCTGTTATTGCTTTGATAGATATCTGATCCACCATTCATATGTTGCTTGTGCTGTATTTGGAATTTGAACACTAGATCTGAGATTACTGATAGAGAGACAACGGTAATTAGTCCTTTAGGACAGTCAATGATAGTAAATAAATTGTTTAAAGATGTGCCCTTAGAAATTCAGGGAGAAATATTTTTGCGGATTTGATGGAACTGCCATTCGGCGAGTTTGACCTTATTTTGGGCATGGACTGGTTGGTGAAACACCGTGCGAACTTGGATTGTGCTGCAAAGCAGATGATACTAAGAACTTCAGAGGATAAAGAAGTGATGATGGTGAAAAAGAAACTATCTATCTAATGTGGTATCTGCTTTAAAGGCAGAAAAGTCGGTGAGAAAGGGGTGTGGAGCATTCCTAGCTTTCATTAGTGCTTTGGATGCTAATGAATTGTCGGTGGATAGTGTTAGAGCGGTGAAAGAGTTTTCGGACGTCTTTCCCGTGGAACTCCCAGGTTTGCCTCCGGATCGGGAGGTCGAGTTTGGCATTGAGCTATTGCCAGGAATGGCTTCGGTGTCCATTGCTCCTTATAGAATGGTGCCGAAGGAGTTAGCGGAGCTTAAAGCTCAAATTCAGGAGTTGTTGGATCGAGGATTCATTCGACCGAGTGTGTCACCATGGGGAGCGCCGGTCTTCTTCGTCAAAAAGAAGGATGGATCGATGCGTATGTCCATCGATTATAGACAATTGAATAAGTTGACGATCAAGAATAGGCATCTGTTGTCGAGAATCGACAATCTGTTTGATCAACTGCGAGGAGCTTCGGTCTTCTCAAAGATAGATTTGAGATCGGGTTCTCACCAGCTTAAGGTCAAGGAGGCGGATATTCATAAGACTGCGTTTTGAACTTGTTATGGGCATTATGAGTTCTTGGTGATGCCATTTGGGGTTGACTAATGCACCAGCTGCATTTATGGACATGATGAACCGGGTCTTCCAACCCTATTTAGATAGATTAGGTGGTGTTCATAAATGACATTTTGGTATACTCGAAGAATGAAGAAGAGCATGATTCACATCTGCGGGTACTATTGCAGATATTATGGGAAAAGCAACTTTATGCCAATTCAGTAAGTGTGAATTTTGGCTGAAGGAAGTGACCTTTTTGGGGCATGTTGTGTCTGCCGAAGGAATTAGAGTTGATCCCCGGAAGGTAGACAAAACGGTTTTATTTGGACTTTGGATTTCTTTTTAGTAGTTAAGGTTGTAATAAGGCCTCTGGATTATTTTTATTTTGTTTTATTTTTGACGTATTTATGTTTTGCTCTAAGTACTTTAAATGAGATTTTTTAAAACTTAAATAAACATTTTCTAAAATGGATATACAAATGGATTTTCATATGAAACTTTCATAAATATTTTTTAACTCGGAAATCTTCTCTTAAATTTTCATCAACATTTTTCAATAGACATGTTTGTAAAATCATTAGTTTAAAATTTTATCGATTTAGCAATAAATTTTCTATTCAGTAATACTTTGTCTAAATTTAAATGGGAAATGTTTTTACTTAAATATTAATCAATATCTATTTACGTACAATGTAAAAGGACATAAAATGCATTTTTTTCTCGTGTGACATGTCAGATTTGGCCATAACGCATGGGTCGGTTTGGGTGTTACAACTATTTATATGGTATGAATAGGAATAAATAGAAAAAAAATTGGAATGAAATTAGAAAATCAAAAGAATGAAATAAAAATGAAAGAATATTTGCTCAAGTTAATTATCAAAAATGTATTTTATTGAAAAAAAAGTCTGAACATGAGCCTATTTCACAAAAGAAATCTTATTGTTCCTAGGCTAAAAAAACAACAAGAGCGTTCTAAATATTACTCTGTATAATTTCTAAAAACTACAGGAAGTTCCTTTGAAGTCCAATTGTCCAAAACGATTCCAGGTTCATAAGGGTGAATGCCATAAAAGTTTCTTTGTTCAATTCATTCCTCCTGTATGGCATTGATGTGAGGACTTTCCAATAACCCTCTCTCAGGGTGAATTATCCCTCCGAATACAAAGGTCTGAGAGATGTGGGGGAATATCATTGATTCCCACTTGACTTCTTCCCCATTCAATCGTGCTCTTCTTCTTTCCTACTTCTTCTCTATTTCTCTCCTCTTTTGTTTAGCATCTGGCCTGAAACCCAAGCCACAATTGTCTCTCTTCTCTTTCAGCATCGGCAATTGAACTTCCCATTGGAAATTTTGCCCAGTCCATTTCCTGGTAAGGCTCCTTTCCCCACTATCATTTGTAAGCCCATCCTCGTGGTCTTGGATATCTTAGGCACCGGAACTTCATTTCCTTCCAAAATGAATGTTGCGTTGACGAACTCTAAAGACCGGAAAGAACACTCAATGCTCTCCTCATTTGTCTCTACATATGGCGCGTCGTTGGTAACAGTGGCTATGATGTCCTCCTCCGCATTTATGGTAACTAGCCAACTTTCTGTCACTAGCTTCAATTTTTGGTGCAGCGATGAGGGCACTGCTCCTGCCGAATGAACCCAGGGCCTTCCCAGCAAGCAATTGTATGAGGGCTTGATATCTATCAGCAGAAAATCAACGTCATACGTGTTTGGCCCAATTAGCAACGGTATATCAATTCTTCCCATCACTCTTCTCTCGGTGTCATCAAACGATCTCACTATGTTCTGGCATGTCTTCATGTGAGAACTGTCTATCGGCAACCTTTTCAACGTGGACAACGTAGGACATTCAAGGCTGAACTGTTGTCGATTAACACACTTGGCAGAGTGTATCCCTTGCAACGGGTAGTGATGTGCAGGGCTTTGGTCGATCCCATACCTCTAGGTGGAATTTCATCATCACTGAAGTAAATGAAATTATTGGCACTTATGTTACTAACGAGACGGTCAAGCTTATTGATAGATATATCCTTAGTAACATAAGTTTCATTTAGTACTTTCATCAATTCTTCGCGATGCAATTCTGAACTTAAGAGTAAGGCTAGCACTGATATGCGAGTCGGTTGCTTGCGCAGCTGCTCTACCACGCTGTATTCACTATGCTTCAAGAATTTTAAAAATTCTTTAGCTTCTTCTTCTTTCACTGGTTCATTAATAAGGGCATCAGGTCCCTTCTCTCGTTCAACTGCCACAGTCTTTGATTTCACTGATTCTACACTAACATTTCCTGAATCGTAGCGCCTTCCACTACGTGTGTAGGACCCTTCATTTTGGACTTTCTCGGAAGTGACGACTGAGCTTTCCACTCCTGGTATTGTCACGCTATAGTCGTAATTCCAAGGTACCATTTTGTTATCCTTGAAAGGAAAGGAAACATGCCTTTGGATTGCAACTTTTGGCGTGATTTGTGTTCTACTTTCTGTGTTTCTCGGTCGGGAAATGATGATCCTCAGATAATTAACTTTTTGGTTTGTTAACTCTCCTACTGTTACACATATGTTTCCTTTCTCTGAGCCTTCTTCTTAAAATTCCACTTCCTTATTATCCATAAGGCTTTGCACCAAGACCCTAAACTCAGCACATTCCTGGATCTCATGCTCTTTTGCTTCGTGGAACTCACAGTAGTTCCTTAGTTCTTCACCTCCTTCCACAGAACTTGATTCTATCAGTCCCCATCTTACCATTTCCCTCCAAACCATTCTCAAAGGGGTTTTTCACTTCCGAGATATCCTCCTTGATCTTTCTCATGACATTTTCCCCAACTGCGTTTATCCCCTTATCACCATGGTTTGGTAATAGGTTCTCCGCACCAGGTGTATCGTCGGACTTTACAATTCCCATCTTGATGAATCTTTTGACTAACTTTTTGAAGGCAGTGCAATGTTCTATTGAGTGCCCCGTTATTCCCGCATGGTAGTAGCATTGAGCGTTTGAATCATACCATTTGGGATATGAGGGCTGTAACGGCATCAAATAAAATGGGAACACGACGTGCGCGTCGAATAAACTTTGGTATAGCTCTTTATACGTCATTGGGATTGGCGTAAATTGGAGCTTTTCTGAATTTTCCCTTGGGCCTAATTCTTGTCTTGTCGACCCTTGCTGTCCGGCAGTAACTACTTTTGGCTGGCTAACAGTGATTGCCTTTGAGTACCCTTTGTTGTATGTACTTGTATTATTCACCTCACTATCCTTTTTCTTAGGAGCAGACTTTCTAGTGGTTTCTCCCGCTTCAATCTGACCACCCTTTATGGCATTTTCTATCATTTCCCCTGCCATCACTATATCCGTAAAGCTTTTAGTGGTGCTTCCTATCATGTGGGTGATAAAAGGTGCCTTTAAAGTGTTGATAAATAGCATGGTGGTTTCCTTCTCTAGGAGAGCTGGTTGAACTTGCATGGTAACTTCCCTCCATCTTTGCACGTATTGCTTGAAGCTTTCATTCGATTTCTTTTCCATTTTTGCAACATGATTCTATCAGGCGTCATGTCTGTGACATGATTGTACTGTTTCATGAAGGCTTGGGCTAAGTCTCTCCATGAGCTAATATTAGAACTGCTGAGTTGATTGTACCACCTGGATGCTGCCCTCACTAAACTGTCTTGGAAACAATGAATCAAAAGTTGATCATTATTCACGTAACCAGACATGCGTCTACAGAACATAGTGATGTGGGCTTCAGGGCAGCTAGTCCCATTGTACTTCTCAAATTTTGGCATCTTAAATATATGAGGAAGCACCAAATCTTGAACCAGAATCAAGTCTTTTGCGTCAATACCATGGTTATGATCGGTATTTTTCAAAGCCTTGAACTTCTTTTCCAACCATCTACAGCGATCTTCCAACTGCCTTGAAGATTTAGTTCTTATCTCCTCCCTGTCTGCTATGTCTAGGTCAGGGATAACAGGATTAGCAGGGTTATCTCCCGGGTTAGATCCTAAGCCCACATGGAAGTTCATGGGTGGTCTATTATCAGCTTGCCCCTATTGAGGCCTAATCATGACAGGTGGCCTTTGGGGATACTCCTTCGGTTGTACATGCGATGGGGTGAAACACCCAGGAAAGTTCTCATTGTCTTTAGTGTTAACTATGGGACCCTTCCCTTTGTCCATTGCCCCACTCAGCATCCGGGCCATTTGAGCCATCATGTTCCTTTGAGCTTTCAACATCTGATCTCTCATTTCTTGTTGGAGCTTTGCCAATTGCTCCTGCATCTGATCTTGCATATCTCTCTGGAATTGTTCAAGTCTTTGATCCATTTTCTTTGTTTTGGCACGTGTACCATAGTGGTGTTCAGCTTCCAGATTTCCCCCCCTCTCTCTCTCTCTCTGTGTTATAATTTCAACTAATTAGACTCTCTATGGATTTGAATGCATATGATGTTATGTAATGCAAATGCATTAATTCAAAGAGGCATCTATTCTGATTCAACTTCATTTTAGAAAACTTTATTAGAAAACAAAACCCTTTACATAAAATGAACTACAAATATACTTTCGCCCTAAGTCCTAAAGTTTTGATTTTCCCAAACAAAGAGGTTAGTCTTGACCATGATTCGAGTGTAGCTCATACTTCATGCTCAATATATCAGCCTATGTTGCCAAAGTCTATAGGTGATCAGCTACCTCTCGAATCTGAACTATTGCTTCACCCATGAGGTAATCCCAACTTCTAACTTGATCATGAGAATGGTGAAGCTCTTCCTTCCAACGCCCTTCTCTTGTTTCAAGAAGCTCGATCCGAAGTTCACAACTGTGTAATGCTGATTCTAACTCTTCAATCTTACCCTTCATTTCCTCGATCTTGTTCAGACTTGATTTTAGCTCGATTTTAGAATTACGACTTTGATGGTGATGAAGAGACCGCCCAAGTTCAACCACTCTAGCTTTTAATTCTCCTTTTTCATTTCGACTTTCTGCCAAACTCTTCTCTAAGGCCTCATTTCGCGCTTGCATTTCTCGAAACTTTCTCTCCTAATAGTTAGCTTTGGCCTTTTCCTCTTGAATCTCCTGTTGCCACTACTTTGAAGTCTTTCCCAATCCCGCGTTCTTCATCGTCAGATGTACCTTCTTATATTCTGTCTTCAAACTATCTCGATCTTCCTCTATCTTCCTCTTTTCTTTTCTTAATTTCTCGACTTCTGATTTTTGAACATCCACATCTAGCCTCAAGTACATTTTTTTTCTTCTTCCAGCTTCTCTATCCTCTTTTCGAGCTCTAAACTTTGCCTCTCGAAGTCTTGCTTTATAATCTCTAACTCTGATGTCCCACTTGTAAATACTCCTTCATCAATCGAGCACCCTCCAAGCTTGGCCCAGGGATGTTATCATTGATCCTTTTACTCGACCATTCCTTGTATTCCAGGGTTGTCATCGGTCCTCAAGTCAATATCTTTATAGGTGAGGCTGCTTCCAAACCTCAGAAATCTCTCGAATCTTCTTCTTATAATTATCCCCCTTATATGAGAATTCACTTTGAGCTAATTCATATGTTGCTAGTACAAACTGTCTTGCTTTGTATTGCCTTAGTATGAGCAACGGTGCATATCCAACGGCTCCCCAGATTCCAAGCAGAGGTACCTAATCGAAATTTCCACACTGATAAAGGACTTCGTCGGGAACCATCCAAGGGGCTTTCCACTCACCATCTTCCTCTCGGAGGATTTTAAGAATTTCCACCCATCTTTCCTCTTATATATCGTCCCTCCTTGTCGTAGCTGTGCCTCCTTTAAAGGGGAATAATTTTTAGAGAACACTCGGTAAGGAACCCTATCAATCCTCCAAAAATGACTGTGAAACCAAACCAATAATAATTGTGTACATCCAATGAATCTGCTTTCACCAGCTCTTTGACATGCATTCAAAGATCTGAACGTGTCGGCTGTCGAAAGCATTTTAGAAGTTTTGATAAAACAGGGGTCGACTTACAAAAATGAAAACGGGAGTCATCACCAATCCTTTTTTACTTAGGTGTGACTGGATCACCTTATAAAATATTTTATTTCAAAATATTGATTTTGGTCTACGAAATATAAGAAAACGGGTTCGGGAGTCGGTTACGTACGAGGAAGGCTTAGCACCCTCGTAACGCCCAAAATTTGGTACCGAATCGATAATCTCATGCCCTAATATCGAAATTTTGAAAAAAAATAAAAATAAGATCCTTCTATTTGAAAGAAAACCAAGACTTACCTATTTCAAAGAAATAAGATGTTATACCCAGTAATTTAGGATATAACATCTCATGACTTCGAAGTTAGGCTCGCCTTTATTTGTAGAAAATTCTTATTTCGAAACACAAAACATCAAATCCAGTAAGTTAGGATACAACGTTTTGAATTTCCGAGAATAAGTTTTGATTTGGAAATTTATGAATTTAAAAAAAAGGATACTTAATATTTTAAGTTCAACGATAAAAATCGAACCCAGTGAGTTAGGGCACAATTTTTCTCGAAGTCCCAAATATTAGATATCACATTATTTATTTTTTTTAAAGCTATTTGAAATAAATGCGTCAATTTAAAAGGTGCTTTTATAGAAAATTTGTAACACCCCAAACCCGACCTAGAAGTTAGGCCCGAATCTGGCGTGTCACATGGAAGTGTTTTTTTTTTTTTCAAAACCATCTTTGCGATTGTTAAAAACTTGTTTGAGAATTACAGCCTCTTTGTTAAAACCCAAAACACTTAAGCAATTGTTATCTACTTGAAAACATTGTAACTCACCCCTCTTTCTTAACCCTTGTAGGTAATGCTCAGTGATGAGGACTTGGGGCCATGGATGACTCGGTGGAGGCCATACTTCAGAAATGGTGCTTTGAACTTTAGATTTCCATTTACATTTACTTTATTACTTTTACTATTTTGGGTTTTTATGTTGCAATAAGGCCTCTGGGATATTTTTATTTTGCTTATGTTTTTGTCGTACTTAGTATTTTGCTCGAATTGTTTTAAATGGGGATTTTTCTAAAATCTTAAATAACGGTTTTCCAAAAATGTAACACCCCAAACCCGACCCATGCGTTACGAGCGGATTTGGTATGTCACACGAGCAAAACATGTTAAACGCTTTTTATTCGTACTAAATATTGCTTTGTTAAAATCAAGAAAACAAGTTTGATTTGATAAAATGCTACTAACCTCGAAGATTTGATTGATAAATCGATAAATTTGAACTAATGATCTTAGAAAGCCGTGACTTTTGAAAATATCGTTAATAGTTCGAGAGAAAATATCCGTGTTAAAAATATTTGTAAAAGTTTATTTTGAAATCCATTTGTTAATCGATTTTGGAAAAATATTTATTTAAGTTTCTAGAAAATTCCCTTTTTAAACAATTTAAGAAAAATAATAAAAACATCCCAACCATAAAGCAAAAATAAAAATAGTCCAGAGGCCTTATTACAACATTTAACCCAAAATAGTAAAGTAATAAAAAAAACGAGAAAGAAGTCTAAAGTCCAAATAAACCATTTCTAAAGTATGGCCTCCACCGAGTCATCCATGGCCCAAGTCCACATTACTGAGCATTACCTGAAAGGGTTAAGAGAAGGGGGTGAGTTACAAGAACTCAGTGTATAATCCCCTTACCGATTGTCCACTGGGCCTGAGTCCCATTTAGCAATAATTTGGGCGTAAGCCCATTTAGCAATAATTTGGGCCTAAGCCCAAACCAAACCTACTAATCCATCCGCTACACACCACCCGTACCAACCAACACACTTGTGGGGATCAAGTCAACCCACCCCGCCAACATACCAATCACAGGCATTAAGCCATTAATAACAAATTAATTATGGACAAGCCACCAGAATAACAGAATTTACGTGGCATTGCCACTATACAGATTTGTGGCAGAGCCACCAAAATATGTGGCAGAGCCACCAGAACTTCTCTTCAATATTATCCCATCCCATGCAAAATCATGTATATAATGCATAACAAATCATGACTTTTACAAAATAAAAACAGTAATTTATTCGGATATTCATTACAAAAGTACGGCCCATTATAATAATTTATCAAATAAGCCCATTAAGCAAAATATCAGATTGGCCCATTTAGCAAAAATATCAAATTGGCCCATTCAACAAAATATCAGATTGGCCCATTTAGCAAAATATCAAATCGGCCCATCTAGCCATAATTTCAGATTGGCCCATTATTCAATATGTCCATTCGGCCCATTAAGGCAATCAATGAAATCGGTCCATTAAGGCAATCAATGAAATCGGTCCATTAAGGCATTCTATCGAATCGGTCCATTAAGGCAATCAATCAAATCGGCCCATTAAGGCAATCAATCAAATCGGTCCATTAAGGCATTCTATCGAATCGGCCCATTAAGGCAATCAATCAAATCAGTCCATTAAGGCATTCTATCAAATCGGCCCATTAAGGCATTTTCATATTTCGGCCCTTTAGGGGCATTTTCGTAATTCGGTAATTTCGCAATCCAGACTTAACTACTAATTTGGGCGTAAAGATTTAAACCGTCCATCTGCGTCGTACTAACTAAATTGACTATAACTTGAGTTAGGAATCTCGAAATCTAAATCTGTAAAATTTCCTTGAAACTAGACTCATATATCTTCTTACTACAATTTTTTTTAGAATTTTTGGCTTAACCATTTAGTACAGTTTATTCCTTAAAATTTCCCTTGTTTCACTATCCAATGATTCTGACCTCTCTTAACTTAATTTCAAATATCTCACTGTACGGTTTTCATATACTGCTCATACTTGTTTCTATTGCAAATAAGCTCACTAAGGAATCCATACATATAAATTATAACCCATAATTCACTTAGTAGAATTTTATATGATTTTTCTAAGACAGATTAGGGAACTACAAAGTCATTCAAAACCAGTCTCATTAAAATTAAGATATCTCGGAATATAAAATTCCTTTTTCTTCTCTGTTTCTTCTATATCAAAATAGACACAGTATGCTTTAATTTGATATCTTATTCACTTTCTAATTCTCTTTCTCCTATTTTTCATGATTTTTCAAAATCAAGTCACTGCCACTAACCAAAACTGTTTTATTACAAAAACATGGTTACCACTATGAACCTACGCGTGCCCGAGTGATCTCGGATGCCGATTTCCGGTTTTCTTTGGTATTTTAACCAAATCACAGAACATTCATGCAAAATTTTAGAGAAGTGTGAGATTACACACCATTTCAAACATGTATTCGGAAAGTACGGGATTACACACCTTGATTACGAGTTGTGCTTTCTACCGATTTCAACACCTATAATGATAGTTGATAGAAGGTTAGACTCTACTTTTATAATCGTAACTAGAGACATTTTATTAGGCAAACTCCACTTACCATGAATGTGATCTCCCTCGATCCTACCCTTTGGCTACTAAAATCCCGTCCTAACAATATGTAACACCCTAAAATCCGAGTATTGATATATTGCATAATTTGGTGTTTAGATTATGAAGGAAAATTTTCTTACTTCTTATTCGTATTTAATATAGCCCTGAAGAAGAGTATAGAATTTTTGGATATGGAATAATTTTTAGTTTTGAGAATTTAAAGAAGTGGATTAAGTGACATTGACACTTAAGTTAATTTAAGTGTCAAAGTGTAGCATAAGATAAGTAAATGGTAAGGTGGTGTTGGCGCATGAGTTGTAGCATGAGGGGAGAGGTTCGAATCCCTTGTTTAGCATCTAGATAAATTTTTATTTTTATTTTTCTGCACATGTATAGCAAGTGTCGGCCAAGTATATATATGGTAAGTGTTGACCTTGTTATTTTTGGTTAGTAGATTAAAGGAATAAGGTAAGTGTTAACATATGGCATGGAATCAAGAAATTATGGAAAGATATGGGGACATAGGGCAAGTATCAAGGAGAATGTTTTGGAAACAAATTCATGGTCATTTGACCAATGAATTTGGACGGCAATATGGCTAAGGGGAAGGTTGGCCGACTATGCTAGTAGCTTGGCATGGTTTAGGGGTTAGTTTTGGTCATTCCTAGTTTTTGTGCAAAGTTTGCAATTCCCCTTTCAACCTCTTTTCCTTTGGCCGAATTTGATCAATTGGTAAGCCTAAATCTTTTGACCATTTGGTCATTTTTGCTCATCATTTTGGTATTCTTTTTGTGCCTTTTCTCATAGTGCCGAATTTGTTAACACCAAAAGGGCCATTTCTTTCTTTTCTCTCCTTTCTCCATTGCCGAATGTGCTTTGATCTTAAACTCATCTTTTTTCTTTCTCTTTCCTTCTCTTTGAAAACCGAATTATCATCATCCCTTTTCTCTTATTTTTATTTCTTTTCAATCAATACTTTCTCCTTTAATTTCTTCATGGCCGAATGTTAGAGTATCTTAACTGTAACACCCCAAATTGGGGGTTGTTTGTAACTTAGCTAATTTCCCATGTGTGTGCCTGAAGAATAAATATTATGATTTATTTGGCGTATTTTAGGGTCTAGAATTAAACCCGAGTTAGGCTTGATCTAGTGTTAGAATATTTTTTTTTAAGTGTCTAAAAGGGGGGAGCTAGGTGAGATAGGGGTTAAGTAAAAATTTTGGGAAAATGTGACACAAGGAACTAACTGGCACAATTGGCCTGGAGCGCCTAAGGGTGTTGCAAGGGGGGAGGTTCGAGTCTTGGGAGGTACAAGGGGGATGAGTTTTATTTTTGGCTTTGTGACGCTAAAGGGAAGGGGGCTGAGTAAGAAGGCTTTAAAAAAATTTTGGGGCTAGGTGTAGACATGAAAGTTGGTTGGCTAAGCAGTTACTGTGTGCTACTTAAAGGCTGGAAGGCTGTTGGGCGCATGTTCGAGCTGCTGAAGCAGCGTTTGGCATTTTTAATTTTTGGGCAAACGGACTGGGGAGGTTTTATAAATAAATGGTGAGGAATTTGGACAAGAAAGACGGGCTGGTGGAGTGGCCTGGGGCGCATCATGCAGCAAGGGACATAGCTGGTCCTAGGTTCGAGTAGCTGAAGCAGAGGTTTGTGTTGTAATTTTTTTTATATGCGGTGCTGGGCTCACGTTAGAAGGCCTTATAATTAAATGTGGGGGTTATTTAACATGAAAGGCCAAAGGGAAGAGTTGGTTGGGGCGCTTAAAGGTGCTGCTGCTGCTTGGGGACACTGGTTCGAACCCCAGGGGCTGCACTTTGAGTTTTTATTGCTTTATTTCTCTTTTTATGCTGCTGGCGTGAATGGATTCAATTTGGACTCTCAAATTCGGCTGGAGTGGGGTGGATAAACATTAATTTATTTTATTGTTATCTTGAAGAGGTGATAAACAAATAGGATTAAATGGAATTATTTTTTGATTATTATTTTAAGTATTCAAATTCAATTTGAATTGCTTCAAATGAGTGGCCTAGAATTATTTTAGGTAGTGAATGAATTTTTTTTAAACACTTCAAAGGAGAAGTGGGCGGCAAGCTCAAAAAGGGGGGGTGTCGAATGCCTATAAAAGCATCCACCTAGCACTTGTTTTTCTTTTTTTTCCATCTTTGCATGTGGCCGAAATTCTCAACCCTCCCACATTTGATTCTCATTTTCTCCAAGACCGAAAGCCATTTATTCTTTTCTCAATATTTGGACGAATCCCCCACACCTCCATAGCTCCTCCATTTCTTTTCTTCGTAAACCAAAACCCCTATTTTCCTATCCCTAAATAGCCGAATATCTTCTCCCTTGGAAGTGCCGAATTTCTTTCTTTTTTATTAAGCACCTTGGCCGAATATTGAACAAGGAGGGGGAGGCGTTCTTTAATCAATTTTGGAGGGTAAGTATGTTAGGCCGAATGCTTATATTCTCTTTTCCCTTTCTTGTCGACTTGGATGTTGATAAGAGGCTATTTCGGCAAAGGTTGTTAAGGGTACTAATCATATGATTGAAATCAATTGGTCATAGGGCTTTTGGAATCTAGAAGCAGGTGAGCTCATCACCTTGGAGTAATCGGCTTGGATTCAAGTATCGAGTGCCGTGATTAGTAGCCAAAACGAGGAAGGGACAAGTAGATCTGTGGTGACCACCGTTTCTTTTCGGGATTTAGAACATCCAAGGGTGACAGGTGTGTACATACACACTTATAGAAATTAATAGATTGTATTGAATACATGTTGTATGTAAATCTGCTTGATGTAGATGTGGATTTGGTACCTTAACGGTACAAGTGAGGATCCCGGTAAGTTTCTGTTAATATGAGATTATTTTAATGCTTTTGGAAAGCATGGCTTATTGATACATGTGATAAATGTATGAGATCTGTTGATAACTATTTATCTACTGTGGGTTATATGAGAGGAGGGGGCAGTGATATTGTGCCGACGGGCACCAGTGTTTTGGTAACACACCGTGACTACGGTCACCAGAGGTTTGGTACCTCCAGAGGTTTGGCACCTCATAGCGACTTATCCCTGTGGTTAACACCACCGTGGGTTGGCCCCACTTGAGATATGGGATCGTCTGCCAGTGATTTGGTATCACACGATGGGTTGGCCCCATCAATCAATTTGTGTCTACGGACACCAGTGTTTTGGTAACACATTGTGACTATATGTCACCAGTGGTTTGGCACCACCAGTGGTTTGGTACCACAACGGGGTAGACAGTGGCGTTTGGTTGGCTAGGTTGGGATACATAATATTCTGCATATTAATTGTTATATGATGTGTATGAAAAATGTTTTTAAAGCGAGGGAAGGGTTACATACTGAGTCATGGTGACTCACCTTCTCCTTTATTTTTTTCAGGTGATACATAGACCGCGGATATGGAGCCGGATGGACTCGAGGTGGCCATGCAGTGGACTTGAATTAATTGAACTTTAAATTTAGTTATTTTATTTAATTATTGGTTTATTTTATTTTGGATGTAATAAGGCCTCCTTATACTTTATTTTTGTTATTTTTCTCATATGTGGGATATTTTGTTTAAAACTATATTATTAAAATTAAATTAAAATCACATGTTTTCCTAAATTAACACGAAAATGTTTTATCGTGTCAACGGGCACACTTGTAACTTCAATATAACTCGGCTTAAATAATTTTTTTCAAATAAGCACTAAGTAAAGCTTTTACAAAACAATCGAACAAAAAGATTTCCAACAACTTAAATCGATTTAGAAAAACGAATTTCTCAAAAATGTTTTCCACTGTAACAAGCTAGATTCGGCCATACAATTTGGGTCGGGTTTGGGTTGTTACAAAATTGGTATCAGAGCCCAGTTCAAAGCTCGGCTGTGGGGGCCCAAGGCCCAAAAAGATTTGGTTTTATGATCTGTAGGCCTTATTGAAGGATTTAAAATGTTTTGGGTTTTGAATGGCATGACACCGAGTCTCCGGCAACTATCTGCCCAGGTAAGTACATCTAAACCTCTTTGTGAATTATATTCTGTAGAAGGGTAGGAAGCATGGAACGTAGATAGACTTATAGGAACTTGAACCCTAGGATTAGATTACCCAAACACACAAACAGAACATAAGACTTAAAGAACTTAACCAACCTATGACTTAGTCACTGAGCTAGGGTGTGGTAACCCTTGTACGCATGTCTAGGATTGGATCCGGAAGAGCCTGGTATTTAAGCAGTCCTCGTGACTCACCTTCTCCTCGCAGGTATCCTACCTGGTGCGTAGCTTCGGTTCACCCTAACTCAGAGGGCTCAGTGGTGTGGCAACCTCTGTGCGCATGTCTAGAAAGGTTCAGTGGGAGCTTGGTATTTAAGCGGTCCGCGTGACCCACCGCCTCTTCACTCGAATCCTGCCTGGTGCGTAGCTTTGGTTCACCCTGACCAGGAGGGCTCGGTCATAGGCTAAACACAATGATTAAAACCCGAAAAGGGAATTAGCCATGTTTTCGAAAAAGAATGAAACAACAAACCCTAATGTTTTCAAAACTTGTGCAATAACTTTTTCAAATCCGAGAACATTATTTTTACAACGTTTTCCTCGAAAGACTTGATTTGTGGAAAATTACAAAAATGCCCTTAGGGGTAAAATTACTAAAATGCCTTCGATTCATAAATATCAGTTCAATGGTTTTGCTCAAGATTTCAACTATTTTATAAATATTCAACAACTTAGCTTTGAAAATCATCAACAAAATATTTTGGTCTTGGAAAATTATGAAAACGCCCTCAAGTTGCAAAATTACCAAAATACCCCTGGTTTCCAAAACGGTGCCATATCTTTAAATCTTGCCAATTTTCGATAACATCCTCCCGTTTTGGGGAATTTCAAAGTGATTGGTTTTATTAAAATTTTACAACTTCTTTTGTTACGAAAATACCCCTGTAGGAAAAAGACGAAAATACCCCTGGGTTAGAAATGGGTAGAAATGTCCGAAGAGCGAATAGGTATGGAAAGTATTAAGGAATGGATGCAAGAACTTCTTTGTGTGAACTAGGTTAGGAAACTGAAACCTTATTTGCTCGAAAGAATCTCTGATTAAAACTCTATCCATAAAATTTCTTCGCGAATAAGAAAGTGGAACAAATGCTAACGCATAATATTTTTCTTAATCAGATTAAAAGCGCGGTAGATAGAATGAGTTCCAGAGGACGAGGACGCCGTGGACGCGATAGGGGTAGGATGACGGTGTCTGAACCCGTCAGGTCGGGACAAGGTTCTGAAAACGAAGTACCACCGCCACCACCACCTCCTACTTTTAGAGCTGAGGAGCAGGATCAGACCGGTGGTGAGGCGGTATCGCAAGCTGTTTTGCGAGTCTTGGAAATGGTGGCTGGGGCTGGTGGAAATCTGGGAGCTCGGGAATCTGTTCCCGAGCGAATTCGGTCCAACGGGGCGGAAGTGTTTCGGGGTGTGTCAGGAGTGGCACCCAGTGCAGCAGAATACTGGCTAGAGTCAATTGAAAGGATCATGGATGATCTTGACCTGACTAAGGAAGAAAAACTGAAAGGGGCCGTATCGCTTCTAAAGGATGAAGCGTATCAGTGGTGGCTGACAGTTCGAGATGGCGCTACGGCAGATGATCTGACTTGGGATTATTTCAAAACCACCTATCAGAAGAAGTATGTGGGCACCAGTTATACAGATGCTCAGAGGAAAGCCTTTCTAGGGTTAGTGCAAGGAACTAAGTCAGTAGCGGAATATGAGGCGGAGTTTTTAAGACTGAGTAGGTATGCTAGAGGCATCGTGGCTACTGAACACGAGCGCTGTGTCCGCTTTGAGGACGGACTCCGAGATGATTTGAGGTTGCTGATTGCTCCGCAGCAGGTTCGTGAGTTTTCGTCTCTAGTGGAAAAGGTTAAGGTAGCCGAAGGGATCAAGGAGACCGTAAGACAGAAGCATGATAGGAACAACCAGAAGAGAGGCTTTGGATCGCTTGGATCGGGTAGTAATGTGGAGAAGAGGGCTAGATTTGGGGAATCAGAAAGAACCACAAAGCCTGCTCAGTGGCCACCTCAGTGTGTTAGATGCGGGAAACCCCATTCAGGAGAATGTTTGGCTGGAAGTAAAGGGTGCTTTGAATGTGGGTCATTCGATCACCGTGTAAGGGATTGTCCTCAGAAGTTAGCTAAGAATCAACCAGAGGGTCAGAACCGTGCTCAGGTTAGAAACGAAGGACCACCACAGAGGGGTCGAGGTGGAGCTAGAGGTAATGATAATGGTAACGGGCGTGGCCGAGGTACTGAAGGTGCAGAGGCGAGGCAACCAAGGTTGGTTTATGCAGTTGGCCGCCGCGAGGAGGAAGATGTGCCAGACTTGACAACGGGTAAGTTTTTTTATTTTCGGAATACCCTTATTTGTCTTGGTCATGGTTACGTTAGTTCATTTTTATGTTGCTAGTAAAGTGTATGGAACTTGGATTGTGAACGTAGGGAATGTTTCTAGGAAGTATGATAGTTCTTTAAGATCAGAGTGCGCAGCAGTAGCGTAGTATGATGAGTTAAGGATGCACGATTGAACGATAGTAAGTAATTTCGAGGACGAAATTATTTTAAGAGGGGTAGAATTGTAACACCCCAAATTGGGGGTTGTTTGTAACTTAGCTAATTTCCCATGTGTGTGCCTGAAGAATAAATATTATGATTTATTTGGCGTATTTTAGGGTCTAGAATTAAACCCGAGTTAGGCTTGATCTAGTGTTAGAATATTTTTTTTAAGTGTCTAAAAGGGGGGAGCTAGGTGAGGTAGGGGTTAAGTAAAAATTTTGGGAAAATGTGACACAAGGAACTAACTGGCACAATTGGCCTGGAGCGCCTAGGGTGTTGCAAGGGGGGAGGTTCGAGTCTTGGGAGGTACAAGGGGGATGAGTTTTATTTTTGGCTTTGTGACGCTAAAGGGAAGGGGGCTGAGTAAGAAGGCTTTAAAAAAATTTTGGGGCTAGGTGTAGACATGAAAGTTGGTTGGCTAAGCGGTTAGCGTGTGCTACTTAAAGGCTGGAAGGCTGTTGGGTGCATGTTCGAGCTGCTGAAGCAGCGTTTGGCATTTTTAATTTTTGGGCAAACGGACTGGGGAGGTTTTATAAATAAATGGTTAGGAATTTGGACAAGAAAGACGGGCTGGTGGAGTGGCCTGGGGCGCATCATGCAGCAAGGGACCTAGCTGGTCCTAGGTTCGAGTAGCTGAAGCAGAGGTTTGCGTTGTAATTTTTTTTATATGTGGTGCTGGGCTTACGTTAGAAGGCCTTATAATTAAATGTGGGGGTTATTTAACATGAAAGGCCAAAGGGAAGAGTTGGTTGGGGCGCTTAAAGGTGCTGCTGCTGCTTGGGGACGCTGGTTCGAACCCCAGGGGCTGCACTTTGAGTTTTTATTGCTTTATTTCTCTTTTTATGCTGCTGGCGTGAATGGATTCAATTTGGACTCTCAAATTCGGCTGGAGTGGGGTGGATAAACATTAATTTATTTTATTGTTATCTTGAAGAGGTGATAAACAAATAGGATTAAATGGAATTATTTTATGATTATTATTTTAAGTATTCAAATTCAATTTGAATTGCTTCAAATGAGTGGCCTAGAATTATTTTAGGTAGTGAATGAATTTTTTTTAAACACTTCAAAGGAGAAGTGGGCGGCAAGCTCAAAAAGGGGGGGTGCCGAATGCCTATAAAAGCATCCACCTAGCACTTGTTTTTCTTTTTTTTTCCATCTTTGCATGTGGCCGAAATTCTCAACCCTCCTACCTCTCCAAGACCGAAAGCCATTAATTCTTTTCTCAATATTTGGACGAATCCCCCACACCTCCATAGCTCCTCCATTTCTTTTCTTCGTAAACCAAAACCCCTATTTTCCTATCCCTAAATAGCCGAATATCTTCTCCCTTGGAAGTGCCGAATTTCTTTCTTTTTTATTAAGCACCTTGGCCGAATATTGAACAAGGAGGGGGAGGCGTTCTTTAATCAATTTTGGAGGGTAAGTATGTTAGGCCGAATGCTTATATTCTCTTTTCCCTTTCTTGTCGACTTGGATGTTGATAAGAGGCTATTTCGGCAAAGGTTGTTAAGGGTACTAATCATATGATTGAAATCAATTGGTCATAGGGCTTTTGGAATCTAGAAGCAGGTGAGCTCATCACCTTGGAGTAATCGGCTTGGATTCAAGTATCGAGTGCCGTGATTAGTAGCCAAAACGAGGAAGGGACAAGTAGATCTGTGGTGACCACCGTTTCTTTTCGGGATTTAGAACATCCAAGGGTGACAGGTGTGTACATACACACTTATAGCAATTAATAGATTGTATTGAATACATGTTGTATGTAAATCTACTTGATGTAGATGTGGATTTGGTACCTTAACGGTACAAGTGAGGATCCCGGTAAGTTTCTGTTAATATGAGATTATTTTAATGCTTTTGGAAAGCATGGCTTATTGATACATGTGATAAATGTATGAGATCTGTTGATAACTGTTTATCTACTGTGGGTTATATGAGAGGAGGGGGCAGTGATATTGTGCCGACGGGCACCAGTGTTTTGGTAACACACCGTGACTACGGTCACCAGAGGTTTGGTACCTCCAGAGGTTTGGCACCTCATAGCGACTTATCCCTGTGGTTAACACCACCGTGGGTTGGCCCCACTTGAGATATGGGATCGTCTGCCAGTGATTTTGTATCACACGATGGGTTGGCCCCATCAATCGATTTGTGTCTACGGACACCAGTGTTTTGGTAACACATTGTGACTATATGTCACCAGTGGTTTGGCACCACCAGTGGTTTGGTACCACAACGGGGTAGACAGTGGCGTTTGGTTGGCTAGGTTGGGATACATAATATTCTGCATATTAATTGTTATATGATGTGTATGAAAAATGTTTTTAAAACGAGGGAAGGGTTACATACTGAGTCATGGTGACTCACCTTCTCCTTTATTTTTTTCAGGTGATACATAGACCGCGGATATGGAGCCGGATGGACTCAAGGTGGCCATGCAGTGGACTTGAATTAATTGAACTTTAAATTTAGTTATTTTATTTAATTATTGGTTTATTTTATTTTGGATGTAATAAGGCCTCCTTATACTTTTTTTTTGTTATTTTTCTCATATGTGGGATATTTTGTTTAAAACTATATTATTAAAATTAAATTAAAATCACATGTTTTCCTAAATTAACACGAAAATGTTTTATCGTGTCAACGGGCACACTTGTAACTTCAATATAACTCGGCTTAAATAATTTTTTTCAAATAAGCACTAAGTAAAGCTTTTACAAAACAATCGAACAAAAAGATTTCCAACAACTTAAATCGATTTAGAAAAACGAATTTCTCAAAAATGTTTTCCACTGTAACAAGCTAGATTTGGCCATACAATTTGGGCCGGGTTTGGGTTGTTACATTAACCGAACCATTTTCTCTTTTCTTTGATTCTTCATAGCCGAATCTCTCTCTATTCATAAGCAACATTCTCAATCGTTTCTTTTCAATCGTGGACAATAGGTAAGGATTCTTTTTGGTTTATATTAGTTAATAGTGGTTTGGCCGAATTTTTGATGGTGGTCAAAAGGATTTCTTGGATCGAAATTTTTCATTCCTTCTATTAAACGTTTCCAATGGTTATATTTTAAGGCGATAGTGGGAGACCGGGACTCAAGAGTTCGTGAGTATCGTAGAAACGTTGGAATCGATTTAAGGTGATAAGGAACGTTTTGGTCGACTTTCATATTGTGGAACGAGGATATTGTGGTAAGGAAATCAGATCCTTAAAACCTTTAGTATTATTTTCGATATATTATTAGGATGGATTAATAATCTTTTGTCTTTTAAGACATTCAAAATAGGGAAGAAGAGAGCGGTGTTTAGTTTTCGGAAGAAGGGAGGTTCCGTTAATCCCCCTAAGTATAAGCAAAGGGCTATTTCGGGAATCCGGGATTTTCCACCGGGTTGCGGACATTCATCCGGGGAGAATCAATTGTTTGAAGTTGTTCGTACTCCCGAACCCCTGTTTGTTCGTGGATTTTCATCGGTTAGCGAACCATCAATCGAGGAGAAACCGCAAGTAGAAGTAGTTCGAAATTCGGAGGGTAAAAATTTATACCATTATTTCTAAGATCGATCTTGTTAATAAATATAGTGTTTTAATTATCGTGATATGTTTAGGTATCGACGAGCGGGAAAGTCTAGTTCTCACTATAACCAGGTGTGTAACTTCACACTCATTTTTCGGGTTAGATACCAAATCATAAGTACTGTGATAAAATCGTAAAAATAGCAAAAACGGGAAAATACGTAGTAATTCATACTTTTGAGTAAATGCATGAAAACGGTTAAAGTTGGAAAAATTGCGATAAATATTACTAGATCGATAATTTGAGCCAAAATATTGCTAGATCGATAATTTGGGCCGAAAAACTGTAGATTGCTAAATTGGGCCGTAAACCTGCTATATTGATAAATTAGGCCAAAAGATTGCTAGATTGACAAATTGGGCCGAAATGACTGCTAGATCGCTAAATGGGCCAAAAACCCTCTAGTTCGATATATGGGCTAAAAATATTCTAGTTTGATATATGGGCCAAAGTTCACTAAATTTGATAATTGGGCTAAGTACTAATTTGTTTTACGGGCCCAAATGAAATGCTTAATTATAGGCCCATTTTTATATTAAATTATTAAATGGCTATATTTTTGTTATGCATACATGATTGCATGGGGCGGGGTATTTGATGAAGAGAAGAATGGCCTGTTGCAAAAAATCTAGTTCGGTGGCTCTGCCACAAATTATTTTGGCTTAATGCCTCTAGTTCGGTGGCTCTGCCACAAATTTTGGCTTAATGCCTCCAGTTCGGTGACAATGTCACAATCTAGTTCGGTAGTGCACTACAATATTATTTAAAGGCTTAAAGCCTATGATTGGTGTGTTTGGCGGGGTGGGTTGACTTGATCCCCACAGGTGTGTTGGTTGGTACGGGGATGTGTAGCGGATGGATACTAGGCTTGGTTGGGAAATTCATTTTACATGCATTTTAATTTATTTTATTTTACTTTATTCTATATTGTTGAAATCTGCAATTGGGCTCAAGCCCAGCTCGATATCTTGATGATCTGGCCCAATAATGGTGGTAAGTGAGTTGCACACTGAGTTCTGAGTAACTCACCCTATTTTATTAACCTTTTTAGGTAATGGAAATTGATGTGGACTTGGGCCGGGGATGACTTGGTGGAGGCCATACTACGAGCATGGGTTTATAAACTATGAACTTTATTTAAATTACTTATTTTAATTACTATTATGGGTTTGATGTAATAAGGCCTCTAATTATGTTTTTATGGATTTTATTGTGTGGATGGATTTAATTTTGTTTTAAGACTCTTATTATGGGCTTATGTTAAATTTATATGGTTTTCTTAAAAATATTGTTTTATAACATTTTGAACAACTAAATTATTTCTTTAAAATTTCTTCCAAATTCTTTTACAATTACTTTAAGGTTTTGATAAATATTTTTCTAAATGATAGGTTTAAACAAGTAATTTCTTAAATCATCAATTTCAAATCCTCGTACTAAATTTTTATTAAACTCTATTTTCAAAAGGTTTTGTAGCACTATTTTACTCTAATCACTCGAGAATAAATCAATGTTTGACTGGTGTGACAAACCAAACTTTGTCTAAACGCATAGACCTGGTTTGGGGTGTTACACAATATTTGGTAAGCGAAAGTGTTGTTAGAAATTATCCCACCTTTGGCCAAAACAAATCTTATAACAACGTTCTTACCCCACTTACTTGACGAGTCGACGATAACGATTTGGTTAATACAAATCACTTGTGCTCCTTCACCTTGTTGAAAGTCCTAAGCCCAACGATGGCCATATCACAGAAAAGAATGTAACTCAGACCCAACGAGAGAGAAAAAGAAGAACACACGATTTATTAAGGAAAACTCGAATGAAACAAAGTTATTGACAAAGAGAAAACTACTGCTTACCGATTCGATCAAGATGAGGTTTTCCCACACGATAGAGAACGAAATGATGAAGAAATAGGATGATAATGGGTTCGGCTTTAGAGAAAATCAAACAAGAAGATGTGATTACAAAGTGATGTTGATTAAAGAAGAAGAAAAGGTTGATGAAATGGTCAATAGAAGAGAATGGATGGGGAAAAGTGTTTTGGTAGTTTTGGCTATCAAAAGAAG
The DNA here is from genome assembly GCA_005393395.2 of Gossypium australe. NCBI lineage: Eukaryota > Viridiplantae > Streptophyta > Magnoliopsida > Malvales > Malvaceae > Gossypium > Gossypium australe. The sequence goes on along the minus strand of CM016623.1, from coordinate 34,675,542 downwards.
ATGAACAAGAGATGAATGTTTTGACCAAAAAATAGAGAAGAAAAATGCACAAATGTGCTAGGAGGATTCGGCAAAGAGAATAGCAATTTGGAGAAAATGACATAATTGATGCTATAGGAATTTTGACCAAAACAAGCACTAAAGCTTTACCAAAAGAACAAGAAAAATTCAGCTACCTCTCTTACACACAAAACTGTCCACATTCATGACCATAATGGTCAAAAATTTGCCAACCACACTTTCCATAACACTTCCCTTGAAAAAGGCCACATGTTCCCCTTACTTTCCCCTTTCTTTTAATTTCTTTCCTCACCTTCATCCTTTCCTATTTTCCTTATGTAACATCCCAAATTAGGGGCTATTTGTGATTGAATAATTATTTGGTATGTTGGAACTGCTGTGAGATTATTTATGAAAATATATGGTTTAATCAAAGGCCTTGAGTAGGCTCGATTTGGTAAAAATTTCAGTTTCTAACTTTAAAGGCAGGGAGCCTTAGCAGGAGGGTGTTATAAGAATAAATGAAGGAAATTGGGCACTAAAAAGCCCTTGGTAAAGTGGCAAAGGTGAGGCCACTTAGGAGCTACATGTGACGCCACCAAGAGGAGCTAGGGAGCTTGTGTTCGAGTCGCAACAATCCCTCTTTTTGCTCATTTAAGGGACGGCACAAGTGGGGGAATTTTTCTCCCTTTAAACTCTTTTATTAATTATTATCAGTAAAGGATAATATGAGCATCTTTAATAGGATTTTATTCTAAGGATAATAAGAGATAATCAAGGATATTATGAAGATTAAAAGAATTATTAATGGATTATTAATTAGATAATAGAAGATAAATGAGGATATTCCATGGATTATTAGGAGATTATTATTTATTATAAGGATTAATTCAAATTATTTGAATTAATACAAATGTGTGGCCAAGAGTAACTTGGAGTGTGTTGCCGAAATTTAAACTCTTCCTATGAAGAGTGGACGGCAAGCAATAAAGGGGGGGTGCCGAAATCCTTTATAAACCCCTAGCTACCATCTTGATTTTCTTTTAGACATTTTCCAGTAGCCGAAATTCTGATCACCTTTTCCATAATTTTTTCTCTCTAGCCGAATCATCTACTCCCTTTTACCTCTCTTCTTTTTCTTTTTCTCACTAAAAGTCTAGCCTTGTTTGATAACAAAATCAACCATAGCCGAATCTAACCCCTATCAAGGTGCCGAAATTCTTTTTCCCTTTTTATTAAACCCTATTTGGCCGAATATTGAGTATAGTATCTTCCTGCATCTCCTTTGTTAATCGAATTGGATCAAGGTAAGTAATGGCCGAATATCTATCTCCCCTTTTCCTTCTTTTTCTGTCGATTTCTTTTACAAGGAAAGGTGCCGATTTCGGCAATGGTAATAAGACTTCTAAACGAGTGGTAACCGATTTCCTCTAGGTATTCAGGAAAGTAAAGCAGTCGACTCAAAGCCTGATCTCTAGCATTCGATTTCGGTAAGTGGTGGTAAGATCAATTTCTTTATTATAACAATTCGATTAAAAGCCGAAGGCTATTAGTTTTACTTACTAATCAATGGTGATTGACGAGCAGATTCGGGAATCAAGTATTGCGATTAGTATCCAAAAGTGTGAAGGTAAGGATTCGGGTTCACAAGGAACCCCTCTCAAATTAATTGGTTGGCCGATTAGGCCATAGTACTAACCCGGGTATTTGGCCGAATATAGGGATCAGCAGATCTAGGGAGGCCGACTCTTCTTTCCGGGATTTAGACTCTTTGTTGGTGACAGGTGTGTACATACACATGTATAACTTATTATATATATACTGAATATTGTGAATGCTAACTTAATGTAGCATTGAAAAATATACCTTATTGGTATAAGGGACGATTCAGGTAAGTCTCTGTTAATACGAGATTATTATGCTTTTGGGGAGCATGGTTTATATGTTACATGTGATAAATGAATGAGATCTATTCATGACTATTTGACTATTGTGGGTTGAATGAGTGGAGGGGGCAGTGTTATTCGTGCCGACGGGCACCAGTGTTTTGGTAACACACCGTGACTACGGTCACCAGAGGTTTGGTACCTCCAGAGGTTTGGTACCTCAAAGCGACTTGTCCCTGTGGTTAACACCACCGTGGGTTGGCCCCACTTGAGATACGGGATCGTCTGCCAGTGATTTGGTATCACACGATGGGTTGGCCCCATCACCCGATTTGTGTCTATGGACACCAGTGTTTTGGTAACACATTGTGACTATATGTCACCAGTGGTTTGGCACCACCAGTGGTTTGGTACCACAACGAGGTAGACAGTGGCGTATGGCTGGCTAGGTTGGGACACATGATATTCTGCATATTAATTGTTATATGTTGTGTATGAAAATGTTTTTAAAACGGGGGAAGGGTTACATACTGAGTCTTGGTGACTCACCTTCTCCTCTATTTTTCAGGTGATACATAGACCGCGGATATGGAGCCGGGTGGACTCGAGGTGGCCATGCAGTGGACCTGAGTTAATTGAACTTCAAATTTAGATATTTTATTTTATTAAGGGTTTATTTTATTTTGGATGTAATAAGGCCTCCTTATACTTTATTTTTGTCATTTTCCTCATATGTTGGATATTTTGTTTAAAACTATATTATTAAAATTAAATTAAAACCACATGTTTTCCTAAATTAACACGAAAATGTTTTATCGTGTCATCGGGCACACTTGTAATTTCAATATAACTCGGCTTAAATAAATTTTTCGAATAAGCACTGAGTAAAGCTTTTACAAAACAATCAAACAAAAAGATTTTCAACAATTTAAATCGATTTAGAAAAACGAATTTCTCAAAAATGTTTTCCACTGTAATAAGCTAGATTCGGCCATAAAGTTTGGGCCGGGTTTGGGTTGTTACAAAATTGGTATCAGAGCCCAGTTCAAAGCTCGACTGTGGGGGCCCAAGGCCCAAAAATGTTTTAGTAGGCCTTTTGAATTGTTTTTGGGTTTTAAGCAGCATGGCCCGAGTCTCCGGCACCGATCCGCCCAGGTAAGTACATCTAAACCTCTTGGTGAATTATATTCTGTAGAAGGGTAGGAAGCATGGAGCGTAGATAGACTTATAGGAACTTGAACCCTAGGAGTAGGTTACTCAAACACACAAAAGAAGCATAAGACTTAAAGAACTAAACCAACCTATGACTTAGTCACTGAGCTAGGGTGTGGTAACCCCTGTACGCATGTCTAGGATTGGATCCGGAAGAGCCTGGTATTTAAGCAGTCCTCGTGACTCACCTCCTCTTCGCAGGTATCCTACCTGGTGCGTAGCTTCGGTTCACCCTAACTCAGAGGGCTCAGTGGTGTGGCAACCTCTGTGCGCATGTCTAGAAAGGTTCGGTGGGAGCTTGGTACTTAAGCAGTCCGCGTGACTCACCTCCTCTCCACTCGAAACCTGCCTGGTGCGTAGCTTTGGTTCACCCTGACCAAGAAGGCTCGGTCATAGGCTAAACCTAACGACTAAAACCCGAAAGGGACCTAGCCATGCTTTGAAAGGAACGAAACAGCAAGAACCATAATGTTTTCGAAATTTTTGCAATTACTCTTTCAACCAAAAGCACAACTCTTTTTACAATGTTTTCCCCGAAAAGTTTGATTTGTGAAAAAATTACAGAAATGCCCTTGGTTCATAAAATATCGACTCAATGATTTTGTCCAAAAATTTCAACTACTTCTCAAATATTCAACCCTGCTTTGAAAATCATCAATAAAATACTTTGGTTTTTGGAAAATTACGAAAACGCCCTCCAATTGCAAAATTACCAAAATGACCGTGACTTCTGAACTTTTTGCGAACAACAACGTTTTAAGAAAGAAAACTCTCAAAAAGGACCCTCAGAGTTTTACAACTGTTAAAAACATTTTCTATGTGCAAAATTTATAAAAATACCCCTGATTGACAAAATTCCCAAAATACCCCTGGTTTCCGAAATGATGCCATAACTTCAAATTTTACAAATTTTCAGAAATACTCTTCAATTTTAAGAATTTCAAAGTGACCTGTTTTATTAAAGTTTTAGAAATTTCTCGAATTTGATTACAAAAATACCCCTGTAGGAAAATGACGAAAATACCCCTGGGATAGAAATGGGCAGAAATGTCCGAAGAGCGAATAGGCATGGAAAGTATTAGGGAATGGATGTATGTACCCTTTTGTGTGAACTAGGGTAGAAGACTTAAAACATTGTTTGATCGAAAGAATCCCTAGTAAACTTTCCATAAAATTCTTCGCGGATAATCAAGCGTAACAAATTACTAATGCATAAAATTTTCTTAATCAGATTAAAAGCGCAGTAGGTAGAATGAGTTCTAGAGGACATGGACGCCGTGGACGCGGTAGGGGTAGGATGACCGTGTCAGAACCTATTGGGTCGGGACAGGGTTCTGAGAATGAAGTACCACCGCCACCACCACCTCCTACTTTTAGAGCTGAGGAGCAGGATCAGACCGGTGGTGAGGCAGTATCGCAAGCAGTACTGCGAGTTCTAGAGATTATGGCTGGGGCTGGTGGAAATCTAGGAGCTCGGAAGTCTGTTCCCGAGCAAATTCGGGCTAACGGAGCTGAAGTGTTCTGAGGTGTGTCAGGAGTAGCACCCAGTGCAGCGGAATACTGGCTAGAATCAACTGAAAGGATCATGGATGATCTTGACCTGACGGAGGAGGAAAAACTGAAAGGGGCCGTATTGCTTCTAAAGGATGAAGCGTATCAGTGGTGGCTGACAGTTCGAGATGGTGCTGCGGCAGATGATCTGACTTGGGATTATTTCAAAACCACCTATCAGAGGAAGTATGTGGGCACCGGCTACACTGACGCGCAGAGAAAAGCTTTTCTAGGGCTAGTGCAAGGAATTAAGTCAGTAGCGGAATATGAGGCGGAGTTTTTAAGGCTGAGTAGGTATGCTAGAGGCATCGTGTCTACTGAGCATGAGCGCTGTGTCTGCTTTGAGGACGGACTCCGAGATGATTTGAGGTTACTGATTGCCCCGCAGCAGGTTCGTGAGTTCTCATCTCTAGTGGAAAAGGCTAAGGTAGTCGAAGGGATCAAGGAGGCTGTGAGGCAAAGTTATAGTAGGAATAACCAGAAGAGAGGATTTGGGTCAGCTGGATCCAGTGGTAGTGTCCAGAAAAAGGCTAGGCCAAATAGGCCAAATCAGGCGGCAAGGCCCGTGACTGCTAATCAGAGGCCGACTCAGTGTAACCGCTGTGGAAAGACCCATTGGGGAAGTTGTTCGACCGGCGATAGAGGATGTTTTGAGTGTGGGTCTTTGGAGCATCGGGTCAGAGATTGTCCTCGGAAACTAGCTAAGAATCAGCCAGAGGGACAGAACCGTGCTCAGGATAGAAATGTTGGACCACCACAGAGGGGTCGTGGTAATGGCAGAGGAAACAACGGTTCTAACCGAGGTCGTGGGACTCAGGGCAGAGGTTCAGGCAACACAGAGGCTAGGCAGCCTGGCTTAGTCTACGTAGCAAGGCGTCGCGAGGAGGGTGACACACCGGATGTCATAACCGGTACGTTTCTAATTTTTGGTCTTCCTTATGTTGCATTGATTGATGTGGGCTCGACGCACTCGTACATTGCTAGTAGTGTGGTAGGAACTATGGACCTAAACTCTGAAACTGCTTCTAGGGAGATGACTGTAGTTAGCCCCTTAGGTCACTCTGTAGTGGTAGACAAACTTTATAGAGACGTACCCCTAGAACTCCAAGGGGTAGTATTTGTGGCTGATCTGATGGAACTACCGTTTGGGGAGTTCGATTTGATCCTTGGAATGGATTGGCTAGTTAAGTATCAGGCGAATTTGGATTGCGCGGCTAAGCTCATGGTTCTTAAGACGGCTGAAGGTGATGAAGTAGTTATGATAGGTGATAGGAGGAATTACCTATCCAACGTGGTGTCTGCCTTGAAGGTTGAGAAGATGGTCAAGAAGGGTTGTAAGGCGTTTTTGGTTCAAATCTGTGCTTTGGAAGCTAAGGAGTCAGTAGTTGGAAAGGTCCGAACGGTTGGGGAATTTGCTGATGTATTCCCAGAAGAACTTCCGGGTCTGCCTCCAGATTGGGAAGTTGAATTCGGTATAGACTTGCTACCCGGAACGGCACCGGTGTCTATAGCACCGTATCGAATGGCACCAAAGGAATTGGTGGAGCTGAAGGCTCAAATTCAGGAGCTCTTGGATAGAGGGTTTATCCGACCAAGCATATCTCCGTGGGGAGCACCTGTGTTGTTTGTCAAGAAGAAGGACGGTTCTATGCGGATGTGCATCGACTACCATCAGTTAAACAAGCTAACGATCAAGAACAAATACCCGTTGCCGCGGATTGACGACTTATTTGACCAGTTGAAGGGTGCGTCGGTGTTCTCGAAAATAGACCTTAGGTCGGGTTACCATCAACTTAAGGTGAAAGAGGTTGATGTTCACAAGACGGCATTCTGAACTCGGTATGGGCACTACGAGTTCCTCGTAATGCCATTTGGGTTGACCAATGCGCCGGCAGCATTTACGGACTTGATGAATAGGGTGTTTCAGCAGTACTTGGACCAATTTGTCGTGGTATTCATAGACGATATATTAGTTTATTCAAAGTCGGAGAAGGAGCATGACAAGCATTTACGGATAGTTCTGCAAGTGTTGAGGGAGAAGCAGATATATGCCAAATTCAGTAAGTGCGAATTTTGGCTGAAGGAAGTGGCTTTCTTAGGGCACGTAGTGTCGGCGGAAGGAATTAGAGTAGACCCTCGCAAGATAGAAGCAGTATTGGATTGGAAACCACCTAGGTCGGTGGCTGAAATACGAAGTTTTCTAGGTTTAGCGGGGTACTATCGGAGATTCATGGAAGGATTCTCTCTAATAGCAGCGCCGTTAACTAAGTTACTAAGGAAAGGTGTTCTATTTGTATGGATAGAGAAGCAACAAGAGAGCTTTGGTAAGTTAAGAAAAATTTTAACGGAAGCTCCGATTTTGGTACAGCCTGAGGCAGGAAAGTTGTTCACCGTCTATTGTGATGCATCCCATACTGGTTTGGGATGTGTGTTGATGCAGGATGGGAAGGTAGTAGCCTATGCATCCCGTCAGTTAAGACCGCATGAGGTTAACTACCCAACACACGACTTGGAGTTAGCGGCAGTCGTCTTTGCTCTGAAAATATGGCGACATTATCTTTATGGGGAGAAGTCAATAGTCTACACAGATCACAAGAGTTTGAGGTATCTCTTGACACAGAAGGATCTCAACTTGAGACAGCGTCGGTGGATTGAACTTTTAAAGGACTACGATTGTTCAATCGAGTACCATCCGGGTAAGGCTAACGTGGTAGCTGACGCGTTGAGCCGGAAGGTTGTGACGGACTTAAGAGCAATGTTTGCTCGGTTGAGTCTATATGATGATGGGAGTCTCTTGGCAGAGCTGCAAGTTAAGCCAACATGGATCAAAGAGATTAAGGTCAAGCAGTTAGTGAATGAAGGATTGAATGCTAAGAGGGTACAAGTTCAAGATGGTAGTTTGGAAGGATACAACCTGTCTAGTGATGGAGTGCTATGCTTTCAAGGTCGAGCATGCATGCCGAAGGATGAAGAGTTGAGGCGGAAAATTCTCCATGATGCACATAGCAGCCCGTATGCTATGCATCCGGGAGGAAGCAAGATGTATGGAGATCTACGGAAACAGTCCTGGTGGCCTGGGTTGAAGCGTGAAGTAACTGAGTTCGTGGGAGATGTCTGACGTGCCAGCAGGTGAAGGCTGAACACCAATTGCCATCAGGGCTACTTCAACCGGTAAAGATCCCTCAATGGAAATGGGAGAGGATCACTATGGATTTCGTCAGCGGGCTACCCCTTACGCCCAGCAAGAAAGACGCAGTTTGGGTAATAGTAGACCGTCTGACTAAGTCAGCTCACTTCATACCGGTGAGGGTGGATTATTCTCTTCAGAAGCTGGCTAAGCTGTACGTATCAGAGATAGTAAGATTGCATGGTGTTCCAATATCGATCATCTCGGATAGGGATCCCAGATTCACGTCAAGGTTCTGAAAAGCTTTGCATCAAGCTTTGGGTACACGGTTAGATTTCAGCACGGCTTTCCATCCACAGTCTGATGGACAGTCGGAAAGAGTGATACAGATCTTAGAGGACATGTTAAGAGGATGTGCCTTGGATTTTAGTGGTAGTTGGGAGGAGTACCTACCATTAGCGGAATTCGCTTATAACAATAGTTATCATGCGAGTATTCAGATGGCTCCATACGAAGCCCTATATGGACGTAAGTGTCGTACTCCGACGTGTTGGACGGAGTTGGGTGAGCGACAGGTGTTGGGTCCAGAATTGGTAACAGAGACTGAAGACAAAGTCAAGGTGATTCGGTCTCGTCTCAAGGAAGCATCAGATAGGCAGAAGTCTTATGCTGACTTGAAGCGTAAGGAAATGGAATACGAGGTAGGAGACAAGGTCTTCCTGAAGGTGTCGCCTTGGAAAAAGGTGTTGAGATTTGGTAGGAAAGGGAAGCTAAGCCCAAGGTTCATCGGGCCCTATACGGTGATTAAGCGAGTAGGACCGGTAGCTTATCAGCTGGAGTTACCGGCAAAACTGAATCAGATCCATGACGTATTTCATGTATCGATGTTGAGACGGTATCAGTCAGATCCCTCGCACATCGTGCCAGTGGCTGAGATTGAGGTTAATCCAGATTTATCTTTTGACGAAGAACCAGTTCAGATCTTAGACAGAGATGTAAAGGTTCTACGTAGGAAGTCAGTGCCCTTGGTGAAGGTGCTATGGCGGAACCACGGTGTGGAAGAAGCTACGTGGGAGGCCGAGGAGGTGATGCGGCAGCAATACCCCCATCTCTTTTAACCAGGTAATTTCGGGGATGAAATTTATTTTAAGGGGGGTAGAACTGTAACATCCCAAATTAGGGGCTATTTGTGATTGAATAATTATTTGGTATGTTGGAACTGCTGTGAGATTATTTATGAAAATATATGGTTTAATCAAAGGCCTTGAGTAGGCTCGATTTGGTAAAAATTTCAGTTTCTAACTTTAAAGGCAGGGAGCCTTAGCAGGAGGGTGTTATAAGAATAAATGAAGGAAATTGGGCACTAAAAAGCCCTTGGTAAAGTGGCAAAGGTGAGGTCACTTAGGAGCTACATGTGACGCCACCAAGGGGAGCTAGGGAGCTTGTGTTCGAGTCGCAACAATCCCTCTTTTTGCTCATTTAAGGGATGGCACAAGTGGGGGAATTTTTCTCCCTTTAAACTCTTTTATTAATTATTATCATTAAAGGATAATATGAGCATCTTTAATAGGATTTTATTCTAAGGATAATAAGAGATAATCAAGGATATTATGAAGATTAAAAGAATTATTAATGGATTATTAATTAGATAATAGAAGATAAATGAGGATATTCCATGGATTATTAGGAGATTATTATTTATTATAAGGATTAATTCAAATTATTTGAATTAATACAAATGTGTGGCCAAGAGTAACTTGGAGTGTGTTGCCGAAATTTAAACTCTTCCTATGAAGAGTGGACGGCAAGCAATAAAGGGGGGGTGCCGAAATCCTTTATAAACCCCTAGCTACCATCTTGATTTTCTTTTAGACATTTTCCAGTAGCCGAAATTCTGATCACCTTTTCCATAATTTTTTCTCTCTAGCCGAATCATCTACTCCCTTTTACCTCTCTTCTTTTTCTTTTTCTCACTAAAAGTCTAGCCTTGTTTGATAACAAAATCAACCATAGCCGAATCTAACCCCTATCAAGGTGCCGAAATTCTTTTTCCCTTTTTATTAAACCCTATTTGGCCGAATATTGAGTATAGTATCTTCCTGCATCTCCTTTGTTAATCGAATTGGATCAAGGTAAGTAATGGCCGAATATCTATCTCCCCTTTTCCTTCTTTTTCTGTCGATTTCTTTTACAAGGAAAGGTGCCGATTTCGGCAATGGTTATAAGACTTCTAAACGAGTGGTAACCGATTTCCTCTAGGTATTCAGGAAAGTAAAGCAGTCGACTCAAAGCCTGATCTCTAGCATTCGATTTCGGTAAGTGGTGGTAAGATCAATTTCTTTATTATAACAATTCGATTAAAAGCCGAAGGCTATTAGTTTTACTTACTAATCAATGGTGATTGACGAGCAGATTCGGGAATCAAGTATTGCGATTAGTATCCAAAAGTGTGAAGGTAAGGATTCGGGTTCACAAGGAACCCCTCTCAAATTAATTGGTTGGCCGATTAGGCCATAGTACTAACCCGGGTATTTGGCCGAATATAGGGATCAGCAGATCTAGGGAGGCCGACTCTTCTTTCCGGGATTTAGATTCTTTGTTGGTGACAGGTGTGTACATACACAGGTATAACTTATTATATATATACTGAATATTGTGAATGCTAACTTAATGTAGCATTGAAAAATATACCTTATTGGTATAAGGGACGATTCAGGTAAGTCTCTGTTAATACGAGATTATTATGCTTTTGGGGAGCATGGTTTATATGTTACATGTGATAAATGAATGAGATCTATTCATGACTATTTGACTATTGTGGGTTGAATGAGTGGAGGGGGCAGTGTTATTCGTGCCGACGGGCACCAGTGTTTTGGTAACACACCGTGACTACGGTCACCAGAGGTTTGGTACCTCCAGAGGTTTGGTACCTCAAAGCGACTTGTCCCTGTGGTTAACACCACCGTGGGTTGGCCCCACTTGAGATACGGGATCGTCTGCCAGTGATTTGGTATCACACGATGGGTTGGCCCCATCACCCGATTTGTGTCTATGGACACCAGTGTTTTGGTAACACATTGTGACTATATGTCACCAGTGGTTTGGCACCACCAGTGGTTTGGTACCACAACGGGGTAGACAGTGGCGTATGGCTGGCTAGGTTGGGACACATGATATTCTGCATATTAATTGTTATATGTTGTGTATGAAAATGTTTTTAAAACGGGGGAAGGGTTACATACTGAGTCTTGGTGACTCACCTTCTCCTCTATTTTTCAGGTGATACATAGACCGCGGATATGGAGCCGGGTGGACTCGAGGTGGCCATGCAGTGGACTTGAGTTAATTGAACTTCAAATTTAGATATTTTATTTTATTAAGGGTTTATTTTATTTTGGATGTAATAAGGCCTCCTTATACTTTATTTTTGTCATTTTCCTCATATGTTGGATATTTTGTTTAAAACTATATTATTAAAATTAAATTAAAACCACATGTTTTCCTAAATTAACACGAAAATGTTTTATCGTGTCATCGGGCACACTTGTAATTTCAATATAACTCGGCTTAAATAAATTTTTCGAATAAGCACTGAGTAAAGCTTTTACAAAACAATCAAACAAAAAGATTTTCAACAATTTAAATCGATTTAGAAAAACGAATTTCTCAAAAATGTTTTCCACTGTAATAAGCTAGATTCGGCCATAAAGTTTGGGCCGGGTTTGGGTTGTTACACATTAGCCATCTTGCCAAAAATAAAAAGTCCACCTTGCCTTATTTACATGCTTGGCCGACACTTAGGGAAAGAATGCAAAAATAATAGTCAAAATTTGCACACAATGGGATTTGAACCTCTTCCCTCAAGGTACTTCATGTGGCGCCATAACCTCTTTACTAATTGCTCATTTATGTTAGCAATTTACTCACTTATTTCCATAAGCTTTGATGCCTCTTACTATCTCTCCTTAATAGGCTTAAACACAAAATTTCACTAAGGCCCAACTTGAACCCGAAACTTCATAGAACCCCGTAACTTTCTAAAATCACATTCCTAATAAGTTCAACTTGAAATAATGTCGTTCTCTTGTTCTCAAAAAATTTTAAAGACTCCTATGCCCAAGGCCCAATGGGCCTGTAACATCCCAAATTAGGGGCTATTTGTGATTGAATAATTATTTGGTATGTTGGAACTGCTGTGTGATTATTTATGAAAATATATGGTTTAATCAAAGGCCTTGAGTAGGCTCGATTTGGTAAAAATTTCAGTTTCTAACTTTAAAGGCAGGGAGCCTTAGCAGGAGGGGGTTATAAGAATAAATAAGGGATTTCTGGCATAAGAATAAGCCTAGAATAAGTGGCAAAAGTGAGGCCACTTAAGAGCTAGTGTGACGCCACCAAGGAGCAAGGGAGAACCTTGGTTCGAGTCACAGAAATCCTCCCTTTTTGCTCTTTATTTGGACGGCACAAGGGGAGAGAAATTCTCTCCTTAAATTCTTTTTAATTATCTAGATAATAGGATAAAATGAGCTTTTTTAAAGGGATTTTATTCTAAGGATAAATAAGGATATTAATTGGATTATTAAGGGATTATTGATTTATTATCTAGGATTAATTCAAATTATTTGAATTAATTAAACAAGTGGCCAAGAATAATTTAAGGAGATTAAATGGATTTTGAACTCCTTGTTGCCAAGGGTGGACGGCAAGCTTAAGGAGGGGGGGCCGAATGCTTATAAATAGCATCAGCCTAGCACTTGTTTTGTTTTTTTTCCATCTTGGCAAACTGCCGAAATTCTCAAACCTCCCATCTATTTTCTCTCCTTTCTTTTCTTTCAAACACTACTAGCCGAAAACTCTCACCATCTTCTCCTCTCCATTAGTTTTCTACCATTATTTCTCCTCTATTCTTTTGACCGAATATCCATTCCTCTGTTGCCGAAATCCTCTTCTCCTGTTAAGACTCACTTTGGCCGAATATCAGGAAGTCATAAGGGTTCCTCAGGATTTCTTCTTCAGACCGATTAGCAAGGGGTAAGTATGCCGAAAATCTTTCATCTTATTATCTCCCTATGTCGACTTGGTAAAAAGGGAAAAGCCAAATTATCATGGTGGCTAATTAATGTAGTATCGATTCTGTTTAGGTGCCAGGATTTTAAGGTATTCGATCTAAGCCTCCATCCTCAGTCAACCGAAGTTGGTAAGTGTGGGTAAGGCCTATGTTAGTATTCAAAAGCCGAAAGCTTTGGTTATGAGTAATAGTGACTAATCGATTATTTTGGAAAAACAGATTCAAGTATCGAGTGCCGTGGTTAGTAGCCAAAGCGAGGAAAGGTAAGATACCGGGTTCATAAGGAACCCCTGTTAATGGTTTGGTTTGGCCGAATAGGCCATAATACTAATCCCAAAAGTTGGCCGAATATAGGTGTAGATAGATCTAGGTGGCCGACTCCTCTTTCGGGATTTAGATGATTCAGGGGTGACAAGTGTGTACATACACACGTATAACTTATTATATATATATACTGAATATTGCGAATGCTAACTTAATGTAGCATTGAAAAATATACCTTATTGGTATAAGTGACGATTCAGGTAAGTCTCTGTTAATACGAGATTATTATGCTTTTGGGGAGCATGGTTTATATGTTACATGTGATAAATGAATGAGATCTATTCATGACTATTTGACTATTGTGGGTTGAATGAGTGGAGGGGGCAGTGTTATTCGTGCCGACAGGCACCAGTGTTTTGGTAACACACCGTGACTACGGTCACCAGAGGTTTGGTACCTCCAGAGGTTTGGTACCTCAAAGCGACTTGTCCCTGTGGTTAACACCACCGTGGGTTGGCCCCACTTGAGATACGGGATCGTCTGCCAGTGATTTGGTATCACACGATGGGTTGGCCCCATCACCCGATTTGTGTCTACGGACACCAGTGTTTTGGTAACACATTGTGACTAAATGTCACCAGTGGTTTGGCACCACCAGTGGTTTGGTACCACAACGGGGTAGACAGTGGCGTATGGCTGGCTAGGTTGGGACACATGATATTCTGCATATTAATTGTTATATGTTGTGTATGAAAATGTTTTTAAAACGAGGGAAGGGTTACATACTGAGTCTTGGTGACTCACCTTCTCCTTTATATTTTTCAGGTGATACATAGATCGCGGATATGGAGCCGGGTGGACTCGAGGTGGCCATGCAGGGGACTTGAATTGATTGAACCTTAAACTTAGCTATTTTATTTTATTATTGGTTTATTTTTATTTTGGATGTAATAAGGCCTCCATATACTTTATTTTTGTTATTTTTCATACGTTGGATACTTTGTTTTAAACTATATTATTAAAATTAAATTAAAATCACATGTTTTTCTAAATTAACACGAAAATGTTTTAACGTGCCATCGGGCACATTTGAAATTTGTATAACAACTTGACTCAATTAAATTTTCCAAATTAAATCTAAGTATGGTTTCGACAAGATAACCAAGAACGAGAAGTTTTCAATGAAACTTAAATTGGTTTTAAAATGGTTTCCAAAAAGTTTTCCTCCGTAACAAACCAAATTCGGCCATAGTGTTTGGGCCGGGTTTGGGGTGTTACAGGGCCTAATCCTACTAGGCCCAATTTCCGGATGTTACATTTTATGGTACGAGTGGTGTATAGCGGATAGATAATTAGGTTGGTTTGGGATTGCATTACATTCATATGATATGTTTGATACATTATTATGTAAATGGGCTTCGGCCCAAGATTATGCTTTATGGGCTCAGGCCCAAGTTTTTGCTAAATGGGTTCAGACCCAGTGGATGACGGTAAGGGGATTATACACTGAGTTCTTATAACTCACCCCCCTTTCTTAACCCTTGTAGATAATGCTCAGTAATGAGGACTTGGGGCCATGGATGACTCGGTGGAGGCCATACTTCAGAAATGGTGCTTTAAACTTTAGATTTCCATTTCCATTTACTTTATTACTTTTACTATTTTGGGTTTTTATGTTGTAATAAGGCCTCTGGGATATTTTTATTTTGCTTATGTTTTTGTCGTACTTAGTATTTTGCTCGAATTGTTTTAAATGGGGATTTTTCTAAAATATTAAATAACGGTTTTCCAAAAATTGATTAACAAATGATTTTCATAAAAAACTTTTACAAATGATTTAACTCAGAAATTCTCTTTCAAATTATCGACGACATTTTCAAAAGTCACGGTTAAAGTTCACTACCTCGATTTTCGACTCATCAATCAACCTCTCAAAAATATTTGTATTTTATCTACGTTTCCGCAATTTTTTCAAAATGCTCCTGCAACTCTATTTCCAAACGTCATATTTTCGTGAATTATTTATTTCAAATATGTTTTCGCAACCAAAAAGGTTTTTTTAAAGATAATTACGTTTTCAAGTAGATAACAATTGCTTAAGTGTTTTGGGTTTTAACAAAGAGGCTGTAATTCTCAAACAAGTTTTTAATAATCGCAAATATGGTTTTGAAAAAAAAAACACTTCCATTTGACACGCCAGATTCGGGCCTAACTTCTAGGCCGGGTTTGGGGTGTTACAAAAATGGTTTGAGTAAAACATTACATGAATACATTACAACATCTATATTTAATAGCAATTTTACATGTCTACAAATTATAATAACAATAAATAATAAAAGAATATAACATGAATGAATATATAAAGAACTATGTTAAGCAAGAATAACGATTAAAAAGGACATAAATAAATAAACATGTGATATAAAATAAATTAAAATTTTCACGAAATAAAAAAAATCAAATGAAAAAGGGAATAATATATTTAAAAATTGAAAAGATAAAAAAAAAAGAATGTGACAATTTTAAAATGATTTAATATATATAAATGAAAAAAAATAAAGTAAAAAATTATAATAAAATATATAATTTAATGATTTAATACATATATAAATGATTACATAAAAAAAATAATTAGTAAATGGTATATAGTATTCTAAATATAAACATATATATAATATAGTAATCATAAAAATTGCATATATAATATATAATATAAATAAAATAGGTTATATAATATAAATAGATTCTATACAAAACAAAATTTTTTTAAAAAATAATATACGATATAATATAATACTATAATATACAAGAATGTATAATAATAATAAATATATAAATCATAGTATATAAAAAATAGTATTAAACAAAATAAAATAATAAATAATAATTTAATATACATATAAAGATAACACATATAAAAAAATAATATATATGAATTTTATACTATTAACAAAATTAATACAATAATAAAAATAATATAAAATTTTAATATGATATTAGAATAATTAAAAAAATAAAATAAAAAATAAAGGAAGGAGGATTAAGTAGCAAATAAAATAAGTAAAAAAGGATTAAATCAAAAATGCGCGTCATACAGTAGGGTCTAAAATGGCAATTATGCCAAATTTTAAAAACGACGACATTTTGATCTTAATCTTTAAAGAGCTCGAGGACTTAATTAAAACAGAAAGGAAATTTCAGGGCTAAATTATCAAAAATAAAAAATTTAAATTGAACTTAATTTAAAAAAAATTTAAAATAGCGGAAGGACCTAAATGGCAATTAGCCCATTTAATAAAAACGCGCGGATCCTCCCCTGGATATCGGGTCAACACGCGGATCCTTTCATTAAATGACGCCGATTTGGTTATTAATGGGCTATACCAAAACGACATCGTGTAGATAGGCTATAAAAGCTAAAAAGGAAAAAACCTTAAATTCATTTCAAACATCAGATTTGAAAAAAAAATGGCAGAAGTTCGAAAATTTTGCTCTACCTTCACTGGTCATCAGACCTCCGGCCTTCCTTGCACGCGCCTTACGCGCCGTCGTGGCCAGTGGCCAAAACCCCTCTGTTTTGAAACCAAAAAACACAGGTAGCCTTCTTTCCTTTTTCTTTTTTTATATTCGTAAAAAAAATAGCGTAGATCTAAAATAAACAAAATAAAATACGAAAATCACCTTTACTGAAAAAAATTTGTATTCTGTTTCACTATATTTTATTTCTGTCTGTATCTCTGTGTATCTGTATCTATTCTCCCTCCGTAAATGTGTTACAAATTGTTGTGGGTTTATATAGCCCCGTAAGAAATCAAAAAAAAAGGGAAAGAAATCTGTCTTGTTTATTTGCCATTTCTTTTGCTGTGTTTTTTCCTTTTCTATGCAGGTCAAAGGCGAAGGTCTCGACGGTGGTGCAGGATTCGCACGCGGATTACGGCGCGACTAAAGGCGCAGGCGCGAGGAGCTGATTGCGGCGCAAAGGGCTGGGGTGCTGCGACGCCTAAGGTTTCCCCAGAAACCCTAGGTCTCTGAAACTCGTTTAATTTTTGGGCCCTTTTGGGTCATGCAAGCTTGGGTCCTGGTTAGGGTAGCTCGTTTAGGTCTGGGTTAGTATGTTTGTTTAGGGTGTAATTGGGTCTGTTGGTAATTGGGTCTGGGTCATAGTTTAGTTCTTGGGGTTTGTTTAGGTAGTTTGGGTTTAGTTTTTTAGTATTTGGGCCACGGGTAATATTTGGGCTAAATGTAACGGGCTATTGGTTTTGGGTCTTTGTAAAAGGATTGTAAAAATGGACATTTATTTTTTTATTTTGCTTTTCCTTTTCTGAATGGGCCAGGGCAAAATGGACTGACTACATTGGCTAAGATCGCAGGCACAGGTGTGGCCCATTTGTTAAGTCAGTCGAATAAATCAGTAACTGCTTCATCTACGTATCCCAATGCCCTAGGGAAGATCACTAATCCATATATACTCAAAGCAAATACATCGATTTTCTTTTTCATATCAGGATGCTCTAAAATCAAATCCTTCAAAGCTTTCCATGAGATGCACTTATACTCACCTTTTTGCTTGATTCTGGCTGTGACCCACTGCTCACTCATCCCAATAATTTTCATCAATTTCCTCAAAAAGGTCGTAACATTAGGAGCCCTTGAGTAAGCTTTATCAACTTGAATCTTGGGACATCGCAATAGAGCTGTATATTCCTCCATTGTAGGTACTAAATCAACTCTTCCGAAAGTAAAGCAACTATACGCAGAGTTCCAATATTAGGAAATGGCTCGAAATAGATGTTCATCTATCTTGATGTCCAACAGGTACGGCAAATCCCCATAGCTGCAGTAAAACAAATGCTTGGTCTCGTTACTCCACTGATCCCATATCTCTCTCAATTCCTGAAGATTGTTCTGCATCACACTAATGCGAGTGTAGTCCTATAGCTCTGATTTGTACCCTTCGGCTAGGCTATCTCCTTTTTCTAACTGTGTTTGCTCTGACCATCTACGAACGGCTGCATTGTCCTCCAATTTATCAAGGAATTCGTTCTCCATAACCAGCTTTCTAATTTAGAAACTGACCGTAAATTGATACCTCTTTAAAATATGAAATGACATGCAACAAAATAAAATGCAATCAATTAGTAACATGAAGTAAAATATAAAGTAAATAATCATTCACATATCTGGGTGATTGCTAAGGTTTTGTATAGTTCTACCTAGGGTAAGCACTTAGGTTTTCTATATGTGGTTTAGCTCTAAAGTTGAGGTATCTAAACCAGCAGATTCCTCGATCCTCATCCATTATAGGCTCATATAGACCGAGTTCAGTTCAGGGGAATACATTTCCCTATGGCTGCACGGAGATGAAAATCTCACGAAGACATTGGTACGGATGTATCCCGAAAGCGATTCACTATCCTGCACGGAGGTGAAAACCTCACGAAGGAGTAGCTTCTCACTCCCATTTAAGGGTGTGACCACAACGGTCATGCAATGCAATGCAGAAATAAAAATAAAACCACATGCAAATAAAAAAAATCATAATTTTTTAAATCATATTTCAAATTGAGGACATGAAATTATCAATTTTATGGCTTGACTCTCTTACTGTCCCCAGCGGAGTCACCAAGCTGTCGAAACCATTTTTAAAATTTAGTAAAAACGAGATCGACTTAAAACAACGGAAATGGAGTCGCCACCAATCCCTTTTTACCTAGGTGTGATTGGATCATCTTGTAAAATGTTTTATTTTAAAACATTTGATTTTGGTTCACGAAAAACAAGAAAACGGGTTCAGGAGTCGGTTACGTATGAGGAAGGGTTAGCACCCTCATAATGCCCAAAAATTGGTACCTAATCGATAAAATCATGTCCTAATGTTGAAAATTTAAAAAAAAAAACCTTAAAATATGATTCCTTAAAGAAAAACCTGAACAATTTGAGTTAAAATTTGAGATTTCTTCGTTCCGAAAGAATACAAACATCACATCCAGCACGTTAGGACATGATATTTTTAAACCCTCGTAACTAAAATCGTCTCATGATTTACAAAATTTTATTAAAAGGATATTTAGTTATTTAGTCAAATGAAAAATCGAAACCCAACACGTTAGGGCACTATTTCCCGAATTTCTAAATACAAAACATTGCCTCATTTAAAAAAAAAAACTTTAAATAAAATATAGTAATTTTGTGAAATGTATTTTATTCTAATCATTGATCCATGTGAAAATATCGCATTAATACATCATCATACTTAAATATCAAAAGCAATCATGGTATACTAACATTTCATATTAATATAGGCAATAAAAGAATAAAAAAATAACAACTAATAAAAATAACTACATTGAGGCTGTTACAAATAAATGAAAATAGAATATATAAAGCAACAAATGACAAATTAATATAAAAAAAACTAAATAAATAGGAAAATTTATCATGCAATATTAAACTTTCATGCAATGATATATACCAAATAAAAAATAAATATTTCAAAATAAAAAATAAAAAAAACAGTGTATATTTATTGAGAAAATAAGATACGTTTTGAAATAAATAAACGATTTTAAATAAAAACATATTTATAATAATCTAATACAAAACTATATATTTCATACAAATAATATAAACAATGTATGTTATATAATATACGAAATTTATAAAACATAAAATGATTTGAATTATACATATAATATATAAAATTTTGAAAATTTATAATACAATAATAAATATACAAATTATAAAATAATATATATAATTTAAATAATATTAAACCGAATAAAGTTGTAACATCCTGAATTTTTGGGCCTATGCTTTTAATAGGTAGGATATGTTTAATGTGTTAATTTAAGTGTTAGGGGTCCAAATTGGGCTCAGGCTTAGGCAAAGGCCTTGATTAAAATTATCTGTTTGGGTATTATAGGGTTTAAAAGGTAGTATCTATGTTTAAAATACCAAAGTGGGCTTGTGGCCCAATCTTAGGAGGTGACGCCACACAAGGGAGTAAGGGGCCCAAATTTAAGTTTCATGGAGCCCAATTCTTTTAATTTAAGTTAGCTAAATTTTGGGCGTTAGGATTAGGTGGAATGGATGGCAACGAGGCTAAAATGTAACACCCCAAACCTGGTCTATGCGTTTAGACAAGATTTGGTTTGTCACATCAATTCAAACATTCATTTATTCTCGAGTGGTTAAAGTAAAATACTGCTACAAAACTTTTTGAAAATAGAGTTTAATAAAAATTTAGTTCGAGGATTTGAAATTTGTGACTTAAAAATACTAGTTTGAAAACTTATCATTGAAATATAAAAGTCAAAATCTTAAGATAATTTCAAAGGAACTTTGAAAGAATTTAAAATAATTAAAGTGTCCAAAATTGTTGTAAAACCAATATTTTAAAGAAAACTTAATATATTTAAGATAAAACCATATTAAAAGTTTGGTAATGAAATTTAATCCAACCACACAATAAAATCCATAAAAACATTATAAGAGGCCTTATTACATCAACCCATAATAGTAAATTAAAATAATAACTTAAATAAAAGTCATAGTTTATAAAACCCAAGTTCGTAGTATGGCCTCCACCAAGTCATCTCCGGCCCAAGTCCACGTCAATTTCCATTACCTGAAAAGGTTGATAAAATTGGGTGAGTTACAAAGAACTCAGTGTGCAACCCACTTACCACCATTTTTGGGCCAGATCGTCAAGATATTTAAACTGGGCTTGAGCCCATTTGCAGAATTCAACAATATAATATAAAGTAAAATAAGATAAATTAAAATGCATGTAAAATGAATTTCCCAAACCAAACCTAATATCCATCCGCTAACACCCCCGTACCAACCAACACACCTGTGGGGATCAAGTCAACCCACCCCGCCAAACACACCAATCATAGGCTTTAAGCCTTTAAATAATTTTGTAGTGCACTACCGAACTAGATTGTGACGTTGTCACCGAACTAGAGGCATTTAGCCGAATTTGTGGCAGGGCCACCGAACTAGAGGCATTGAGCCAAATTTGTGGCAGAGCCACCGAACTAGAGGCATTGAGCCAAATTTGTGGCAACTGGCCATTCTTCTCTTCATATACCCCACCCCATGCAATCATGCGTGTATAACAAAATATAGTCATATAACAATTTTTCAATTAATCCATAACATCGGTGGGTTTATCATTAAACAGTTCATTTGGCCCATAAAAATAATTTAGCAACTAGCCCATTTAGCAGTTTAGTGAACTTTGGCCCATATATCGAACTAGAGTATTTTGGCCCAATTTATCGAACTAGAGTATTTTGGCCCAATTAGCAATTTCAACAGTTTTTCGCATATTTCTCGGTTTTCACCCTTTATCATGTATTTACCAGAAAATATCGATTACTACCAAATTTTCGTTTTTTTTTTACCATTTTCACGATTTTATCACAATACTCATAACTTGATATCTAACCCGAAAATGAGTGTGAGGTTACACACCTGGTTATGGAGAGAACTAAACTTTCCCGCCCTTCAACACCTATACCTATCATGATAATTAGAACACTATAATCTAATAAATCCGATCTAATCATAACGATCTAGAACTTTACCCTCGGATTTTCGTAATTCTTCTACTCGCGGTTTCTCTCCGATCAATGGTTCGTTAACCGAATCGAACCCACGTACGAATAATGGTTCGGGAGTACGAACGACTTTGAACAGTTGATTTTCCTCGGTTGAACGTCCGCAACCCGGTGGAAAATCCCGGATTCCCGAAATAGCCCTTTGTTTGTACTTAGGGGGAATAACGGAACCTCCCCTCTTTCGAAGACTAAACACCGCCCTTTTCTTCCCTATTTTGAATGTCTTCAATGACAAAGGAACATTAATCCAATCTAAAATAATATCGAAATAATATTAAAGGTTTTAAGGATGTGATTTTCCTTACCACAATAAGTCGATTCCAACGTTTCTACGATTTTCTCGAACACTTGAGTTCCGATCTTCCGTTATTGCACTATATTATAAAGAATAAAACATTAATAGAACGAACGTTTATTTCGATCCAAATGGTCCTTCATGACACCATCAATATTCGGCCATAACACTATTAACTAATCGAAAACGAAAAAGAATCCCTTACCTATTTTCCACGGTCGAAAAAGAAAGATTGAGAATGGTGTTTGTGATCGATGAAAGATTCGGCTATAGGCACATTAGCATTCGGCCATGAGAGTGTAGATGGAGAAAATTTCGATTGAAAAGAAATAAAATAAGAGAAAAGATGGTGATGATGTTGTTTTGATTTCAAAGAGAATAGAAGAAAAAGAAAGAAAGAGATGAGCTTGAGAGAGATGTATATTCGGCAATGGGGAGAAGAAAAGAAAAGAAAGGCCTTTTTGGATAAGTGATTTCGGCACTCAAAGGAAAGGCACAAAACAAATACTAAAGCAATAATCAAAAATGACCAAATGGTCACAAAAATTAGAGCTTTACCAATTGCACAATTCGGCCAAAGGAAAAGTTGAGAAGAGGAATTGCAAAATTTTGCACAAAGTTGCTAGGAATGACCAAAAAGAAACTTCAATTCTTAGCCAAACTATCACCAAAAATTCGGCTCCCCCCATAGTCCAAATTGCCGTCCCTATGCATGGTCAAATGGCCATGATATTGTTTCCATAATAATTTCCTTGATACTAGCCCCATATCTTCATATCTTTCCTTAATTTCTTGATTCCCTTCCTTACGTTAACAATTTCCTTATTCCTTTGATATACTAACCAAAAATAACATGGTCAACACTTACCATATATGCTCTTGGCCGACACTTGCTATACATGTGCAGAAAAATTAAAAATAAAATTCACCTAGTTGCTAAACAAGGGATTCGAACCTTCTCCCTCATGCACTAACTCATGCGCCAACACAACTTTGCCATTAACTCATCCTATGCTTCACTTTGACACTTAAATTAACTTATGTGTCAATGCCACTTAATCCATTTCCATAAATTCTCAAAATTTAAAATTATTCCATCCCAATAAATTCTAATTCTTCTTCAGGACTATATTAAACACGAAAATAAATAAGAAAATTTCACTTACTAGAATAATTACTCAAAGCACACAATGAAACAATACTCGAATTTTCAGGGTGTTACAACTCTACCCCCTTAAAGAAAATTTCGTCCTCGAAATTTACCTGGTTGAAAAAGATGAGGGTATTGTTGCCGAATTGCATCCTCAGGTTCCCACGTAGCTTCCTCCACTCTGTGGTTACGCCATAACACTTTGACCAACGGCACGGTCTTCTTTCTTAGTACCTTAACATCTCGGTCTAAGATTTCCACTGGTTCTTCCTCAAAAGACAAGTCTGACTTCAACTCCACTTCTTCTACCGGTACTATGTGCGAAGGATCCGATCTATAGCGCCTCAACATGGACACATGAAAAACATTATGAATTTGGCTCAATTCCGGAGGTAATTCGATCTGATAAGCCACTGGACCAACTCGCTTCACCATACGATATGGTCCAATATATCTCGGACTCAATTTGCCCTTCTTCCCAAATCTGAAAATCTTCTTCCAAGGTGAGACCTTCAAGAAAACTTGATCCCCCATGGCATACTCGATATCCTTACGCTTCAGATCCGCATACGACTTCTGTCTATCCGAAGCTTCCTTTAACCGTGCTCGAATAGCTTTCACTTTTTCTTCCGTTTCAGAAATCATCTCAGGACCTAACATCTGCCGATCGCCCAACTCAGTCCAACAGATAGGAGAACGACACCTACGACCATACAATGCCTCGTAGGGTGCCATCTGAATGCTAGATTGGTAGCTGTTGTTGTAAGCAAATTCTGCCAACGGTAGAAAATCCTCCCAACTACCTTTGAAGTCGATTACACATCCTCCTAACATGTCTTCCAGAATTTGAATCACTCTCTCCGACTGACCATCTGACTGATGATGAAAAGCCGTACTGAAATTAAGCTTTGTTCCTAGAGCTTCATGCAAAGCTTTCCAAAATCGAGATGTAAACCTAGGATCCCTATCCGATATAATCGATACGGGTACCCCATGCAACCTCACGATTTCAGATATATACAGCTTCACCAACTTCTGCAACGAGTAATCCGTACGAACTGGTAGAAAATGAGCAGTCTTCGTCAAACGATCAACAACTACCCAAACAGAATTTTTCTTAGTAGGTGTTAAAGGTAACCCACTAACAAAATCCATTGTTATCCGCTCCCATTTCCAAAGAGGAATCTTTACCGGTTGCAAAAGACCTGACGGCAATTGATGCTCCGCCTTCACTTGCTGACAAGTTAAACATTTTCCCACAAATTCAGAAATCTCACGTTTCAATCCAGGCCACCAAAACTGTTCACGAAGATCCCGATACATCTTATTTCCTCCAGGATGCATAGCATAAGGGCTACTATGCGCCTCCCTCAAAATCATTTGCCTCAGATCTGAAACCTTAGGCATACAGACTCTTCCACGAAAGCACAACACACCTTCTGAATTTATACCAAAATCCTCTATTCCTCCATTTTCAACTTGTTGAATCAAGAGTCCCAACTTTTCATCTAATATTTTCTTTTCCTTAATATGCTCCAACCACAGAGGCTTCACTTGAAGTTCCGCTATCAAACTACCATCCTTATACAAACTCAAATGGGCAAACATAGCTCTCAAATCAGATACCACCTTACGAATTAATGCGTCCGCCACCACATTAGCCTTTCCAGGATGATACTCGATTGAGAAATCATAGTCCTTTAACAGCTCCACCCATCTTCTTTGTCTCAAGTTTAATTCTTTCTGAGAGAGAAGATACTTAAGACTCTTGTGATCCGTATAGATGATAGACTTTTCACCATATAGGTAATGCCTCCAAATCTTTAAGGCAAACACCACTGCTGCTAACTCCAGATCATGAGTGGGGTAGTTTACTTCGTGCGGTCTCAACTGACGAGAAGCATAAGCTACCACTTTCCCAGTTTGCATCAATACGCAACCTAAACCCGTATGTGACGCATCACAATAAACTGTGAACTCCTTTCCAGCCTCAGGTTGAATCAATACCGGCGCTTCCGTTAAAATCTTCTTCAATTTATCGAAACTTTCTTGCTGCTTATCAGTCCATATAAACGGTACTCCCTTTCGCAACAGCTTAGTTAGGGGTGCAGCAATCAATGAAAACCCCTCAACAAAGCGTCTATAGTAACCAGCCAAACCCAAGAAACTCCGAATCTCAGCTACTGACTTTGGTGGTTTCCAATCCAAAACAGCTTCAATCTTCCGAGGATCCACCCTTATTCCTTCGGCTGATACTACATGACCCAAGAAAATCACTTCCCTTAACCAAAATTCACATTTACTGAATTTGGCATACAATTGATTATCTCGAAGCAACTGCAATACAATTCACAAATGCGAGTCATGCTCTTCTTCATTCCTTGAATAAACCAGAATGTCATCTATGAATACCACCACAAACCAGTCTAAAAATGGTTGAAAGACCCGGTTCATCATATCCATAAATGCAGCTGGTGCATCCATTTCCGGCATATGACCCGGCGCTTCAGTTGCTCCCCTAACACCTCGTCCTCTACCACGGCCACGTCTACCGCGTCCACGACCACGTCCTCTAGTGCTCATAGCGACTAATTCGATTTAATCTGATTAAGAGTTTTATGAATCAGAATAATATTTCAGTTGTTTATTAATGATGTTTTATGATATGAAAGAGATAGAGTTGTTTTCGCAACCATATCATATTGTCTCAATCTCTATGGTTTTCAACACCCAAAACTAGAAGTTCTAGAGCGTTTCTTATGATCATATCATAATAATAATAAACAATCAGTATACAGATACTTACTTGACTTGGCGCGGGATGCTCATGGTGCCATACTACCTTTAAATAAAAAATCTTGAAATTTTTGAATTGTTTTTCAAACAAATATTGTTGTTGAACCCAAACCACAGCCGAGTTTTGGAACTGGGCTCTGATACCATTAAATGTAACACCCCAAACCCGGTCTATGCGTTTAGACAAGATTTGGTTTGTCACATCAATTCAACCATTCATTTATTCTCGAGTGGTTAAAGTAAAATACTGCTACAAAACTTTTTGAAAATAGAGTTTAATAAAAATTTAGTTCGAGGATTTGAAATTTGTGACTTAAGAAAATACTCGTTTGAAAACTTATCATTGAAATATAAAAGTCAAAATCTTAAGATAATTTCAAAGGAACTTTGAAAGAATTTAAAATAATTAAAGTGTCCAAAATTGTTGTAAAACCAATATTTTAAAGAAAACTTAATATATTTAAGATAAAACCATATTAAAAGTTTGGTAATGAAATTTAATCCAACCACACAATAAAATCCATAAAAACATTATAAGAGGCCTTATTACATCAACCCATAATAGTAAATTAAAATAATAACTTAAATAAAAGTCATAGTTTATAAAACCCAAGTTCGTAGTATGGCCTCCACCAAGTCATCTCCGGCCAAAGTCCACGTCAATTTCCATTACCTGAAAAGGTTGATAAAATTGGGTGAGTTACAAAGAACTCAGTGTGCAACCCACTTACCACCATTTTTGGGCCAGATCGTCAAGATATTTAAACTGGGCTTGAGCCCATTTGCAGAATTCAACAATATAATATAAAGTAAAATAAGATAAATTAAAATGCATGTAAAATGAATTTCCCAAACCAAACCTAATATCCATCTGCTAACACCCCCGTACCAACCAACACACCTGTGGGGATCAAGTCAACCCACCCCGCCAAACACATCAATCATAGGCTTTAAGCCTTTAAATAATTTTGTAGTGCACTACCGAACTAGATTGTGACGTTGTCACCGAACTAGAGGCATTTAGCCGAATTTGTGGCAGGGCCACCGAACTAGAGGCATTGAGCCAAATTTGTGGCAGGCCACCGAACTAGAGGCATTGAGCCAAATTTGTGGCAACTGGCCATTCTTCTCTTCATATACCCCACCCCATGCAATCATGCGTGTATAACAAAATATAGTCATATAACAATTTTTCAATTAATCCATAACATCGGTAGGTTTATCATTAAACAGTTCATTTGGCCCATAAAAATAATTCAGCAACTAGCCCATTTAGCAGTTTAGTGAACTTTGGCCCATATATCGAACTAGAGTATTTTGGCCCAATTTATCGAACTAGAGTATTTTGGCCCAATTTATCGAACTAGAGTATTTTGGCCCAATTTATCGAACTAGAGTATTTTGGCCCAATTAGCAATTTCAACAGTTTTTCGCATATTTCTCGGTTTTCACCCTTTATCATGTATTTACCAGAAAATATCGATTACTACCAAATTTCCGTTTTTTTTTACCATTTTCACGATTTTATCACAATACTCTTAACTTGATATCTAACCCGAAAATAAGTGTGAGGTTACACACCTGGTTATGGAGAGAACTAAACTTTCCCGCTCTTCAACACCTATACGTATCATGATAATTAGAACACTATAATCTAATAAATCCGATCTAATCATAACGATCTAGAACTTTACCCTCGGGTTTTCGTAATTCTTCTACTCGCGGGTTCTCTCCGATCAATGGTTCGTTAACCGAATCGAACCCACGTACGAATAATGGTTCGGGAGTACGAACGACTTTGAACAGTTGATTTTCCTCGGTTGAACGTCCACAACCCGGTGGAAAATCCCGGATTCCCGAAATAGCCCTTTGTTTGTACTTAGGGGGAATAACGAAACCTCCTCTCTTTCGAAGACTAAACACCGCCCTTTTCTTCCCTATTTTGAATGTCTTCAATGACAAAGGAACATTAATCTAATCTAAAATAATATCGAAATAATACTAAAGGTTTTAAGGATGTGATTTTCCTTACCACAATAAGTCGATTCCAACGTTTCTACGATTTTCTCGAACACTTGAGTTCCGATCTTCCGTTATTGCACTATATTATAACGAATAAAACGTTAATAGAACGATCGATCCAAATGGTCCTTCATGACACCACCAATATTCGGCCATAACACTATTAACTAATCGAAAACGAAAAAGAATCCCTTACCTATTTTCCACGGTTGAAAAAGAAGGATTGAGAATGGTGTTTGTGATCGATGAAAGATTCGGCTATGAATGATCAAAGAAAAGAGAAAATAAATTCGGCTATAGGCACATTAGCATTCGGCCATAAGAGTGTAGATGGAGAAAATTTTGATTGAAAAGAAATAAAATAAGAGAAAAGATGGTGATGATGTTGTTTTGATTTCAAAGAGAATAGAAGAAAAAGAAAGAAAGAGATGAGCTTGAGAGAGATGTATATTCGGCAATAGGGAGAAGAAAAGAAAAGAAAGGCCTTTTTGGATACGTGATTTCGGCACTCAAAGGAAAGGCACAAAACAAATACTAAAGCAATAATCAAAAATGACCAAATGGTCACAAAAATTAGAGCTTTACCAGTTGCACAATTCGGCCAAAGGAAAAGTTGAGAAGAGGAATTGCAAAATTTTGCACAAAGTTGCTAGGAATGACCAAAAAGAAACTTCAATTCTTAGCCAAACTATCACCAAAAATTCGGCTCCCCCCCATAGTCCAAATTGCCGTCCCTATGCATGGTCAAATGGCCATGATATTGTTTCCATAATAATTTCCTTGATACTAGCCCCATATCTTCATATATTTCCTTAATTTCTTGATTCCCTTCCTTAACTTAACAATTTCCTTATTCCTTTGATATACTAACCAAAAATAACATGGTCAACACTTACCATATATGCTCTTGGCCGACACTTGCTATACATGTGCAGAAAAATTAAAAATAAAATTCACCTAGTTGCTAAACAAGGGATTCGAACCTTCTCCCTCATGCACTAACTCATGCGCCAACACCACTTTGCCATTAACTCATCTTATGCTTCACTTTGACACTTAAATTAACTTATGTGTCAATGCCACTTAATCCATTTCCATAAATTCTCAAAATTTAAAATTATTCCATCCCAATAAATTCTAATTCTTCTTCAGGACTATATTAAACACGAAAATAAATAAGAAAATTTCACTTACTAGAATAATTACTCAAAGCACACAATGAAACAATACTCGAATTTTCAGGGTGTTACATAAAATTTAGGGGTTTTAATGTTTAAAATATGTGGATAATAAGCAGATAAAGGCTAAAATTTAGGGATTTTAATGTTTAAAATATGTGGATAATATGCTGATAAAGGAGGGAGGAGTTAGAGATAATTAAGTCTCTTTTAGATGAGCTAGTAGATTAAGATAAAGGAGAAAAGATAGGATTTATCTGTAAGGTTAGGTAAGTGCCGAAATTTCTATAAGTAGGGGGAATATCTCTTCAATTTCGGCATTTGGGGTTTTCTCTCATTCTTTTCTCTTCTTCTCTGAGTAAAAGCCGAAAACTCCTAAAGTTCCATCTTCTTCTTCATTCTCTGCAAAAGCCGAAATCTCTAAGCCTATTCCCTCATCTTCAATTTGATTCAAAAGCCAAAACTACACGTATTCTTCTCCTTAATATTCATTGGCCGAATCTCCCTTAGCCATCTTTTCAATTTTTAGTTCTTTCAAAAGCCGAAAGCGCGATAAATCATCTTTCCGAGATTTTTCCTAGAAGCCGAAACTCATAGATCTCTAAGTTATAGAATCGTGTTACATTCAGGATTCCAAGGTAAGAGGATTTGTTTATTCATATATATAAAATCAGGTAGAATACTAACTATGGCCGAATATAGGAGAGGCCTATTTTCACATCTTTCCGGTTTTTTGAAGCAAAGCGTAGATTGGTTTAGCAAGGGTATCTACATTAATCAGGTGTGTAATACTTCCCCACCATCTAGATCTAATCATAAAATGCATGATCATAAGATTTATATATGTTTTGATAATTGCCAACATCTCGGTTTATTGATGAAAGCCCAATGAGGGTAAAAGCGGATCCCAGGTTAGTAAATAATCTGTTTAAATGTTATAAGTAAAATGCTTGTATGTGACTGCATGGGTTGGGTTGATGAAAGGAGGAAGTTATACGTTATATGTGTAGCGGTTTTTACCGTGATCTGATGTAGCGGCTAATGTCGTGAACTGTTATACGGGCTTCAGCCATTAAATATTATACGGGCTTCGGCCATTATATGTTATAAACGCTTCGGCCATCATACGTGGATGAGCAGCAAGACTGCCATCATGGTGTGTAGCGGTGTGGGGCGATTGTAGAAATCCCCAATGGTGTGAACGGTTGGTACGGGGGCGTGTAGTGGATGGAAACCTAGGCAAACGAGTTGGGCCTTGCATATTATTTGTTATTAATGTTTGTTATGAGTATTAAATTGTTTATTTTGCTTAATGGGCTTAAGGCCCAAAAATCTAGTGGTGCATGAGGGTTGCATACTGAGTCTCGCGACTCACCCTTTTAATTAACATTTCAGGTGATACCTAGTGCTTCGGACCGGGCTGGAGAGGAACGCAAGGTGGCCATGCAGCAGAATATGTGGATTTAGTAAAATGACTCAAGTTATTATTTTATATTTTTAATTAATGGATTTTAAAATCTCGTTGTAATAAGGCCATGGGCCACTAGTTTATATTTTGTTTTATTATGGGCTTTTATTACTTTTAGTTATTTAAATTTTTATTTTAATTAAACTAAGGCATGTAATTAAGTTTGGGTTTTATTTTACAAAGGTATATTCTATATAAAATATATTTGGGCTTTTCTGAAAATATGACATGTTTTCCAAAATTTTTCTTAGTGACATACCAGATCCGGTTGTAGTGTTTGGGCCGGGTTTGGGGTGTTACAAAAGTAATACATAGTAGTAATTTAATTTATATAAAGACAATAATAAAAATACATGTGAATTTATATTATTAATATAATAAAAAATAATATAACATGTTAATATGATAAAATAATTTAATATAATATTAGGATGATTTAAAAATAGAATAAAAATAAAATAAAATAATGATTAAATAGCAAGTAAAAATAAATATAGAATGATTAAATTAAAAAACGCGTTACACTGTAGGGACTCATTAGGCAATTATGCCTTCTTTCCCAAAACGACGTCGTTCGGATATCCACCCTTAAGTGGCCTTTGGACCAGATTGAAACAGAAAAGAAACTTTAGGGCTAATTTATCAAAAATAAAAATTCAAATTGAACTTAATTAAAAAAACTAAAATTGCGGAAGGACCAAAGGGACAATTATCCCTTTTAACAAAAAAGCGCGGATCCTTCCCGGGTTTTCGGGTCAATGCGCGGATCCTTTAATCAAAAATGACGTTGTTCTTTCTTGCCTATATAAGTTTAAAAAAACTAAAAAAATTATTTTAAACACTGAATAAAAAAATCAAATACCCCTTCAAATGCTCCCTGGCCTTCGGCCTTCGGCCAGGGCTCCGATGGAGCGCCGTCATACGTGCCACCGCATATGGTGGTCAAAGATCAGAAAAATAAAAAGGTAAAGCTCTTTTTATCTATTATAGTATTTTTTATATAAAATATGCATGCATGAATCGAAAAATAAAAAGAATGCGAGATAAAAAAAATCACCTCTATGTTGTAAAAAATTTGTTCTTTTTATTTCTGTATATTTTTTGTGTTTTTTTCTCTGTGTTCTTGTGTGTCCTTGTTACAGATTCTTGTAGGGCTTTTTATAGCCTTCGAAATGAAAATAAAAAGGAAAAAAAAAATGTTGCCATGTTTGCTGTGTTTTTCCTTTTCTATGCAGGTCAAAGGCGAAGATCTCGCGATGGAGATGAGGCGCGCTAACTGCGGCGCGAATAGTGGTGGCGTGACCGAAGGGCTGCTAGGACACTTGCAGCGCGAAGGTTGGAGCGCTTGCGGCGCAGTGGAAACCTAGGTTTTCCTGCGTCCGCAAGCCAAATAGGCCTCTTGGGCTTAGGTTTAGATTGGGTGTAACATCCCGAAATTGGGCCTAGTAGGATTGGGCCCATTGGGCTTTGGGCGTAGGAGTGTTTAAATTTTTTGAGAACAAGAGAATGGCATTATTTCAAGTGGGACTTATTAGGAAGGTGATTTTGGAATGTTACAGAGTTCTATGAAGTTTCGGGTTCAAGTTGGGCCTTAGTGAAAGTTTGTGTTTAAGCCTATTAAGGAGAGATAGTAAGTGGCATCAAGGCTTATGGAAATAAAAGAGTAATTTGCTAGCATAAATGAGCATATGGCAAGGAGGTTATGGCATCAAGTGAAGTACCTTGAGGGAAGAGGTTCAAATCCCATCTTTTGCAAATTTTGGATTTATTTTTGTGTGCTCTTCCAAGTGTCAACCATGACATTATTAAAGGAAAGAAATAAAAGAAAAATGAAATGATGACCAAAAAGATAAGGTAGGAAGGAAAATAAGGAAAAAGAAAGGAAAGAAATAAAAGAAAAAGAATAATAAAGAAGTGGGAAAATAATAATAACGGAATTTGAAATAATGGAGTAGGTGAAAACAAAATATAATGATGGGATTTGGAAGGTAATGGAGTAGGAAAAAAAAAATGCATGGAGGGTGTAATAGCCCGATTTAGGGGATAGTCAGAACAATGATCTCGGAATCACTAAACCGAGGATAGAGAAAATTATTTTCATGTTATTCTATGTGTTATAACATGTTTGTAAAGATGCATGAAAATTTTGGTGTCTCAATTTTAACGATTGAGGGCTTAATTTTGAAAAAGAACTAAATCGCATAAAGTGCTAATGTTTAATTTTATTTGCTAGAAGTGCCAAATAGCTATGGATTAGAAATTGGAGGTCCCAAATGTACAATTTGGCCTTGTCTAAATGAGTAGGCTGGCCATAAAAAAATATAGGGACAAAATCATTTATTTTGGTCAAAAGTTTATGCTGGTTGCAAGGTCTCGAAGTACTTTATCAAAGGTTCAATCGAAAACTTAACCCTCGTAAGAAGTGACTCGGATTTTTGGTGCCGCGGAGAGCATCGCGTTACGGATTCCAAATAAGGTGTGTAATCTCATACCCTTCCATATACATATCTGAAATGGTGTGTAATCTCACACTTCTCTGAAAGTTTGTATGAAATATGCTGTTAATCGGTCGAAATACCGAAGAAAACTAAAAACCGGCATCCGTGATCACTCGGGCGTGCGTATGATCGTAGTGGTAATCGTATTTTGTAATAAAACAGTTTTGGTTAGAAGCAATGATGTGTATTTGAAAAATCACGAAAAATAAGAGAAATGGAATTAGAAAGTGACTGAGATATCAAATTAAAGCTTACTGTGTCTATTTTAACATGGAAGAAACTGAGAAGGAAAATGAATTTATATTCTAAGATATCTTAATTTTAGTGAGACTGGTTCTGATTAACTTCGGGGTTCAATGATCTATTTTAGAAAAATCATATAAAATTGTACAATGAGAATTATGGGTTATAATTCATATGTATGGATTCCTTGGTGAGCCTATTTT
This sequence comes from Gossypium australe, assembly GCA_005393395.2. Classification (NCBI taxonomy): domain Eukaryota; kingdom Viridiplantae; phylum Streptophyta; class Magnoliopsida; order Malvales; family Malvaceae; genus Gossypium; species Gossypium australe. Next base: position 34,641,954 of record CM016623.1, on the reverse strand, counting down.
CATTAGAAACAAGTGGGATCAATATATGAAAATCGTACAGCGAGATATTTGAAATTAAGTTAAGAGAGGTCAGAATCGTTGGACAGTGAAACAAGGAAAACTTTAAGGAATAAACTGTACTAAATGGCTAGGCCAAAAATTCTGGAAAACTTACAGTAAGAAGATATATGAGACTAGCGTCAAGGAAATTTTACGGATCTAGATTTCAAGTTTTCTAACTCAAGTTATAGTCAATTTAGTCAGCATGACACAGATGGACAGTTTAAATTTGTATGCCCCAAATTACTAGTTAGGTTTTAGTTACGAGATTACCGAATTACCCTCAGTGGGTAAATTACTGAATTACCCTTGGTGGGTAAAACTACCGAATTTACCCTTGGAAGGTAAATTATCGAATTACCCTTGGTGGGTAAAACTTCCGAGTTTACCCTTGGAAGGTAAATTACCGAATTACCCTTGGTGGGTCAAACTACCGAATTTACCCTTGGAAAGTAAATTACCGAATTACCCTTGGTAGGTAAAACTACCGAATTTACCCTTGGAAAGTAAATTACTGAATTACCCTTGGTGGGTAAAACTACCGAATTTACCCTTAGAGAGTAAATTATCGAATTACCTTGGTGGGTAAAACTACCGAATTTACCCTTAGAAGGTAAATTACCGAATTACCCTTGGTGGGTAAAACTACTGAATTACCCTTAGAGGGCAAATTATCGAAATACCCTTGGAGGGTAAATTACCGAAATACCCCTGGATTGTGAAATTATCGAAATACCCTTGGAGGGTAAATTACTGAAATACCCTTGGGTTGCGAAATTATTGAAATACCCTTGGGTTGCAAAATTATCGAAATACCCTTTGGAGGGTAAATTACCAAAATACCCCTGGATTGCAAAATTACCGAAATACCCTTGGAGGGTAAATTACCAAAATACCCCTGGATTGTAAAATTATCGAAATACCCTTGGAGGGTAAATTACCGAAATACCCCTGGATTGCAAAATTATCGAAATACCCTTGGAAGGTAAATTACCGAAATACCCATGGGTTGCGAAATTTACCGAAATACCCTTAGAAGGTAAATTACCAAAGTACCCTTGGGTTACGAAATTACCGAATTACCCTTAGTGGGTAAAAGTACCGCTATACCCCTATGGGTTGATTAGCACGACTGTGTGTGTATTCTGCTTATCTGGTTATGACGGTAATCTATTTCATACTGTGCTTTGCATACATGACATACTGCATGGGTTGGAATATGTAATTGGAGGAAGTGACTGATTTGTTAGGGTCGCACGAGTCGCTCGAGACGACTGTGGACTAATTGATTTGATTTTTAGGGTCGCACGAGTCACTCGAGATGATTATGGACTCACCGATTTGATTTTTAGGGTCGCACGAGTCACCCGAGATGACTGTGGACTCACCGATTTAATTTCTAGGGTCGCACGAGTCACCCGAGATGACTGTGGACTCACCGATTTGATTTTCACTCACCGATTTGATTTCTAAGGTCGCACGAGTCACCCGAGATGAATGTAGACTCACCGATTTGATTTTTAAGGTCGCACGAGTCACCCGAGATGACTGTGGACTCACCGATTTGATTTCATTCACCGATTTGATTTTTAGGGCCGCACGAGTCACTCGAGATGACTGTGGACTCACCAATTTGATTTCATTCACTGATTTGATTTTTAGGGTCGCACGAGTTACCCGAGATGACTGTGGACTCATCAATTTGATTTTTAGGGTTGCACGAGTCACCCGAGATGACTGTGGACTCACCGGTTTGATTTTCACTCATCGATTTGATTTTTAGGGTCGCACGAGTCACACGAGATGACTGTGGACTCACCGATTTGATTTTCACTCATCGATTGATTTTAGGGTCGCACGAGTCACCCGAGATGACTGTGGACTCACCGATTTGATTTTCATTCATCGATTTGATTTTTAGGGTCGCACGAGTCACCCAAGATGACTGTGGACTCAGCGATTTGATTTTCATTCACCGATTTGATTTTCACTCACCGATTTGATTGTTAGGGTCGCACGAGTCACCCAAGATGACTGTGGACCTACCGAAGGCTTTAAGCCGCTTATAATCTGGCAGCTCGGCTGCATTCTTGGTGTGTTGGCGGGGTGGGTTGACTGATGATCACCCACAGGTGTGTTGGTTGGTACGGGTGGTGTGTAGCGGATGGATTATTAGGATTGGGTTGGGAATTGCATTACATTATCTGCATTATCATGTTTATATGGGCTTCGGCCCAGTTTGTTTCTGTATGGGTCTCAGCCCAGTTAACGACCGATTAGGGGATTACACACTAGGTTCTTGTAACTCACCCCCTTTTTTCTTAACCTTTTCAGGTAATGCTCAGTGACGTGGACTTGGGCCATGGATGACTCGGTGGAGGCCATACTTCAGAAATGGTTTATTTGGACTTTAGACTTCTTTCTCATTTATTTTATCACTTTACTATTTTGGGTTAAATGTTGTAATAAGGCCTCAGATTTTCTTTCAAAATGCTTCTGCAACTCTATTCCCAAATGTCCTATTTTTTGTAAATTGTTTATTTCAAATATGTTTTCACAACCAAAAAGGTTTTTAAAGATAATTACGTTTTCAAGTAGATAACAATTGCTTAAGTGTTTTGGGTTTTAACAAAGAGGCTGTAATTCTCAAACAAGTTTTTAACAATCTCAAAGATGGTTTGAAAAAAAAAACTTCCATGTGGCACGCCAGATTCGGGCTTAACTTTTAGGCCGAGTTTGAGGTGTTACATTGGGTCTGGGTCAGGGTTTAGTTTTAGGGTCTGTTTAGGTAATTGGGCTCGGGTGTAACGGGCCTTGGGTAATCTGTCTGGGTTTGAGGGCTGTAAAAATGGTCTGTTTAAAAAAACATTGGACATTTATTTTTTATTGTTTTTGTTTTGGTTTGTTACAAACCCGGGCAAAATGGGCTGATTACAATGGATACCTATTTGGATTGTGAAACATGAATGACTATTGAATGAATGTTGATTTCTACATGGAGTATGGATTCCATAATGGCTCATGTATGTTGGTTGCAATATATTTTTAATTACCTATATAGATTGTTCATATATTACATGTTTGTGATCTTTTCTCCTCCATTAAGATTTTATTACTTTTTATATAAACTAGTTGGTATACTTGTGCCTTTATTATGTTTTTTTTTTCCTTTTTGATATATCAAAAGGGGAAAGAAATAGAAAAAAAAATACATGTGATTACATTGCCTTTATCTTAAGCTTAACGCACATTTTAGTTCTTGAAATATACCATTTTTCCTACTTTTGTTTTTAAAGCTTTTTTTTTGGCTCACTTTAGTCCCTAATGTTATTAGACGTCTTGAACTCAGTCCTTAATGATATCAGACATTCTTGGATTAATCTTTTGAGTGTTAAAAATTGGGTGGGATACTCAACCAATTATAAATTATTGTGTGTCATATGATGATGTCATTGTGACATCATCATTCGAGGAAAAAATTAAAAATATTTGTTTTGCACATACTCTCTCCATTTTGTAAAAATTAAAAATCTTTGTTTTGCACATACTCTCTTTATTTTGTATCGAAGTTCTGTAGAACGGTCAAACACCCATCAATAATAGTGGACTTAGGGATAACGATGACATATTCTAATATTTCCAGGAATTTGATTTATATTGTGGTCATAAATATTAAGAATTCAAAAAATATTTGGATTTAAATATTTTAAGGCAATAGATATTGTTAGAGTTGTGTGACCCAATTTCCTGTTAAAGAAATAATACAGTGGTAAAACTAGGGGATCTGTGGAGGGCTTAAGGCCGAGGGCCGAATAGAACTATACTTCGTCTATTCGACATTGGTTACAATAAGGTTTTTCAACCTTTAAATAGATGTAGTCGCAACTCCTCTTGTATCATTCAATTTTCAACATTAGTAAATTTTCTTCTCCTCTACCTGTGGTTTTTTCCAGAAGGGGTTTTCACGTAAAATCTCTATGTTTTATTTTTATTTCTTATTACATTGCGATAGTTCTACATTTTCATTATTAATATTCAGTTTTAACAAACTGGTATCAGAGCTTTTCTAGTTGCTTGTCTCGATCACAGTAATGGCGACAATGAAGTATGATGTTTCGTTGTTGGATCACAACACCACATTTGTGTTGTGGCAGGTAAAGATGCATGTAGTTCTTGTGCAAATGGATTTGGAGGATGCCCTGCTAGTTAGATAAGATGCCTTTGATATTGACAGAGGAGGAGAAAAAGCGTAAAGATAGAAAGGCTTTAATGCAATTACATCTGCATCTCTCGAATGATATTGTTGTGTTGAAGGAGAAGATCACCGCTGCATTATGGGCAAAGTTGCAGCAGCTATGCATGTCAAAAACCCTAACTAGCAAGTTGCATATAAAGCAGTGTCTTTATGCTCATCGTTTGGAGGAAAGCGCTTCTATGCACGGACACTTAACTGTGTTTAAAGAAATTCTCTCGAACCTAGATGCCATGGAGGTTTAGTATGATAAAGAAGATTCAGGTTAATTCTACTATGTTTGTTGCTCCCGTCTTATTCAACCTTTAAAGATAGGATTTTGTATAGCCGAACATCTCTCACAATTGATGAAGTCTATGCTTCCTTAGCCTCGTATAACAAGGTGAATCATCTTGTGGCTAGATTCGACTATCAGGGAGAGGGTCTCATTGTTCGTGGGAGAGAAGAACGAAATACTGATGATAATCATGGGAGGACACAGGAATGAAATCCTCATAGTAAATCTAAGGTTAGATCAAGATCTTCAAACAGAGGTAAAACTTGAAACTTCTACAATAAGAAAGGGTACATTAAGTCTGAGTGCTATAAGTTGCAGAACAAGATTAAAAGGGAAGCGACGACTCAAAAGGAAACAACTAGAACAATTCGGTGAAGTTGAGGTTGTAGAAAGCTACAGCAATAGTGAACTCCTAGTTGCTTCTGCAGACAACTCTAAAGTGAGCGAGGAGTGGATCATCGATTTTGGTTGCACTTTCCATATGAGTCCCAATCGGGATTGGTTTACAACATATGAAACAGTTTTTGAATGTGTTGTTTTGATAGGAAATAATGCCTCATGCAAAATCGCAGGTATTGGCACAATCAAAATTAATATGTTTGATGAAGTCGTCAGAACATTTAGTAGCGTACGACATGTACCAAAATTGAAAAGGAATTTGATTTCATTGAGTACTCTTGATTCAAAAGGGTACAAGTACACAGTTGAAAGTGGGGTTCTGAAGATTAGCAAGGGTTCCCTCGTTGTGATGAAAGGGCAAAGAAAGACTGCCAAGTTATATGTTTTGCAGGGTTTAACTGTTACTGGTGACGCAGCTGTTGCTTCCTCTTCCTTATCAAATAATGATGTTACTAGACTTTGGCAAATGCTTCTAGGGCATATCAGTGAGAATGACATGGCAAAATTGAGTAAAAGAGGACTTCTTTATAGACATGGCATTAGCAAATTAAAGTTCTATGAGCACTGCATTTTTGGGGAGAAAAAGAGAGTTCAATTCACTAGAGGAATCCATAACACAAAAGGAACACTAGATTATATTCATTCTGATCTTTGAGGACCATCTAGAGTGCCTTCGAAGGGTGATGCTAATTATATGCTGACGATCATTGGAAATTTTTCCATAAAAGTTTTGGGCTTTCTTCTTGAAGCAGAAAAGTGATGTGTTTTTCCACCTTTAAGGCTTGGAAAACTATGATCGAAATGCAAACATGAAAACATATAAAACACCTCTACACAGATAATGGCTTGGAATTCTGTTTTGACGATTTTAATGAATTTTGCAAATTAGAAGGGATTATGAGACACTTGAGAGTTCGCCATACTCCACAGAAAAATGACGATACAGAACGGATGAATAGAACAATCATGGAAAAGGTTCCATGTATGTTATCAAATGCTTGTTTACCGAAGTCATTTTGGGCTGAAGCGACCTCTAGTGCATGTTTCTTGATTAACCAGTCTCCGTCCGTTTCCATTGAGAAAAAGACTCCACAAGAGGTATGGTTTGGTAATCCTACTACTTTTCTGATTTGAAGATTTTCAGATGACCTGCGTATGCTCATGTTGATAATAGGAAATTGGAACCTAGATCCATTACATGTGTTTTTTCTTGGTTATAAGGTTGGTGTTAAAAGGTATAAGTTACGGTGTCCTGAAAATAGAAAAGTTGTGATTAGCAGAGATTTTATTTTTGATGAAACTGCTACGCTACCTAACTTATCTCTTAAAGACTCTTCCAGTAAAGACCAGCAAAGTTCAAATACACATGTGAAACAAGTGGTGCTTTAGATTGATCCAGGATCTACAACACAGTCTACTCCTCAAGTTAGTACAAAAGTTTAGAGTAGAGTTGTTTTCTCACCACAATATTCTATTGCCAAGAACAGACTTAGAAGAGAAATTAAAACTCCAAAGAGGTACGCTGAGGCTGATCTAGTTGCTTATGCTTTAAACGTGGTGGAAGATATAGATGCAAATCAAGATCCATCTACTTATTCCAAGGCAGTTAGCTATGAAGATTCAAGAAAGTGGATATTTTCCATGCAACAAAAGATGGAATCTCTCTATAAGAATAGAACATGGGACCTAATGAAGCTTCCTAAGGGTAAAAAGGTTGTTCATTGTAAATAGGTGTTCAAAAAAGAAAGAAGGGAATCTAATAGTTGAAGAACTCAGATACAAAGCAAGGTTGGTTGCAAAAGGTTACAGTCAGATTCCAAGTGTAGACTTCACATATTTTTTTCTCCAATTGTGAAGCATAGTTCGATTCAAGCCTTACTTGGTATTGTGGCCATGTATGATTTGGAGCTTGAGCAGTTAGATGTAAAAAATAAATGTTCTAGCATGGAGACCTTGAGAAATATATTTACATGCAACAACCAGAAGGTTTTATAATCTCAGAAAAGGAGGACTATGTTTGCTTGCTGAAAAATCCCCTTATGGCCTAAAACAGTCACCAAGATAGTCGTACAAGAGGTTTGATTCATTTCTGACTACTCATGATTTCAACAGAAGTAGCTTTGACAGTTGTGTTTATTTTAAGAAAAATAATGGAAGAGGTGGAGAACTTGTTCGTTGAGAATTCGTGTCAAGGTGAAGATTGTTAGAGTTGTGTGACCCAAATTCCTGTTAAAGAAATAATACAGTGGTAAAACTAGGGGATTTGTGGAGGGCTTAAGGCTGAGGGCCTAATAGAACTACACTTCATTTATTTGACATTGATTAGAATAAGGTTTTTCAACCTTTAAATAGATTTAGTTGAAACTTCTCTTGTATCATTTGATTTTCAACATTAATGAATTTTCTTCTCCTCTGCCCGTGGTGTTTTTTCCAAAAGGGTTTCCACGTAAAATTTCTGTTTTATTTTTCCTTCCTATTGCTTTGCGATCGTTCTATATTACCATTATCGTCATTCAGTTTTAACGGATGTGTATGTTAATATTTAGATATCCACTTCACTTTTAGAAAATTTTATTTGCTAATTAAGATATTGGTCTAGAGACAATAATTTGCCGATAGAGTTAAAAATATTTGGAATAACTAAAAATACTATTTAAATTATTTTTTGAATTGAAATAACATCATTTTTTATTAGTTAAATAATTTGGGAGGGGAATTTTTCCAAATTTATCACCTCAAAATGTCCACCAATTATAAATTTCAATTAGTTGAATTATAAAACAATTATCATAGGTGGTTAATCTGGCACAAATCATTCTGGCAAATTAAGGTCTTTTCGAAACTTAACAAGCTTGTTTTATAGTATTTTTATATATTTTCATTTCATTTTTTTAGTTTTTATTGCTTTGTGTTTAATTTATGCAAAATAAGTGTTTTTATGAAATTTTGAGTTATGTTATGACCTAACGGGCCACTATGGGTCTAGGGATTATCTAACAGCTCTATCTAGTGTGTAGGACACTATTTCCAAGATTAGAAGATGAGGGACGACTACAGTGTTACGACACTAAGAAGTGGTGTCACAACACCGAACTTCGAAGCTAAAATACTCGATAAATAAAGGCAGTGTTGCAACACCGGTCCTATGGTTTTGCGACACTAAGAAGTGGTGTTGTAAAATCGAACTTCGAAGCTAAAATAATTGAAAAATGAAGGTAGTGTTGCAACATCGGTCCTGTGGTGTTGCCACAGGAAATTATAATTAAGGATATTTTAGTCCTCACAATATATCTTAATCAGAATTTTGGGTTGTTTAGCAACCCTAATTAGGCCTGAGCATAAACTCTATAAATAGGCATGTTAAGTCTCATTTGATGAGGCTTGGCCAGTGAGCCATTTTAGTATTTTAGAGGTTTTAATTTAGTTTTATTTTCTTTTCAGTTTAGCCATTTTTATACTTTTGTTACTATTTTAACTTGAATCCGATTTTGATCCAAGATTTTAATATATTAGTTTTTCATTAATTTGGTGTTGATTTCAATCACAATTGAGGTGATCTTCGTGACTATTAAAGGAGATTTCGCTTCCAATCTTTAATCATGTAACACCCTAGAATTTTAAGTTTTAGAGATGTTGGGTTTTGTCATGTAATGTGTTCATGTTGGGTGGTTAAGTGCTTGGTATATTTGTTTAAGGTATGGGGTTCAAGTCTCTTTATGTGTATGTGATATTTTGTTTTGTTTTCATTAAGACTGTAGAGGAGTTTGAACTTAATTTGAACTCTTCAATAATTATCTGACTAGTTGTGGGATGAGGTTGGTTCCCTTTTTCAAGTGAAAGAGTTGTGGGTGGTTATGTTTTTTTTTTAAAAAAATAGCAAGTTATTTTCACATGCTTCTTTTCTTTGTTTTTCCCCAAAGCACGCCACCATCAATTTTTCCCTGCTTGGTGATTTGATTTTCTTTGTTCTTTCATTTTTCCTATTATTTCTTTTCATTTTTTCTCTACTTTGTATCCTGGCCACCGTTTTGTCCATTTCTAGTTATAATTTTCCATCTATTTACGACTTTCTTGCTTCGATTATTTGTTGTTCATTTTGTGTTAGGCGTTGGGAGTAGTCGTTATTTTTCATCAGGTATTTTCTTTTTGGGATTTTAGTAAGTTGGGGGTTTTTAGTTATTCTTTAGAATGGAAAGGTTTATCAACTGTGTTATTTGTTTTAATCTTTGATTAGGTGAGAAACGTGAGTCGAGTGGTATGTTCATGAAGAATTCTTATTTGAGTTTCGTAATTCTGTACTAAAATTGGTTGTTGGAATATTGATTTTAGGTATTGGGGATCTCATGGTTGCATTCGTATCAAAATCGAACCAAGTGTGTAACGAGAAACTCGAAAAACAGCGAACGATGAAAGTCGAATTTGAGGTCTGTCGACGCCACATGACCATGTCCCAGGCTGTGTGGGCCACACGGGTGTGTGGGTTGTGTGCCAGGTTGTGTGGGCCACACAGGCAAGGCAATTTGGGCCATGTGGGCCACACAGACGTGTGGGCCAAAATTCAAAATTTTTCCCTAAGGCCATACACGTCGTCCTGATCGATCGTGGGCCTTCTGTGGGGTCGGTATGTGATTATCTAAGCTATTAATCATGAATTCAGTTAACCTATTAGTATGAAACTTGACATAAATAACGTTTAATATGTATGATCTGTTATGTATAAAGCATGTTCCACATCTGTTATACAAGCATGTATGATATGTAAATTTTGGCATCTGTTTATATCTGATTATGGGGTGGGACATTATTATTTGGAGGAAGTGCTCTGTGTGAGGCGATATCTCACCATTACACTGGCAGCATATAATCCAGGATGGAGAAACCTCCCAAATTTTTCATGGAGTGGTCAAAGGAATCAAAGACCCCAACCCCCTCCAGGTTTCCAACCACCCTACCAGCAAGAGAAGAAGCTGGATCTTGAATATATGCTAGCAAAATTTATTTTGGTGTCAGAGACTCATTTCAGAATACTGAGACAGCATTGAAAAATCAGCAAGCATCAATTCAATGGCTTGAAAATCAAATTGGACAGCTGACTAAATTAGTTTCTGAAAGGCAACAAGGTAGTCTACCTAGTAACACCGAACCTAAACCAAAAGAGCAAGTGAAGGCAGTTACACTAAGGAATGGGAAGGTGTTGGTTGAAGCTGAAAAGAAGATGCCACAAGAAACTGATAAGGCGAAGGGTGAGGAAGTAAACTCCGACGAGAGTGTGACACCGGTGTTTAAAGAGTATTAACCAGCGATCCCATATCCAGCAAAGTTGAAGAAAGACCGCATGGATGCACAATTTGGTAAATTTCTCGAAATTTTTAAACAATTACATATTAACTTACCTTTTGTTAAAGCTATTTCGCAGATGCCTACATATGCAAAATTTTTAAAAGAGCTTTTAACAAATAAAAGGAAATTTGAAGAGCTATCAACCGTGGAACTCAACGAGGAATGTTCAGCTATTCTTTAAAATAAGCTATCAACCAAATTGAAAGATCCAGGAAGTTTCACTATTCCCTGTTTAATCGGTAGTTTAAATATTGAGAAAGCATTAGCTAATTTAGGTGCCAGCAATAATTTGATGCATTACAAAATGTTCAAGCAGCTTGGTCTTGGGGAACCAAAACCCCATAAGATGAGTATCCAATTAGCCGACAGATCTGTTAAATATCTTAAGGGAATTATTGAAGATGTTTTGGTAAAAGTAGATAAATTCATATTCCCTGTTGATTTTTTTGTGCTTGACATGGATGAGGACGTTGAGATACCTTTAATTTTAGGTCGCCCATTTTTAGCCACTACTAGGGCTGTCATTGATGTAGGTGATGGTAAACTTGTGCTTAGGGTAGGTGATGAAGAAATTATTTTTAATGTTTATGATGCTATGAGATATTCTAGAGAACAAGATGATTCCTTTTACTTTATTGACTCTATTGATCATTCTATTCAAGATTCTTTTCAGGAAATCATTCATAAAGACACGTTGGAACTGTGTCTCGTCCAATGTGAGGAGGCAGATGACGATACCACTGAGATAGGGGAGACAAAGATTGAGTTAAACTCTAATGATTTTTTCCCAAGACAAAAGAAGTATGAGGGCATTGAAATAAACGATGAACTAAAACAAAAACCCTCTATTGAAGAACCTCCCAAATTGGAACTGAAGCATTTACCAAACTGCTTAGAGTATGCGTTCCTCGGAGATAATTCTACACTATCGGTAATTATTGCTTCAGATTTGCGACCCAATGAGAAAGATGAGCTACTACAAGTACTAAGGGAGCATAAAAGAGTCATAGCTTGGAAGATTTTTTACATTAAAGGATCAACTTGTCATTTTGCGCCCACAAAAGTTTAATGGAAGATGAATAGTATGCAGGCTCAAAGACGACTAAATCCGAACATGAAAGAAGTTGTTAAAGCTAAGGTAATTAAACTTCTAGATGTTGGAGTTATTTATCCTATTTCTGACAGTACTTGGGTAAGCCCTATGCAGGTTGTTCCAAAGAAGGGAGGCATGACTGTTGTAGCCAACGAGAAGAATGAATTAATTCCAACAAGAACAGTCACAGGTTGGAGAGTTTACATTGACTATAGGAAGTTGAACGATGCCACGAGAAAAAAATCACTTTCCCTTACCATTCATTGATCAGATGTCAGAAAGATTATCCGGGCATATGTACTATTGCTTCCTAGACAGACTCTCTGGCTACTTCCAAATTCTGATAGCTCCTGAGGATCAAGAAAAGACGACATTTTCATGTCCATATGGTACGTTTGCTTATCGTAGAATGCCCTTTGGATTATGTAATGCTCCTGCTACTTTTCAGCGCTGCATGCTAGCCATCTTTGATGAACTTGTGGAAGATATTATGGAGGTATTTATGGACGACTTCTCGGTATTTGGTAATTCTTTCCACCTTTGCCTTAAAAATTTAAAACAAGTTCTAATGAAATGTAAGGAAACGAACCTTGTGCTTAATTGGGAAAAGTGTCACTTCATGGTTCGAGAAGGGATTGTGTTAGGTCACAAAATTTCTGGTAAAGGGATTGAGGTTGATAAAGCAAAAATTGAGACCATAGAAAAATTACCTCCTCCTAGTTCAGTTAGGGCTAGTAGAAGCTTTTTAGGACATGTTGGATTTTACAGAAGATTTATTAAAGATTTTTTCTAAAATAGCTAAGCCTTTAACAAAACTAATAGAAAAAGATGTGCCTTTTAAATTTGATCAGGAATGTTTAGAAGCATTTAATACACTCAAAGATAGATTAATCAATGCTCCAATTATAATTGCACCTGATTGGAATTTGCCCTTTGAACAAATATGTGATGTGAGTGATTTTGCAGTAGGTGCAGTTCTTGGACAGCGAAGAGACAAGCATTTTCAACCAATTTATTATGCTAGCAAGACCTTGACGGCCGCACAAGAAAAAGAATTGCTAGTTGTGGTTTTTAAATTTGATAAATTTAGACAGTATTTGATATTTTCTAAAGTTGTCATTTACACTGACCATTCGGCTCTTCGCTATCTCCTAACTAAATCTGACGCAAAACCTCGACTCATAAGATGGATTCTACTTTTGCAGGAATTTGATTTAGAAATTCAGGATAAGAAAGAGGCTGAAAATCTTGCAGCAGACCACCTTTCTAGGCTTGAGAATCCACATCTCAAAGAGCTCAATGAGAGTGAGATAAATGACTCATTTCTTGAGGAACAACTCTTGGTTATATCCGACTCAGAGGTACCTTTGTAATATCCTGAATTAATGGGCCTATGCGTTTAGTGTGTGGATATGTTTAATGTGTTAATTTAAGTGTTAGGGGTCCAAATTAGGCTAAGGATGTGGTCGAGGCCTTGGTTAAATTTTCGGTTGGGGCACTATAGGGTTTAAAAGATAGTATCTGGGGTTTAAATTACAAAGTGGGCTTGTGGCCCAGTAGCAAGTGGCGCTGCAAAGGAGTTTTAAGATTGCACCATTAACAGTTGAAGAGGCCCAAGTGTTGGCCGTAGGGAGCCCATGTAATTGGGTCATTTTCGGCAATTAAGGGGAAGCTAGTTGGGACGGCAATAGGGCTAGAAAATAGGTGGATTAAATGACATGGATAATGGAGATAATGAGCTGATAAAAGAAGGAAGAGGTGGTGCTATCTAGGCTTCTTCTGGAGGTGTGGATAGATTAAGATAGAGGAGAAAAGATAGGATTTATCTACTGAGTGCAGTGTTGGCCGAATTTCCATCTCTTGGAGGGGGAAAGAAATCGGTTTCAATATGCCATAGGGTTGCCGAAATTTCCCCTACTATTTGATTAGTTGTTAGTTATCAGGAAGGGCACTTTCAGTTTTTGATAGGTAAGTGCCAAAATTCTCTATAAATAGGGGGTATCTCTTCAACTCTAGCATTTGAACCCCATTCTTTTAAAGCTTTTCTCTCATTCTCTATGTTGAAACCTCAACCATTCTCTACAACCTTTCCTTTTGATTTCTTCAGAAGCCGAAACCTCTTACTTCACTCTCTTTTCCATTCTTTTCCTCTTGTGCCGATTTCTCCATAAAGCCGGAATCTTTTAGAAGTTGCTGAAACTCTCTCTGTGGGGTAAGTGACGATTTTTCTCTACTCTTCTCTTTTTTTCTTTCAGTTTTTGAAAGTCCAAAGCCAAATGGCTACTGAGGTTCGGTCTAACGTTTCCACACTTCTCATGTTCTTATTTTGGGACGACGTCGGGAATTGAAGTAGATCTCTTAGATCTAAAAGCCAGAAAATTGCTAGTCTCTAAGGTTTATCTTTTCGGGATTTCAAAGTAAGGGTTCAATTCTTCCTACGTTGTTTAATCGGTTTCTTTTTCATTATTCGTGCCTTAACCTAATGTAATATCCTGAAATTGGGCCTAGTAGGATTGGGCCTTGGGCTTTAGGAAAATTTGAATATCATTTTGTTACTTGTGTTAGCTCGGGTATGATTTTTATTTTGGGCTTAGTATAGTTTTGTGAAGGTTTGGATTTAGTTACGAAGTTAGAATAATTTTTAAGTTGAAGAAATTAGTGAAGTGGATTAAGTGGATTAAATTAGTTAATTTAAGTGTTAAAATCTAGCACATGTGGAGTTAGTGGCAAGGTGGTTAAGATGCATGAAGAGTTGCTTGAGGGAAGTGGTTCGAGTGGCATGTTTAGCATTTTGAAGACTTTATTTTTTTTATGTATTCTAGCATTAATGGACGGTCAAGCTTTACATATGGTAGGTTGGACTTTCAATTATTTCTTTATGGCAAGTTGAATATTAGTTTAAGGTAAGTTTGATGTTTGGGAAAGAAATCAATGGTTTTAAGGCTAATGGGAGAGCATAAGGCATGATATAAGGTATTTGGTTTTGGAAAGTGTTGGGTGGATAGGTTTGACTTTGAAGTCCATGAATGTGGACGGTTTCATGGACTAAGGGGGTTGGCTTAAGTTTTGTGAGTGAATAGGAGGAAATAGGGAGAAAATTAGGAGTGTGTTTAATTCAAAATTACTTTGAATTGTTGGCAAAAGTGTGGTTGCCGAATTTTGATTTGAGTAGGGTGAAATAGGGTGCCGAAACTTCTTTGTAGTTAGGTGACATTTTCGGCTAGTTTTGTAGGTGTTAGTCTTTGTTTTTGTGTCAAGCCAAAATCTCCCTTTTGCTTTGTCAATTTCTTCCTAATTCTTTTGGTTGAAACAAACCCGATAACCCAAGTTGAATTGACGATTTACTCACTTGGTCTTTAAGCCAAATTGCATTTGTTTCTTTTCTCTTTTTCTTCTTGGAAACCGAAACCATACTCTCCCATATCTTTCTTTTTCTTTGCCATTTCTTTGCTCAAAACCGAAAGTATCTACATCCTCTCTTTCATCTCTTTCTTTTCTTCTTTCAAACTCTTGAGCCGAAATTCTCTTCACTTTTCTCTGCCGAATTTCTCTCTTCCATTTTACTTCTCTTTTTCTTCCTCTTTTCCACTATTGCTGAATCTTTTTCTCTCTTTTGGTGTTATCTTGGCCGAACCCTATAGTCTCTTCCTCTCTTGTCTTTGTTTGTAACTTTAAAGAAACACCATAGCCAAATCCTCTATGCATTCAACTCCCTCCATTTTGGTGTGATCTCTCTTCATCATTCAAGTGCCGAAACCTTTCTCTTTAGGGTCTTGGAGCCGATTCTTTGAGGATGCTTTAGGAGTGGTGAGCAACGTGTGGTAGTAAGTATATTTCTTCCTTAGCAATCGGTTTTATTTATTTCTTCATGGGTGTGCCAAAATCATGGATTAAGTCTTGGTTTTAGGCATGGCCGAATGTTCTTAGTGCCATAAGAAGGTGTTCTTTTGTGTGTAGCTAAAGGAAGGGAACTCAGAGTGTGATTCGGGATTTGGTAGGAGACCAAATTGGCTTTAAGGGAGAAGGAAGAACCACGTTTCGAGATCGTGTTAGATTCGAGTAGTTCAGGATTTCACTAATAGGAAGGTGTGTGATTAACCCACCATTTTTCGGGTTTTTGCTATATTTGTATGTGTTGATTATGTACTAACAAGTGCAGTAAAAGTTATGAGATAAATACCCTTAAAGGGGTATGTCGATAATCCGGTAAGTACCAAACCTGATGATATGTGATTATTAATATGAATATGTGTTATGACTATGCTTGATGAACATGCTCACGTATCATTATATTATATCATTATTTATGTTACATGTGCATGGGTTGGGATATGATATGAAAGAAGGTACGGGTGTACTTCGAGTACGTGGTTTGATGTTAGCCTTGAGCTACATCGTGGATTGACGTTGACTAAGGTCACGTTGTGGATTAATTGCGATTTAGTTCGCGTGGCTTGATGAGTGGCTGTGTGCCTCATCGTGGTTGATATTGGCTATGTGCCATATTGTGGTTGATGAGTGACTATGTGTCCCATCGTGGTTTTGGTGTTAGCTACGGCTACATCGTGGATTGGCGCTGACTGAGGTCGCGTTGTGGATTATTGTGCTTAATTGCACGTGGACGGCATTGATTGCCTTTGGAGTAAAAAGGAGAGGGTGATTTGTTAATCCCCTAGTGTGTGGTAGGCTGGATACGGGGGTGTGTAGAGGATGGACCCTAGGTTGGGGTTGGGTGCACTTTGCATAATTTTATTTGATATGAGTAATTGATGTGAAAATGGGCCAAGCCCAATATGTGAATGTGGATTGGGTTAAGAAATGGGCTAAGCCCAGTATATGAATGTGGATCATTGTGGAAATGGGTTAAGCCCGATATGTGGAATTATGCGGTTAATTACCCTGTTACCTGATAAGTGATATGAATATGGGCCAAGCCCAGAATGTGTTATTAAGTGAATATGATATCTTGTTATCTGTTATATGGGTTAATATGTGGTTAACATGTGGGTGGAATTCAGTAGAGTAATTACACACTGAGTCTGTGTGACTCACCCAATTTTTCTCAAACCTTTCAGGTGATGCTCGGACCGGGTTGGAGTGGATACGAGGTGGCCCATGCGGAAGATATTTTATTTGTTTCACACATTTTATTTATGAAAGGTTATTTATTGTAATAAGGGCCACTTTAAGTATTTAAGGACTTTTATTATGTTATAAGTTGGATTGTCGATTATATTATTATTTGAAAATGTTTTATTTTAAACAACTTAATTTTATTTGGAACTTTAATTACTCAATGTTTTAGTAAAGATAACAAATTTTTATGTTTTTAACTTTAAGTCAAAAGTTTTTCAAACGTTTTTCCGCAGTGGCATTTCAAATTCGGTCATAGCAAATAGGCCGGGTTTGGGGTGTTACACCTAATGTTGCGTTAAGCAATCATCATAGTATCTTCTGACCAAGATCACTCATGGACTCGAATGTCAGCAAATCAAAGGAAGGGGTTGGATCTGTAATCCCAGCCCCAAAGTTTAAGAAACGCGCAGTGTCTGCTGTTCGAGATTGGCCACCGGGGTGTGGACCGACTTCTGAACAATACTTTAGGCAGATAGAAGTTGTGTCGGCTACGGATAGCGTCGACATAGAAAGTATCGTTTTATCGGTAATCAGGTGTGTAGATCTTTAACACACTAGTTAATTGTACTATATATATATGTTATAGGCTAAAAAGCCGGAAAGAGGCTGTGTAGACAGTCGAATAAAACCCGAAAAGGGTTAGGCAAAGGATGCCAGGTACGTATCATAGAAATCTCTCTATGTGTATCGATATATATATATGAAAGCCTGTTTTCTTAAAGATGGTATGATGTTTTCAATTTTTTATGTGTGTATGCATGGGGTGGGATTATGGTAAAGAAGGGGAAAAGCATGATAGGTCACTTGGTGATCGGTGGTTAAACCACGAATTCAAATCTTAGGTCACATAGTGATCGGTGGCAAAACCACACTTAAATGATTCTTGATTAATAGGAATAGTCAGTACGGCTGTCGATATGGTGTGTAGCGGTTGGTGGGTTGATTGTAGAAATCCCCGAGGTGTGATGGTTGGTACGGGTTGGTGTGTAGAGGATGGACGTATAGGATGGGTTGGGCTATTTACCATTCATCATTTAACATGTATTTCTGTTTGTTGCCATACTGTATGGGCTAAGGCCCATAATGCATTTGTGGGCCTCAGGTCGTTTTGTGTTTCGGGATTTATACACTGAGTCTTGGTAACTCACCCTTTTATTTTTCTCTACTCTTTCAGATGAGCAGTAGATCGTGGACATGGGAGCCGAGATGGACTCGAGGGGCCATCAAGTTCTTATTTCCATAAATTTTTTTGGCTTTTTCTTTAAGTTTTAATTTTGGGAATGTTTATGTAATAAGGCCCATGGCATAGGTTATTGATTTATACTTGATAATGTTTACATTTATAAACTTATGTTCTAAGACTTATTTATAAGAAGAAATAAAAATGAAATTTTCAAACAAGTTTTAAATATTATTTCGAAAAAAAACTACAGAGGTTTTCTATAAATAACACTTATTTAACGAATACCTACTTAAACAAACCGGGATTTCAAATCCCTTCAAAATGAAGTTTTAACTTTTAACCCGTAACATACCAGATCCGGTCTTGACGTTTGGGCCGAGTTTGGGGTGTTACATTTTGGTATCAGAGCCCGGTTTAAAACTCGGGCTGTGAAATGGGTCTAGTAGTGTTTTGAAAATTTGATGTGAATTTGAGAAAAACGTCTTGGATAAATATATGGCCTTTGAGTCTACCGGCAACCGATCCACGCAGGTAAGTATTCGAACTTTTGATATACATGTTGGGTTTAATGGGCTTGATGGATGTAGACTAGTATGATAGGAATGAATAGACTTTCGTCTTAGTTTAACAACTCTTTAAATTCATAAGACTTAATTTATCCAAACAAACCCGTGAACAAATGCTGGGTTAGGGTGTGGCAACATGCATACGCATGTCTAAGATTGGATTGATGGAGAGCTTGGTACTTAAGCAG
The DNA here is from genome assembly GCA_005393395.2 of Gossypium australe. NCBI lineage: Eukaryota > Viridiplantae > Streptophyta > Magnoliopsida > Malvales > Malvaceae > Gossypium > Gossypium australe. The sequence goes on along the minus strand of CM016623.1, from coordinate 34,623,481 downwards.
TCCTAGTGACTCACCTGCTCTTCGCTAGAATCCTACCTGGTGCGTAGTGACTGTTCACCTTAGCCACGAGGACTTGTTGATGGGCCAAAATTTATAATTAAAACCCAAAAAGGACCAGCCACCCTATTTTGCAAAATTACCAAAGTACCCCCAAGTTTTGTAAAATTTTTGAAATACTCTGGATTTGTGAAAATTTCCCAAAATACCCTGGATTTGTAAAACTACCAAAATTTGTGAAATTTCCAAACCACCCTTGGTATTATAAATTAGCCATGCTTTGCAAATTTACTTGAAAAACCCTAGATTTACGAAAGTAACCCGGTTTGCAAAATTAAATTTTCCAAAATACCCCTGCTTTACAAAAAAACAACAACATCAAAATATCTCTATTTCGAAAAAAAACCAGGATACCCTATTTTGAGGAAATTACAAAATACCCTGTAGGACAAAACTACGGAAATACCCCTAGGTAGAAAAGTGATGAAAAAACCCTTATGCGATGAATGTGAGTGCATGGATGCTACTTGTATGTTGATGTATGATGGTTGATGTATGTGGTTCCTAGAAATAGGAGATACAAACTTGAGACTGAAACTCGTAAATATAATTTAGAATTCGAAAGAACTACTCTTAAACTATTGTTCATAAGATTGTTCGTGGTTAATCAGTGAAAGAAATTAATAATTCATAAAATTTCTAATCAGATAAACACGAATCGATAGAATGAGTACAAGGGGTCGTGGATGTCTGCCGCGTGGCCATGGTAGGGGTAGGATGGCAGTGTCAGAACCAGTAGGATCTGGCCACAGGTCAGGAAACTAGATGCCAGCTGTGGAGGGCGAATTTCAGGATCAGACGGCCGGAGAAGATGCTGTGTCTCAGGTAATGTTAAAGGTTTTAGAGAGGGTTGCTGGGGCAGGCATGGGCACAGGAGCCCAGAAATCTGTATCGGAGTGACTTAGAGCTAATAGGGCAGAAGTGTTTAGGGGAATTTCTGGTATAGCCCCGAGTACAGCTGAGTATTGGTTGGAGGCGGTTGAACGCATAATGGATGATCTTGATTTCACAGAGGAGGAGAAACTGAAAGGGGTTGTATCTCTCCTGCGGGACGAAGCATACCAATGGTGGCTTACGGTTAAAGATGGTACAGTGGCTGACCGTATTAACTGGGAGTTTTTCAAAACGGCGTTCTAGAGTAAGTATATTGGATCGAGTTATGTGGATGCGCAGCGCAGAGCATTTCTGAATCTGGCTCAGGGAAGTAGGTTAGTGGCTGCGTATGAAGCGGAATTCTTACGCCTTAGCCGTTATGCTCGAGGAATGGTGGCCACTGAGCATGAACGGTGTGTTCATTTTGAGGATGGTCTGAGAGATGATCTACGTGTGTTGATAGCCCCACAGCGGGAAAGGGAATTTGTTGTCCTTGTGGAGAAAGCTAAGATAGCTGAGGAGGTGAAGCAGACAGAGAAATTGAATCGGGATAGAGATAGGGGTGGAAGTAAGAGAAATTTTGGATCGTCAGGGGCAACTGGGCGTACTAAAAAAAGGCCTAGGTCAGACGGGCCGAGACTGGAGGAGAGACTTGCTGCTGCTAGTCAGACACCGAAGTGTGCTCGATGTGGTAAATTCTATGTAGGTGAGTGTTGGGCGGGCAGTGGGAAGTGCTTTAGGTGTGGATCTACGGACCACCAAGTTAGAAACTGTCCACAGCAATGGGGCAGTGAAGGGTCCACAGGTCAGGAGAATGCTCAGCAGGGCAGAAGAGGTCAACAGCCACAGAGAGGTCGTGGTCCAGACAGAGGTGGTAATGGTTTTGGTCGGGGCCGTGGAGCACCAGGTAAAGGGGCAGGAAACACTGAGGCGAGACAGCCGGGGTTAGTCTATGCCGTCAGGCGTCGGGAGGAGGCTGACGCACCGGATGTCATAACCGGTACGTTTTTAATTTTTGGCTTGCCTTACATTGCATTGATTGACATTGGGTCGACGCATTCATATGTTGCTAGTAGGGTGTTTGAAACTTTAAGTTTAGAACCCGAGATTACCCCTGGAGCAATGACTATAATTAGCCCATTAGGACAATCAGTAGTGGTAGATAAACTCTATCGGAAGGTACCTTTAGAAGTTCAAGGAATAGCTTTCCTGACAGATCTGGTGGAATTGCCGTTCGGGGAATTCGATTTAATCTTAGGCATGGATTGGCTGGTGAGGTATCAAGCGAACTTGGATTGTGCAGCCAAGCGTATGGTGTTAAAGACCCCAGAGGGTGGCGAAGTGCTAGTAATAGGAGAAAGGGGGAACTGTTTGTCAAATGTGGTGTCTGCTTTAAGAGTAGAAAGGATGGTGAGGAAAGGGTGCGAGGTGGTTCTGATGTTTGTTCGGGCTCTGGAAGCCAAGGAACTAACTGTCGGGGACATTAGGACGGTAAAGGAGTTTCCTGATGTCTTCCTCGAAGAGCTTCCGGGATTACCTCTGGATCGTGAAGTGGAGTTTGGAATCGATCTTCTGTCGGGAACAGCGCCAGTCTCTATTGCTCCATATAGAATGGCGCCAAAGGAGTTGGTGGAATTGAAAGCGCAGATTCAGGAGTTGCTAGATAGAGGGTTTATTCGACCAAGTGTGTCGCCTTGGGGAGCGCCGGTGTTATTAGTTAAGAAGAAGGATGGATCAATGCGTATGTGCATTGATTATCGCCAGTTGAATAAATTGACAATCAAGAACAATTACCCGTTGCCAAGGATCGATGACTTGTTCGATCAGTTGAAGGGGGCTTCAGTCTTTTCAAAGATAGATCTGAGGTCAGGATACCATCAGCTTAGGGTCAAAGAGGCAGATATTTATAAGACGGCATTCAGGACTCACTATGGCCACTATGAGTTCATGGTAATGCCATTTGGGTTGACCAACGTGCCAGCAGCGTTCATGGACATGATGAACCGGGTGTTCCAACCCTACCTAGATCGGTGTGTCGTGGTGTTTACAGATGATATCTTGGTTTATTCAAAGTCGGAGTAGGAGCATGATGCTGATTTGCGAGTGGTTTTGCAGATTCTGAGGGAGAAGCAGCTATATGCCAAATTCGGTAAGTGCAAATTTTGGCTAAAAGAAGTTACTTTTCTAGGCCACGTTGTGTCGGTAGAGGGGATTAGGGTTGACCCTCGGAAAGTTGAAGCGGTGTTGGATTGGAAGCCGCCTAAGTCGGTGGCAGAGATTCGGAGTTTCCTTGGTCTGGCGGGGTACCACAGAAGATTTGTTGAAGGATTTTCTCTGATTGCAGCACCGTTGACTAAGTTGCTACGAAAAGGAGTTCTGTTTGTTTGGTCTGGTAAGCAGCAGGAGAGCTTCGAGAAGTTAAAGAGGATTTTGACGGAGGCTCCAGTGTTGATTCAGCCGGAGGCTGTGAGGGAGTTCATAATTTACTATGATGCTTCACACACGGGATTAGGATGTGTGTTGATGCAGGATGGAAAGGTTGTTGCATATGCATCTCGGCAGTTAAGACCGCACGAGTCAAATTATCCCACCCATGATTTGGAATTGGTGGCAGTGGTGTTTGCCTTAGAAATTTGGAGGCATTATTTGTACGAGGAGAAATCTGTCATTTACATGGATCATAAGAGTTTAAAGTACCTTTTGACCCAGAAGGAGTTGAATCTAAGGTAGAGGAGGTGGATCGAGTTGTTAAAGGATTATGACTACTCGATCGAATATCATCCGGGTAAGGCTAATGTGGTGGCGGATGCTCTAAGTCGTAAGGTGATCGCTAACTTGAGAGCAATGTTTGTTCACCTTAGCTTTTATGATGATGGAAGTTTATTAGCTGAACTTCAAGTGAAATCCTCTTGGGTCAGTCAGGTTAAGGAGAAGCAGCAGACCGATGAGTTGCTTAGGGAGAAGTTGCAGTTGGTTTCACGTAATGAGCCAATGGAATTCAACATGAATGGGGAAGGACTAGTATGTTTCCAAGGAAGAGTTTGCATGCCGAAGGAAGTGTTTGACCTGTCAGCAGGTAAAGGCGGAGCATCAGTTACCATCAGGGTTATTGCAGCTGGTGAAGAATCCACAATGGAAGTTGGAAAGGATCACAGTGGACTTTGTTAGTGGGCTACCTCTCACGCCTGCTAAGAAGGATTTGATTTGGGTGATTGTTGACCGCTTGGCGAAGTCTGCTCATTTCATACCAGTACGGGTCGATTACTCTTTGCAGAAATTGGCTAAGCTATACATAGCAGAGGTAGTGAGGTTGCATGGAGTACCAGTATCGATCATATCGGACATGGAACCTAGGTTCACGTCGCGATTTTGGAAGGCGTTGCATTAAGCATTGGATACGAGGTTGGATTTCAGTACAGCGTTCCATCCTCAGACCGATGGTCAGTCTGAGCGGGTAATTCAGGTCTTAGAGGACATGTTAAGGGGTTGCATCATTGATTTCAAGGGTAGTTGGGAAGAATTTTTACCATTAGCGGAGTTCGCTTATAACAACAGCTACCAGTCTAGTATTCAGATGGCGCCCTATGAAGCATTGTACGGGTGGAAGTGTCGTACTCCTACCTGTTGGACGGAGTTAGAGGAACGTCGAATTTTGGGTCCAGAGTTGGTTACCGGGACGGGGGAGAAGGTTGAGTTAATTCAGGCTCGACTAAAGGAAGCGTCAGACATACAGAAGTCCTATGCTGACCTTAAGCGTAAGGATATAGAATTTACATGGGTGACAAGGTTTTCTTGAAGGTGTCACCGTGGAAGAAGGTATTAAGCTTTGGAGGGAAGGGTAAGTTAAGTCCCAGATTCATCGGACCATATCGGGTGTTGAAACCAGTAGGACCGGTAGCTTATCAGCTAGAGCTACCTTCAGAGTTAAGCCAGATTCACAATGTGTTTCATGTCTCTATGCTGAGACGATACCGTTCAGATCCATCTCATGTGGTGCCTGTGGAGGAAATCGAAATAAGACCTGATCTATCCTTTGAAGAGGAACTGATGGAGATCTTGGATCGTGATGTTAAGGTGTTGCGTAGGAAGACGGTTCCATTGGTTAAGGTTCTATGGCAGAATCACGGTTCTGAGGAGGCTACTTGGGAACCGGAAGAGGTGATGCGGCAGCAATACCCTCATCTATTCTGATCAGGTAATTTCGAGGCCGAAATTTCTTTTAAGGGGGTAGAACTGTAACATCCTGAATTAATGGGCCTATGCGTTTAGTGTTTGGATATGTTTAATGTGTTAATTTAAGTGTTAGAGGTCCAAATTGGGCTCAGGATATGGTCGAGGCCTTGGTTAAATTTTCTGTTGGGGCACTATAGGGTTTAAAAGATAGTATCTGGGGTTTAAATTACAAAGTGGGCTTGTGGCCCAGTAGCAAGTGGCACTGCAAAGGAGTTTTAAGATGGTGCCATTAATAGTTGAAGAGGCCCAAGTGTTGGCCGCAGGGAGACCATGTAATTGGGCCATTTTCGGCAATTAAGGGGAAGCTAGTTGGGACGACAATAGGGCTAGAAAGTAGGTGGATTAAATGACATGGATAATGGGGATAGCTGATAAAAGAAGGAAGATGTAGTGCTATCTAGGCTTCTTCTGGAGGTGTGGATAGATTAAGATAGAGGAGAAAAGATATGATTTATCTGCTGAGTGCAGTGTTGGCCGAATTTCCATCTCTTGGAGGGGGAAAGAAATTGGTTTCAATATGCCATAGGGGTGCCGAAATTTCCCCTACTATTTGATTAGTTGTTAGTTATCAGGAAGGGCACTTTCTATTTTTGATAGGTAAGTGCCAGAATTCTCTATAAATAGGGGGTATCTCTTCAACTCTGGCATTTGAACCCTATTCTTTTAAAGCTTTTCTCTTACTCTCTATGTCGAAACCCTTAGCCATTCTCTGCAATCTTTCCTTTTGATTTCTTCAGAAGCCGAAACCTCTCACTTCACTCTCTTTTCCATTCTTTTCCTCTTGTGCCGATTTCTCCATAAAGCCGGAATGTTTTAGAAGTTGCCGAAACTCTCTGTGTAGGGTAAGTGACTATTTTTCTCTACTCTTCTATTTTTTTCTTTCGATTTTTGAAAGTCCAAAGCCAAATGGCTACTGAGGTTCGGTCTAATGTTTCCACACTTCTCATGTTTTTATTTTGGGACGACGTTGGGAATTGAAGTAGATCTCTTTGATCTAAAAGCCGGAAAATCGCTAGTCTCTAAGGTTTATCTTTTCGAGATTTCAAGGTAAGGGTTCAATTCTTCCTATGTTGTTTAATCGGTTTCTTTTTCATTATTCATGCCTTAACCTAATGTTGCATTAAGCAATCATCATAGTATCTTCTAACCAAGATCACTCATGGACTCGAATGTCAGCAAATCAAAGGAAGGGGTTGGATCTGTAGTCTCAGCCCCAAAGTTCAAGAAACGTGCAGTGTCTGCTATTCGAGATTGGCCACCGGGGTGTGGACCGACTTCTGAACAACACTTTAGGCAGATAGAAGTTGTGTCGGCTACAGATAGAGTCGACATAGAAAGTATCGTTTTATCGGTAATCAGGTGTGTAGATCTTTAACACACTAGTTAACTGTACTATATATATATATATGTTATGGGCTAAAAAGCAGGAAAGAGGCTGTGTAGACAGTCAAATAAAACCCGAAAAGGGTTAGGCAAAGGATGCCAGGTACGTATCATAGAAATCTCTCTATGGGTATCTATATATATATATATGAAAGCCTGTTTTCTTAAATATGGTATGATGTTTTCAATTTTTCATGTGTGTATGCATGGGGTGGGATTATGGTAAAGAAGGGGAAGAGCATAATAGGTCACTTGGTGATCGGTGGTTAAACCATGAATTCAAATCTTAGGTCACATAGTGCTCGGTGGCAAAGCCACACTTAAATGATTCTTGATTAATAGGAATAGGCAGTACGGCTGTCGATATGGTGTGTAGCGGTTGGTGGGTTGATTGTAGAAATCCCCGGGGTGTGATGGTTGGTACGGGTTGGTGTGTAGAGGATGGACGTATAGGATGGGTTGGGCCATTTACCATTCATCATTTAACATGTATTTCTGTTTTTTGCCATAATGTATGGGCCAAGGCCCATAATGCGTTTGTGGGCCTCAGGTCGTTATGTGTTTCGGGATTTATACATTGAGTCTTGGTGACTCACCCTTTTGTTTTTCTCTACTCTTTCAGATGAGCAGTAGATCGTGGACATGGGAGTCGAGACGGACTCGAGCGGCCATCAAGTTCTTATTTCCATAAATTTATTTTTCGGCTTTTTCTTTAAGTTTTAATTTTGGGAATGTTTATGTAATAAGGCCCATGGCATAGGTTATTGATTTATACTTGATAATGTTTACATTTATAAAGTTATGTTCTAAGACTTATTTATAAAAAGAAATAAAAATGGAATTTTCAAACAAGTTTTAAATATTATTTCGAAAAAAAACTACAGAGGTTTTCTATAAATAACACTTATTTAAGGAATACCTACTTAAACAAATCGAGATTTCAAATCCCTTCAAAATGAAGTTTTAACTTTTAACCCGTAACATACCAGATCCGGTCTTGACGTTTGGGCTGGGTTTGGGGTGTTACAACCTTGGTTTGCAGATATTGCGAATTACTTAGCTGCTAACATCCTACCAAAAGGGTTGACACATCATCAAAAAAAGTGATTCTTTGCTGATGTGAAACATTATTTTTGGGAGGATCCTTTTCTTTTTTGTATATGTGCAGATCAAGTAATTCAAAGATGTGTTACAAAGTCAGAGGCAATTAGGACCCACAGGAGGACATTACAGTGGGACTAGGACAACACATAAAACGCTCGAATCAGGTTTTTATTGGCTCACACTGTTCAAAGACTCTAACAGGTATGCTACTTCATGTGATAGATGCCAGAGAATAGGTAATATCTCTAAACAAGATGAAATGCCTCAAACATATATGCTATCATGTGAATATTTGACATATGAGGTATTGATTTTATGGGTCCATTCCTTAGCTCATTTCGGAATAAATACATCTTAGTAGCGGTTGATTATATGTCAAAATGGGTGGAAGCTCAAGCTTTACCTACTAATGATGCTAGAGTGGTAGTGAGATTTCTTAAGAAACTCTTCTCTCGATTCGGAACATCTAGAGTAATTATTAGTGATAGGGGTACTCATTTCTGTAATGCTCAATTCGATAAAGTCCTAAAGAAATATGGAATGTACCACAGGACAGCTACCCCTTATCACCTTCAGACTAGTGGACAAGTTGAAGTAGCAAACCGAGAGCTTAAGTGTATCCTAGAGAAAACCGTAGAATCAAATAGGAGGCAACCCGAGCACTAACACTACTAATTAGTTTATTTTTATCTATTCTTAGTATTTAGAATGCAAGAACTCACACGGCCTGGACACACGAGCGTGTCTTTGGCCATGTGGACCCTATGGCCCAGACATCCGAGCGTGTTTTCGGTCGTGTAAACTCCCATGACTTAGTTTCAAAACTTTAAGAAAATTGACAGTGACCCACACGACTTGTACACACGGGCGTGTTCTTGGCCGTGTGCAAACAGGACTTAAATTTTTCCCAAAAATGATAGAGACACGGTCTACGATTAATACCCACGGCCTGGACACACGGGTGTGTCTGAGGCTGTGTGAACCCTGGAGCTAAACCTCCCAAGTTAAAAACAAGTCAGGAAGCAATAAGGAAAAATACAAGGCCGTATGCGAGACACGGCCTAAGCCCACGGGCATGGGAGATGTCACACGGGCGTTGGAGAAGCGAAGGTGATTGCACATGGCCGTGTGACACGGTTGTGTAAACAAGACGGCCTGGACACACGGGTGTGTCCAAGGCTGTGCGACGAACTGAATTCATTCATTATCAAACACGGGCTAAACAGGACACCACACGGCCTGGACACACAGGCATGTCCGAGGCCGTGTGAAAACTGGGTTTAAAGTTTTATTGCATACGGGCTATAAGGAAAACCACACAGGTGTGTGACACGGCTGTGTGGCCCAACACGGGCTTCACACGACCGCACCCCTTTTTAACCCCCAAACCCTAATTTTTATCCTTATTTTTGTCTTCTTCTTTAAGCTCTCACCCTAGCCGCCAACTGCCCAACACCCACCCCCTTTGCCGGCCACACCACCCTACCCATCTCCACCGCCCCACAACCTTCCCCCTCTCTTCTTCTTTTTCCTTTTCTTCTTCCCTTGCACGACCACCCTCCCCTCTCTTCTCCTTTCCCCCTTCCCTTTTTCCCTTTGCACAGCTCCATAAACCTACCACCACTAACCTCCTCGCCCTCCACGCCCACACCAGAATCACTGGTTACACCACCTCGCGTCGCTCGCACTAGACAACACACGAGCCAACCCAATCCCATCCCCATCACCGCCGTTCTTCTCCTCCACCAACATTGTACACCATGAAAAATACTCGCGACAAGTACAAAGTCGTCGCCCCCGCTTCAAACAAGCGGAAGGGTCTTGGTGCAACCTTTTCGAGCGCATCTACCGAGGATCGCCATCCATATTTACAATTCTCAACGAGACCCCAGGATGATTTATTTTAGCTACTTTGTGCAAGACCACTCGGTGTCGGCCGATGTATAGATTGGGCCTCTTTGGAGCAAGTTCACCTCACTGACTTCGTTCGGACCCTATTGACTACAGCTCCATGGGACCGTTTCTTTGATATCGTCGAAGCCCACATACATGGAGCTCACATTAGAGCTTTACTCGACGTTCCAACTACAGCCAGTCATGTCGACACATGATGAGCCAAGTACCGTCACATTCCGACTTGGCAGCTTAGTGCGCCAACTGAGTGTCCTAGAGTTCGGATCTGCCTTGGGGCTTTATACGGAAGAGTTTATGGGTGCCAAAAACTTCTCTCACCTCCACCGCCACATTCATTACCCACCGTCCTCCAGTTGGGTGGATCTTCTCGCCACTATGTGCCTCTATGATCCGTGTCACTCGAAGGCGACGTCTCTCTCTCCGGCTTTATGGTACCTGTAACATCCCAAACCTGACCTAGACTACGTCTGGATCTAACGTGTCACACCAAAGTGTTGTTTGAAAACAGACTTGTCGTTGATAGTTCATTACTGAATTTTAAATCCTTTTGGAATTGTTGGGGTTAAAAAATCAAAATTGGATATTCACTTGTTGGTCATATCATTTATTAGTCAGGATTAAATTTCGCGGAAGCTTTACAAAAGTAAACTTTAAGATTTGAAGACGTGATTTTAAGAAAACACTTATTGTTTTAAAAACCCGGGTTTCCTAGACTAGCAGATTAAAATAAAGAGAAAACACCAAATAAAAGTTAAACCCTGAATGGTCTTGTTACAACAATATTGATAAACCGTAAAAGTAACATAATTTAATCCCACATTTAGCATACTTTTGGATGATTTATCCCTTGATTTATGTAAAAAGGTGCTCTTAATCCTTTCTTTTCATGTTTTATACTCAAGAGAGCACCCAAGGGCGGAAAGAATGGAAAACGGGCCCAAAACAGAGTAAAAGGGCCATATCACGAAATCCACACGGCCTGGCCCAAATCCGCACGGTCATGCCTCATTCAACAGGCTCGAACATGGCCTGGCCACGACTTACATGGGCATGTGCCATGGCCGTGTCCCTGTCGCTGGAAAGAAGAGTTTCACTCGGAAAAGGATACTTAGAGGCAAAGAAACCTATTTCGAAAGCCTATATAAACCCCCTAAGTATTACCTGAAAGGGGGGCAGTTATCTAGGCCAAGGAGCCAAGCCAGAAAGGTTAGATTTGTGGGAAACACTTGAAGATAGCCAGTTGATCCATCTCAAAAAGTCAGAATTCTACTCAAGACGGTGGATCTCCTCTTCAATTCCTTCAGGGGGTTTTAGGGATTTCCTATGTTTTGTTTTATCTTTTCTTTTGAGATGTTTTCTTTTATTGTTATGAACTAAACCCTTCAGATACCTTAAGGGGGTGAAACCTAAGATGGATCTTGTTATCATTTTCTGAACTGTATGATAAATACTTGATTTGTTCTTAATTATGTATGCTTAATTCTTGCATTAATATTTTTGGGATATTGATTCAAGTTGAATGTGCTTATGTGGAGGAGAAAAAGTCCCCGCCTAAGAGTAGATCTAGCATAATTAAGTGGAGTTGATCGCACGCCTAGAGATAGGGTGATGAGATTTTGCCGGATTAGAGCGAAACCTAATATGGGAGTCCATAGATCGAGTTAATGTGATTCTAGGGGTTTTAATTAGAAAGAGATTTCAATTAATCAACCTAGGGTTAGCCGTTATTTGCCTCAATAGAGGGTTTAATATACCTTAGCAAATCTTACGGAAAAAGTCAAGTGAATAAATCGTCTGGTTCAGTGTTGGATAACAAGTGAAGTCTAGGTGGATTCTTCCTAAGGGTATCATCTTAATCAACTGAGTTTTCCCAGCAGTATTTCCCAAATTCATTCTTTTTGTCTTTGCGTCTTTAGCTTAGTAGTTAGTTAAGTTTAGATTAAATAACAACTTCACTTATTTTAGGCTAGATAATAAAAAGAAAGTTAGTATTAGTACTTTTAGTTCCTTTGGGTTCGACATTCCGGTCTTGCCTTAACTATACTATTGTTTGGTAGGTGCGCTTGCCTCAAAAATCGTTGCCAGAGTTAGTTTCTAGGTTCGATCATTCTCATTATAAATTTAAAACTCTGAATTCGACGATCAAATATCAAACTCGAGATAAAATATTTAAAGGCTAGATATAAAATTAAAAATACTGTTGATCATGTGGCCACCGCAAGTCCCTCACAGCTACAAATCCTCTAAAGTTGGGGATTACCTGTAAAGTTAACAGAAAAGGGTGAGTTACAAGAACTCAGTGTGTAATCCCCTATTATATAATAACAGTCTGGGCCAAGCCCTATTTAGAAACAGATCAGCCTGAGCCTTAGCCCTATACAGTATCAGAGTGGCTCTAGGCCCAAATCGTAACAGTGCAGTACAGAGATGCAACCCAACCCAGTCCAGCCAACACACCACCCGTACCAACCAACACACTATGTGGGGACCAAGTCGACCCATCCAGCCAACACACCAATATTGCAACATACCTGCTAGTAGTAACGCAGAAAAGCTGCTAACGATAGTAAACATGGCCAAGCCACTAAAATCAAAATACGTGGCGGAGCCACTAGATCAGTAAAACGTGGCAGAGCCACTAGTACAGTACTTCCACCAAATACAAATCCCAACCCCAGTGCAGTATGTCGTGTCATAAATAACTCATGTATGGAGTATGTCACAATCATAAGCAGTCATACAAATATCACACATACATCACTTCCACTACCACTAAGGGTATAACGGTCATTTTGTCGATTAGGGGTAAAACGGTAATTTCACCCCTCAGGGGTATTTCGATAATTTTACCCTACAAGGGTATTATAGTAATTTTACCCATCGGGGGTATTTTAGAAATTTTACCCATCGAGGGTGTTTTTCTAATTTTACCCGTCGAGAGTATTTCGGTAATTTTACCCGTCGAGGGTATTTCAGTAATTTACCCGTCGAGAGTACTTCAGTAATTTACCCATCGAGGGTATTTCGGTAATTTTACCCATTGAGGGTATTTTGATAATTTTACCCATCGAGGGTATTTTGGTAATTTACCCATTGAGGGTATTTCAGTAATTTACCCGTCGAGGGTATTTTGATAATTTTACGACCTAAGCCCACGAAACGTCCGTGACGGCCTCTACGGTCTAACGCCAACAATCGTGGCTCGATTAGTCCCTACGAACGTTCGCATGCTCGAGGCCCACAGATGCCGAAAGTTCGGCTTTTCAGCTTTGCCGATTCACAGTAGCACAGGAGCATGAGAACACCTTTATCCAACATTTAAGCAGTACGGTGTTGAGTGTACGATTACACACTTGTTATGGGTTGTAGTCTGATGCGCTTCCAAGACACCTATGATAACAACCGTCCCCTTGATTAGTCACAGCACTTGTTAAACCAAAATATTGAAACGCTAATCAAACTAACTTCACTTGCCACGAAACGTTAGATCTCTTGCAGTGGAAGAGTATTCGGCCTACTCCTTGGCTAATGAAAATGAGTCCCTTGCAACATTCGATGAGAAAGAGAGAGTTAGCAAAAATCGAATAAGGAGAAAAAGCCAACCTACATTCGGTTATAGTCACCACTTACCAACCAATCGAAGAGGCTCTGAAACGATTAGAAACGAAGAGAAGAGGATGCTTAGACCCTAATAGATTTGGCTGACTCAAGGAATGAAGAAAGAAAGAAAGAAAGAAGGTGCACGGCTATCTTGCAAAGAAAAGAAAAGGATTATGAGAGGCAAAACAGAGCTGTGTTCGGCCAAAGAGGAAACCGAAAGAAGAAAGAACAGTTCGGCAGAAGGTAGGTAGCAACAGAGAAATATTAGATGAAAAGAGGAAAGAACGATAAAACCCAAATGGTAAAAGGTTGCATGAGATGCCAAAAAAAAAGAACGAAAACCGAAATGCAACAAGAGAAACTTAAAATGCCAAAGAGAAATTAGGCTTCTTCACCAACTCTAATTGCCGAATTTGCACAAATGAAGACTCCCCAGCCGAAAATCCCCTACTCAGCCTTCCCCACATTCAGCCAAGACTCCTACACACCTCCCTCTCCTTCAAACTCTCCACCGAATCCTCCTTGAATCACTCCCATCCTCCCATTCGAAATTGTTGACCAATTCTTCAACCTCCTTTGCAGAGTTTGACCCAAACTCTACCTCTTCCACCCCCAAGACATAAAATAAAAGCCCCAATTTTCTATTCATGGGATTCGAACCCCACTCCCCTTGCCAGCTCAATGACGCCACCACCATCAAGCCACATGCTCTTTTTGTGTCATAGAACACACACAGTTATACATAAGTCCTACTGCTAACTGCCAGTTTCACTTATGAGTAAAAATTAAAATTTTTCCAAGGTTCAGACTCGAACCCAGGCTTAATAAAAACCCCCAAACACACTCAAATAACTACCCGTTTAAGTACATCATGGAATTTAAGCAAATTCAACAAAATTCTATACCCCACATTTTTGGGGTGTTACAACTCTATCCCCCTTAAAGAAATTTCGGCCTCGAAATTTACCTAGTCAGAAGAGGTAATGGTATTGTTGTCGCATCGTGTCCTCAGGCTACCACGTGGCTTCCTCTGAACCTGTAACACCCTGAAAATTCGAGTAATTTATTTTCATTGTGTGCTTTGATGATTATTCTAGAAGGTGGAATTTTCTTATTTATTTTTTTTCGTGTTTATTATAGTCCTGAAGAAGAGTATAGAATTAATTGGGTATAGAATAATTTTTAGTTTTAATTATTTATGGAAGTGGATTAAGTGGCTATGACACATAAATTAATTTAAGTGTCAAAGTGAAGCATAAGATGAGTTATTGGACAAGTGGTGATGGCGCATGGGTTTAGGCATGAGGGAGAAGGTTCGAATCCCTTGTTTAGCATCTAGGTGAATTTTATTTTGAATTTTTCTGCACATGTATAGCAAGTGTCGGCCAAGAGCTTATATGGTAGGTGTTGACTTGTTATTTTTGGTTAGAATATCAAAGGAATAAGGAAATTATTAACTTAAGGAAGGGAATCAAGAAAATAAGGAAAATGTGAAGATATGAGGCAAGAATCAAGGAATTATTTATGGAAACAATATCTAGGTCATTAGACCATGCATTTGGACGGCAATATGGCTAGGGGGGAGGTTGGCCGAATTTTGCTAGTAGCTTGGTAAGGTTTAGGAGTTTACTTTTGGTCATCTTTAGTTTTTGTGCAAAATTTTGCAAATTTCTCTTCTCAACCTTTTCTCCCTTTGGCCGAATTTGAGCATTGGTAAGTCTTAAAGTTTTTGACCATTTGGTCATTTTTGCACATCAATTGGTTTTCTTTTGTGCCTTATTTTCATTAGTGCCGAAAATCACCTACACCAAAAGCCTTTCTCTTTCTCTTTTCTTCTCCCCATTGCCGAATATACATCTCTCTCTCAAGCTCATCTCTTTCTTTCTTTCTTTTTCTTCTATTCACTTTGAAATCAAAGCAACATCATCACCATCTTTCTCCTATTTTATTTCTTTTCAATCGAAATTCTCTCCACCTACACTTTCATGGCCGAATGCTAAGGTGTTTATAAGCCAAATTATTTTCTCTTCTCCTTAATCTTTCATAGCCGAATCTTTCATCAATCAACCACCATTCTCAATCCTTTCTTTTCAACGTGGAAAATAGGTAAGAGATTCTTTTAGTTTCGATTAGTTAAAAGTGGTTATGGCCGAATATTGATGGTTGTTTGAAGGCTTTATTAGATCAAAATAAACGTTCATTCTATTAACGTTTATTTTGTTATACTTTAGTGCGATAACGGAAGTTTGGAAATCAAGAGGTCGTGGGTGACACAAATCCTTGGAATCGATATTTGTGGTAAGGAAATCACAACTTTAAAAACCTTGGTATTATTTTGAAAATTTATCTTAGATTGGAGTAACGATCTTTGTCTTTGAAGACATTCAAAATAGGGAAGAAAAGGGCGGTGTTCAGTTTCCGGAAGAGGGGAGGTTCCGTTATTCCCCCTAAGTATAAGCAAAGGGCTATTTCGGGAATCCGGGATTTTCCACCGGGTTGCGGACGTTCAACCGAGGAAAATCAATTGTTCGAAGTCGTTCGTACTCCCGAACCATTATTCGTTCGTGGATTTGATTCGGTTAGCGAACCATCAATCGGGGAGAAATCGCAAGTAGAAGTATTACGAAAATCCGGGGGTAAATTTTAGATCGTTATGTTTAAATCGATTTATTTATTTATTAGAATATAGAGTTCTAACTATCGCGATACGTTTAGGTGTTGAAGAGCGGGAAAGTGTAGTTCTCTCAATAACCAGGTGTGTAATTTCACACTCATTTTCGGGTTAGATTTCTAATCATAAGTATTGCGATAAAATCGTGAAAATGGTAAATTCGGAAAATTATGTAGTGATTGATACTTTTGTGAAATGCATGAAAAGGGTGAAAACCGAGAATTATGCGAAAAACCGTTAAATTGCTAAAATGGGCTGTTAACCCTCTAGTTCGATAAAATGGGCCAAATACTCTAATTCGATAAATGGGCCAATAATACTCTAGTTCGATAAAATGGGCCAAATACTCTAGTTCGATAAATGGGCCAATAATACTCTAGTTCGATAAATGGGCCAATAATACTCTAGTTCGATAAATGAGCCAATAATACTCTAGTTCGATAAATGAGCCAATAATACTCTAGTTCGATAAATGAGCCAATAATACTCTAGTTCGATAAAATGGGCCAAATACTCTAGTTCGATAAAATAGGCCAAAATATTCTAGTTCGATAAATTGGGCCAAATCACTCTAGTTCGATAAATGGGCCAAAGCCCACTAAACTGTTAAATGGGCAAATTATTAAATTATTATTTTATGGGCCAAATAAAATGTTTAATGATAAACTCACCGATGATATGGAATAATTGAAAATTTGTTATATAACTATATTTTGATATACACGCATAATTGCATGGGGTGGGTTATATGAAGAGAAGAATGGCCAGCTGCCACAATATGGCTCAATGCCTCTAGTTCGGTGGCTCTGCCACAATATGGCTCAATGCCTCTAGTTCGGTGGCTCTGCCACAAATTCGGCTAAATGCCTCTAGTTCGGTGACAATGTCACAATCTAGTTCGGTAGTGCACTACAAAATTATTTAAAGGCTTAAAGCCTATAATTGGTGTGTTTGGCGGGGTGGGTTGACTTGATCCCCACAGGTGTGTTGGTTGGTACGGGGGTGTTAGCGGATGGATATTAGGTTGGTTTGGGAAATTCATTTTTTTTAGATGCATTCATTTTTTAAATTATGTTAATTTATGATAAATTGTTGAAAGCTGTTAATGGGCTCAAGCCCAGCTTAATGTCTTGACGATCTGGCCCAATAATGGTGGTAAGTGATTTGCACACTGAGTTCTTTGTAACTCACCCAATTTTATTAACCAATTCAGGTAATGGAAATTGACGTGGACTTGGGCCGGAGATGACTTGGTGGAGGCCATACTACAAACTTGGGTTTTTATTAAACTATGACTTTATTTAGATTATTATCTTAAATTTCTGTTATGGGTTTTATGTAATAAGGCCTCTTAGTATGTTTTTATGGATTTTATTGTGTGGATGGTTTAAATTTTATTCTAAACTTTTAATATGATTTTATCCTAAATATGTTAAGTTTTCTTAAGAACATTGGTTTTATATCAAATGTTTGGACACTTTAATTATTTTAAATTCTTTCAAAGTTCTTTTAAACTGTCTTAAGATTTTGACATTTTTATTTTGACGATAAGTTTTCAAACAAGTATTTTTCTTAAGTCACAAATTTCAAATCCTTGTACTAACTTTTTATTAAACTCGATTTTCAAAAAAAAAGTTTTTGTAGCACTATTATATCTTAACCAGTTGAAAATAAACGAATGTATGATTGGTGTGACAAACCAAATCTCGTCTAAACGCATAGACCAGGTTTGGGGTGTTACATTTAGTGGTATCAGAGCCCAGTTCAAAACTCGGCTGTGGTTTGGGTTCAACAATGAAATCTGTTTGAAAAACAATTTAAATTTCTAGACTTTTTGGATTTAAAGGTAGTATGGCACCATGAGCATCTCGCGCCGAGTCAAGTAAGTATCTGTATACTGATTGTTTATTATGATTGTGATATGATCTTAAGAAACACTCTAGAACTTCTAGTTTTAGGTGTTGAAAACCGTAGAGATTGAGACAATAGGATATGGTTGCGAAAACAACTCTATCTCTTTCATATCATAAAACATCGTTAATAAAAAACTGAAATATTATTCTGATTCATAAAACTCTTAATCAGATTAAATTGAATTAGTCGCTATGAGCACTAGAGGACGTGGTCGTGGACGCGGTAGACGTGGCCGTGGTAGAGGACGAGGTGTTAGGGGCGCAACTGAAGCGCCGGGTCATATGCCGAAAATGGATGCACCTGCGTCACTCGAGAGTGAGACGGGATCGCATGACCATATGGAAGAAGATAATGCTGTGACACGAGCAATGCTGCGAGTACTTGAAAGGGTCGCTGGATCCAGAACTGGACCAACAGCTCGTGGGTCGATATCGGAGCGATTGAAATCCAGTGGAGCTGAGGTTTTCAGAGGTGTCTCTGGTGTAGCTCCCAATGTCGCTGAATATTGGCTTGAGGCAGTGGAGCGAATTATGGACGATCTTGAGTGCACTGTGGAACAAAAGCTAAGAGGAGCGGTATCTTTGTTAAGGGACGAAGCATACCAATGGTGGCTTACTGTCCGAGAAGGCACTGATGCTGCATTAATTAATTGGGAATTCTTCAAAGCTTCCTTTCAAGGGAAATACGTGGGAACAAGCTATGTGGATGCTCGAAGGAAGGAATTCTTGAACCTGGTGCAAGGAAATAAGACGGTGGCAGCATATGAGGCTGAGTTCTTACGTTTGAGTCGTTATGCTCGAACTATAGTGGCAACGGATCATGACCGTTGTGTGCGCTTTGAGGATGGCTTGAAAGATGAGTTGCGGGTTCTGATAGCCCCACAGCAAGTTAGAACTTTTGCCACGCTCGTGGAGAAGGCCAAGATAGCCGAAGAGGTTAAGAACTTGGAACGTCAGAATCGGGAGCAAGTTCGAGGCAAGAGAGATCTGAAGAATTCGGGTTCTTTAAAAAGGTTTCCGAAGAGGTCTCGGAATGATGAGCCAGCTCAAGGTAGAACACCTGTAGCTGTTAATCAGAGTCGAGATTGTGCTGATTGTGGAAAAAGGCATTCCGGAGAATGTTGGAGGAAGACGGGTGCTTGTTATAAATGTGGATCGACGGATCATCAATATAGGAGTTGCCCTCGACGTATGGATACAACTCAAGAAGCTCGTACTACTGATGCACCACCGGCAAGAGGAGCTCAGCAACCACCGAGAGGTCGTGGACCGGGTCGTGGTGGTAATGGGGCTGGACGTGGTCAAGGTGCAGCGGGTCGGGGCAATGGTCCTAGAGGCAACGCGGATGCAAGACAGCCAGGACTGGTGTATGCGGTCAGACGCCGTGAGGATGGCAATGCACGTGATGTGATAACTGGTACGTTCTTCATCTCTGATGTAACCGTTATTGCCTTGATAGATATTGGTTCTACTCATTCGTACGTTGCTAGCACCATAGCTGGAAACTTGAATTTAGACTCTGAAATTTCCGATAATGAGATGAGGGTGATTAGTCCCTTAGGACAGTCGGTGTTGGTTAATAAACTATTTAGAGACGTGCCCTTAGTAATTCAAGGAGAAACATTCCTGGCAAATTTGATGGAATTGCCATTTGGCGAATTTGATATTATTCTGGGCATGGATTGGTTGGTTAAGCACCGGGCGCAGCTAGATTGTGCTGAAAAACAGATGTCGATAAGAACTGCGGAGGATAAGGAGATAGTTATGATAGGCGAGCGGAGAAATTACTTGGCAAACGTGATTTCTGCGTTAAAGGCGGAGAAGTTGGTGCGAAAAGGGTACGGAGCATTTTTAGCATTTATTAGTGCTTTAGATGCCAAAGAGCTGTCAGTGGAAGATGTGAGAACTGTGAAGGAGTTCCCTGATGTCTTTCCCGAAGAACTTCCTGGTGTACCTCCAGATCGGGAAGTGGAATTTGGTATTGAGCTTTTGCCCGGAACTGCTCCAGTGTCCATTGCTCCTTATAGAATGGCACCGAAGGAGTTGTCGGAGCTTAAGGCCCAAATTCAAGAACTATTAGATCGGGGTTTTATTCGACCGAGTGTGTCTCCGTGGGGAGCACCGGTTTTGTTTGTTAAGAAGAAGGATGGGTCGATGCGTATGTGTATCGATTACAGGCAATTGAATAAGCTGACGATCAAGAATCGGTACCCTCTGCCGAGGATTGATGACCTATTTGATCAATTGAAGGGAGCTTCAGTTTTCTCCAAAAATTGATTTAAGGTCGGGTTACCACCAGCTTAAGGTGAAAGAAGCGGATATTCACAAGACGACATTTCGAACCCGTTACGGACACTATGAGTTCTTGGTGATGCCGTTTGGGTTAACCAATGCACCAGCTGCATTTATGGATATGATGAACCGGGTCTTTCAACCATTCTTAGACCGGTTTGTGGTGGTATTCATAGATGACATTCTAGTTTATTCGAGAAGTGAAGAAGAACATGACTCGCATTTGCGGATTGTATTGCAAGTACTTCGAGATAATCAGTTGTATGACAAATTCAGTAAATGTGAATTTTGGTTAAGAGAAGTGACTTTCTTGGGTCATGTGGTATCAGCCGAAGGAATAAGGGTGGATCCTCAGAAGATTGAAGCTGTATTGGATTGGAAACCACCGAAGTCGGTAGCTGAGATTCGGAGTTTCTTGGGTTTGGCTGGTTACTATAGACGCTTTGTTGAGGGGTTCTCGTTGATTGCTGCACCCCTAACTAAGCTTTTGCGGAAGGGAGTGCCGTATGTATGGACCGACAAACAGCAAGAAAGTTTCAAGAGATTGAAGAAGGTTTTAACGGAAGCGCCGGTTTTGATTCAACCTGAGGCTGGAAAGGAGTTTACAGTTTATTGTGATGCGTCACATACGGGTTTAGGTTGCGTATTGATGCAAAGTGGGAAAGTGGTAGCTTATGCTTCTCGTCAGTTGAGACCGCACGAAGTAAACTACCCTACTCATGATTTGGAGTTAGCAGCAGTGGTGTTTGCCTTAAAGATTTAGAGGCATTATCTCTATGGTGAAAAGTCTATCATCTATACGGATCACAAGAGTCTTAAGTATCTCCTTACTCAGAAGGAATTAAACTTGAGACAACGAAGATGGGTGGAGCTGTTAAAGGACTATGATTTCTCAATTGAGTATCATCCTGGAAAGGCTAATGTGGTGGCGGATGCATTAAGTCGTAAGGTGGTATCTGATTTGAGAGCTATGTTTGCCCATTTGAGTTTGTATGAGGATGGTAGTTTGATACAGAACTTCAAGTGAAGCCTCTGTGGTTGGATCAAATCAAGTGAAGGGTCTGTATGCCTAAGGACTCAGATCTGAGGCAAATGATTTTGAGGGAGGCACATAGTAGCCCTTATGCTATGCACCCCGGAGGAAATAAGATGTATCGGGATCTTCGAGAACAGTATTGGTGGCCTGGGTTGAAGCGTGAGATTTCAGAATTTGTGGGAAAATGTTTAACTTGTCAACAAGTGAAAGCGGAGCATCAATTACCGTCAGGACTTTTACAACCGGTAAAGATTCCTCTTTGGAAATGGGAGCGGATAACAATGGATTTTGTTAGTGGGTTACCTTTAACACCTACTAAGAAAGACTCTGTTTGGGTAATTGTTGATCGTTTGACGAAGACTGCTCATTTTCTACCAGTGCGTACGGGCTACTCCTTGCAGAAGTTAGCGAAGCTGTATGTATCTGAAATCGTGAGGTTGCATGGGGTACCCGTGTCGATTATATCGGATCAGGATCCTAGGTTTACATCTCGATTTTGGAAAGCTTTGCATGAAGCTCTGGGTACAAAGCTAAACTTCAGTACGGCTTTTCATCCTCAGACAGATGGTCAGTCGGAGAGAGTGATTCAGATTCTGGAAGACATGTTAAGAGGATGTGTAATCGATTTCAAAGGTAGTTGGGAGGATTTTCTACCGTTGGCAGAATTTGCATATAACAACAGCTACCAGTCTAGCATTCAGATGGCACCCTACGAGGCATTGTATGGTCGTAGATGTCGTTCTCCTATTTGTTGGACTGAGTTGGGCGATCGGCAGATGTTAGGTCCTGAGATGATTTCTGAAACGGAAGAAAAAGTAAAAGTTATTCGAGCACGGTTAAAGGAAGCTTCAGATAGACAGAAGTCGTATGCGGATCTGAAACATAAGGATATCGAGTATGCCGTAGGAGATCAAGTTTTCTTGAAGGTCTCACCTTGGAAGAAAATTTTCAGATTCGGGAAGAAGGGCAAGTTGAGTCCTAGATACATTGGACCATATCGTGTGGTGAAACGAGTTGGTCCAGTGGCCTATCAGATCGAATTACCTCCAGAATTGAGCCAAATTCATAATGTCTTTCATATTTCCATGCTGAGGCGCTATAGATCGGATCCTTCGCACATAGTACCGGTAGAAGAAGTGGAGTTGAATTCGGATTTGTCTTTTGAGGAGGAACCAGTGGAAATCTTAGACCAAGATGTTAAGGTGCTAAGAAAGAAGACTGTGCCCTTGGTCAAAGTGTTATGGCGTAACCACGGAGTGGAGGAAGCTACGTGGGAGCCTGAGGATGCAATTCGACAACAATACCCTCACCTTTTTCAGCCAGGTAAATTTCGAGGACGAAATTTTCTTTAAGGGGGTAGAGTTGTAACACCCTGAAAATTCGAGTAATTTATTTTCATTGTGTGCTTTGAGTGATTATTCTAGAAGGTGGAATTTTCTTATTTATTTTTTTTTCGTGTTTATTATAGTCCTGAAGAAGAGTATAGAATTAATTGGGTTTAGAATAATTTTTAGTTTTAATTATTTATGGAAGTGGATTAAGTAGCTATGACACATAAATTAATTTAAGTGTCAAAGTGAAGCATAAGATGAGTTATTGGACAAGTGGTGATGGCGCCTGGGTTTAGGCATGAGGGAGAAGGTTCGAATCCCTTGTTTAGCATCTAGGTGAATTTTATTTTGAATTTTACTGCACATGTATAACAAGTGTCGGCCAAGAGCTTATATGGTAGGTGTTGACTTGTTATTTTTGGTTAGAATATCAAAGGAATAAGGAAATTATTAACTTAAGGAAGGGAATCAAGAAAATAAGGAAAATGTGAAGATATGAGGCAAGAATCAAGGAATTATTTATGGAAACAATATCTAGGTCATTAGACCATGCATTTGGACGGCAATATGGCTAGGGGGGAGGTTGGCCGAATTTTGCTAGTAGCTTGGTAAGGTTTAGGAGTTTACTTTTGGTCATCTTTAGTTTTTGTGCAAAATTTTGCAAATTTCTCTTCTCAACCTTTTCTCCCTTTGGCCGAATTTGAGCATTGGTAAGTCTTAAAGTTTTTGACCATTTGGTCATTTTTGCACATCAATTGGTTTTCTTTTGTGCCTTATTTTCATTAGTGCCGAAAATCACCTACACCAAAAGCCTTTCTCTTTCTCTTTTCTTCTCCCCATTGCCGAATATACATCTCTCTCTCAAGCTCATCTCTTTCTTTCTTTCTTTTTCTTCTATTCACTTTGAAATCAAAGCAACATCATCACCATCTTTCTCCTATTTTATTTCTTTTCAATCGAAATTCTCTCCACCTACACTTTCATGGCCGAATGCTAAGGTGTTTATAAGCCAAATTATTTTCTCTTCTCCTTAATCTTTCATAGCCGAATCTTTCATCAATCAACCACCATTCTCAATCCTTTCTTTTCGACGTGGAAAATAGGTAAGAGATTCTTTTAGTTTCGATTAGTTAAAAGTGGTTATGGCCGAATATTGATGGTTGTTTGAAGGCTTTATTAGATCAAAATAAACGTTCATTCTATTAACGTTTATTTTGTTATACTTTAGTGCGATAACGGAAGTTTGGAAATCAAGAGGTCGTGGGTGACACAAATCCTTGGAATCGATGTTTGTGGTAAGGAAATCACAACTTTAAAAACCTTGGTATTATTTCGAAAATTTATCTTAGATTGGAGTAACGATCTTTGTCTTTGAAGACATTCAAAATAGGGAAGAAAAGGGCGGTGTTCAGTTTCCGGAAGAGGGGAGGTTCCGTTATTCCCCCTAAGTATAAGCAAAGGGCTATTTCGGGAATCCGGGATTTTCCACCGGGTTGCGGACGTTCAGCCGAGGAAAATCAATTGTTCGAAGTCGTTCGTACTCCCGAACCATTATTCGTTCGTGGATTCGATTCGGTTAGCGAACCATCAATCGGGGAGAAATCGCAAGTAGAAGTATTACTAAAATTCGAGGGTAAATTTTAGATCATTATGTTTAAATCGATTTATTTATTTATTAGAATATAGAGTTCTACCTATCGCGATACGTTTAGGTGTTGAAGAGCGGGAAAGTGTAGTTCTCTCAATAACCAGGTGTGTAATTTCACACTCATTTTCGAGTTAGATTTCTAATCATAAGTATTGCGATAAAATCGTGAAAATGGTAAATTCGGAAAATTATGTAGTAATTGATACTTTTGTGAAATGCATGAAAAGGGTGAAAACCGTGAATTATGCGAAAAATTGTTAAATTGCTAAAATGGGCTGTTAACCCTCTAGTTCGATAAAATGGGCCAAATACTCTAGTTCGATAAATGCGCCAATAATACTCTAGTTCGATAAAATGGGCCAAATACTCTAGTTCGATAAATGGGCCAATAATACTCTAGTTCGATAAATGGGCCAATAATACTCTAGTTCGATAAATGAGCCAATAATACTCTAGTTCGATAAATGAGCCAATAATACTCTAGTTCGATAAATGAGCCAATAATACTCTAGTTCGATAAAATGGGCCAAATACTCTAGTTCGATAAAATAGGCCAAAATATTCTAGTTCGATAAATTGGGCCAAATCACTCTAGTTCGATAAATGGGCCAAAGCCCACTAAACTGTTAAATGGGCAAATTATTAAATTATTATTTTATGGGCCAAATAAAATGTTTAATGATAAACCCACCGATGATATGGAATAATTGAAAATTTGTTATATAACTATATTTTGATATACACGCATAATTGCATGGGGTGGGTTATATGAAGAGAAGAATGGCCAGCTGCCACAATATGGCTCAATGCCTCTAGTTCGGTGGCTCTGCCACAATATGGCTCAATGCCTCTAGTTCGGTGGCTCTGCCACAAATTCGGCTAAATGCCTCTAGTTCGGTGACAATGTCACAATCTAGTTCGGTAGTGCACTACAAAATTATTTAAAGGCTTAAAGCCTATAATTGGTGTGTTTGGCGGGGTGGGTTGACTTGATCCCCACAGGTGTGTTGGTTGGTACGGGGGTGTTAGCGGATGGATATTAGGTTGGTTTGGGAAATTCATTTTTTTTACATGCATTCATTTTTTAAATTATGTTAATTTATGATAAATTGTTGAAATCTGTTAATGGGCTCAAGCCCAGCTTAATGTCTTGACGATCTGGCCCAATAATGGTGGTAAGTGAGTTGCACACTGAGTTCTTTGTAACTCACCCAATTTTATTAACCAATTCAGGTAATGGAAATTGACGTGGACTTGGGCCGGAGATGACTTGGTGGAGGCCATACTACAAACTTGGGTTTTTATTAAACTATGACTTTATTTAGATTATTATCTTAAATTTCTGTTATGGGTTTTATGTAATAAGGCCTCTTAGTATGTTTTTATGGATTTTATTGTGTGGATGGTTTAAATTTTATTCTAAACTTTTAATATGATTTTATCCTAAATATGTTAAGTTTTCTTAAGAACATTGGTTTTATATCAAATGTTTGGACACTTTAATTATTTTAAATTCTTTCAAAGTTCTTTTAAACTGTCTTAAGATTTTGACATTTTTATTTTGACGATAAGTTTTCAAACAAGTATTTTTCTTAAGTCACAAATTTCAAATCCTTGTACTAACTTTTTATTAAACTCGATTTTCAAAAAAAAAAAAGTTTTTGTAGCACTATTATATCTTAACTATTTGAAAATAAACGAATGTATGATTGGTGTGACAAACCAAATCTCGTCTAAACGCGTAGACCGGGTTTGGGGTGTTACAGAACCGTTATTCCGCCAAAGCACCTTGACTAACAGAACATATTTCCTCCTCAATACCTTAACATCACGATCCAGTATCTGCACCGGTTCTTCCTCAAAAGACAGTCCAAGTCTAACCTCAATCTCCTCCACCAGCACTATATGTGAGGGATCAAGCGGTATCGGCTTAGCATAGAGGCGTGGAACACATCATCTATCCGGTTTAACTCCGAAGGTAGCTCCAGTTGATAGGCGACCGATCCCACACACTTTAATATCCGGTATGGTCCAATGAATCTAGGGCTCAGTTTGCCTTTCCGCCCAAATCTCAAAATCTTCTTCCATGGTGAGACGTTCAAGAAAATGTAATCCCCCACAGAGTACTCTATCTCCTTACGCTCCAAATCAGCATAAAACTTCTGTCTATCAGATGTTTCCTTCAATAGTCCTTGGATCAACTTTACTTTCTCTTCGGTTTCAGAAACCAACTCTGGCCCCAAAACTCGCCGCTCCCCCAGTTCTGTCCAACAAGTAGGGGTACAGCACCTACGACCGTATAACGCCTCAAACATGCCATCTGTATACTAGATTGGTAACTATTGTTATACGCGAATTCCTCTAACGGTAAGTAGTCTTCCCAACTGCCTTTGAAATCAATTACACAGCTTTTTAGCATGTCCTCCAATATCTGGATCACCCTCTCCGACTGCCCATCTGTCTGAGGGTGGAATGCCGTACTGAAATCCAATCTTGTACCCAATGTCTCATGCAGCTTCTTCTAGAATCGAGATGTGAACCTAGGATCTCTGTTCGAAATGATAGACACTGGTACCCCATGCAGTCTCACAATATCAGCCACGTATAATTTAGCCAACTTCTGCAGTGAATAATCAGTGCGGACCGGTATGAAGTGGGCGTATTTAGTCAATCGGTCAACAACAACCCATACCGAATCCTTCTTAGTAGGCGTCAAGGGTAGCCCACTAACAAAGTCCATGGTTACCCTCTCCCACTTCCAGAGTGGAATTTTAACGGGTTGCAGTAATCCAGAAGGCAGATGATGCTCAGCCTTAACTTGCTGGCATGTCAGACCCTTACTCACGAAATTTGTAACCTCGCGCTTGAGCCCTTGCCATCAGTACAGTTCAAGCAGATCTCAGTATAACTTATTTCTGCCAGGATGCATAGTGTATGGACTACCATGCGCCTCACGTAGTATAGACTGCCTTAACTCAGAATCCCTCAATACACAGATTCTCCCACGAAAGCATAGTACTCCCTCACTATTCAGCCCAAAATCCGCAGTCTCCCCCTTCTCAACCAGTCGAAAATGAGGGACCAACAATTCGTCCAGCAACTACTTCTCCTTAATTTGATCCATCCAGGTCGGTCTTACTTGAAGTTCAGCCAAGAGACTACTATCCTCAAACAGGCTGAGACGAGTAAACATTGCTCTCAGGTCAGATACAACCTTACGGCTTAGTGCATCCGCTACCACTTTAGCCTTACCTGGGTGGTACTCAATCGAGCAATCATAATCCTTAAGCAACTCTATCCATCTTCGTTGCCTAAGATTCAACTCCGTCTGAGTAAGGATGTACTTGAGGCTTTTATGGTTTGTGAAAATAGTAGACTTCTCACCGTATAAGTAATACCTCCAAATCTTCAATGCAAACACCATTGTAGCTAACTCCAAGTCGTGATTGGAGTAATTCGCCTCGTGAGGCTTAAGCTGGCGAGACGCGTAAACAACCACCTTACCCACTTGCATCAACACACATCCCAATGTGCGATGCATCACAGTAGATAATGAACTCCTTCCCAGATTCTGGCTGAATTAACATCGGGGCTTCAGTCAGTACTTTCTTCAGTTTCTCAAAACGCTCTTGTTGCTTATCAGCCCAATTAAATGATACCCCTTTACGCAGCAACTTAGTTAGACGTGTAACAATACATGAAAACCCCTCAAAAAAATGACTTTAATACCCAGCTAAACCCAAAACTTCAAATCTCAGATACAGTCTTCGGTGATTTCCAATCTAATACGACCTCGATTTTTTGCGGATCAACCTTAATCCCCTTAGTAGACACCACGTGACCTAGAAATGTCACTTCTCACAACCAGAACTCACACTTTCTGAACTTTACGTAAAGTTATTTTTCCCTCAGTATTTGCAATACAGTTTGAAGATGCGAATCATGATCCTCCTCAGTTCTTGAATACACCAGAATGCCATCTATAAACACCGCTACAAAATAGTCCAAATATGGCTGGAATACTCGATTCATCAGATCCATGAAAGTAGATGGTGCATTCGTCAACCCAAACGGCATGACCAAAAACTCGTAATGCCCATAACGAGTCCTGAACGCGGTCTTGAATACATCCACCTCAACCCTTAGCTGATGGTACCTAGATCAAAGATCTATCTTGGAAAAAACTGAGGCTCCTCGCAGCTGGTCAAAGAGATGATCTATCCTCGGTAAAGGGTACTTGTTTTTAATCGTCAATTTGTTCAGTTGATGATAATCGATGCACATGCGCATGGACCCATCCTTCTTTTTCACGAATAACACTGGTGCTCCCCATGGAGACACACTCTGCCGAATGAATCCTCGGTCCAGTAGCTCTTAAAATTAAGCCTTTAATTCTACCAGCTCTTTCAGCGCCATCCTATAATGGGCGATGGACACCAGAGCAGTTCCAAGTATGAGCTCAATACCGAAATCGACCTCACAGTTTGGAGGAAACCCAGGAAACTCTTCGAGAAATACATCTGGAAACTCCTTCACAGTTCTGACATCCCCAACAGAAGGACCTTTAGAATCAGAAACGCTGACATAAGCTAAGAATGTCTCACAACCCTTGCGAACCAGTTTCTCGGCCCTTAATGCTGAGATTACATTAGATAGATAATCCCTTTGCTCCCCTATCACGACCACCTCCTCATTCTCAGAAGACTTCAATACCATAGGCTTAGCAGCACAATCCAAATTCGTATGGTGTTTCACTAACCAATCAATGCCCAAAATAATATCAAATTCGCCAAACGGCAGTTCCATCAAATCTGCCAGAAAGACAACCCCTTGGACCTCTAGGGGCACGTCTCTAAACAACTTGTTCACTCTAACCGACTGTCCTAGTGGACTTAACACAGTCATCTCTCTATCCGTAATTTCAAACTGGAAACCCAGCGCCTCAGACACAGTACATGCAACATACGAGTGTGTAGACCCAATGTCAATTAAAGCGATATATGATACATTATAAATGAGGAACGTACCAGTTATGACATCAGGAGCGTCGCCGTCCTCTCGGTGCCGAGCAGCATAGACTAAAGCTGGCTGTCTCGCCTCACTATGACCAGCACCTCTGCCCGGTGCTCCACGACCTCGTCCCAAACCATTTCCCCCTCTGGCCTGACCACGGCCTCTCGGTGGCTACTGACCACCTTGTAAGAGTATGCCCAAAGATCAATCATGAGATGGTTGTAATAACATACTTAATTTACCATGTTTATTAATATAAAGCGTTGTAATTATTATTTCAGTTTTTCTTTCTGTGTGTATAGATAAACTATTTTATAATAATGTCCTGAGAATAATATGATTATTCTTAAAAGATCCTTAGTCGAGTATTATTGCTGACTAGGACAATAATAATGCATTAAGACTAACATGTAGTTGATTGATGATAAAGAGTTGTCATTGATATGGAGTGTCAAAATCAATGCATGAATATGTGTGTTAGAGAACAATATATTGGATTGACCCGCTATGAGTATGTTTCTTGGATTATTATGTAATTGTCACAACATTACTCATAGTGATTAATATGTATATAATCCTCAGACTTGAGATCATTATTATCCCAGCATCGTGAGTTGTATATTTTGATACAGTCAAACGTACACCGTAACAGGTTGTTCTATAAAGGCTGATGTTGGATATACCACAATCTATGTAGAGGGATATGGTTGATCAATAAAGGATAAGTCCCTCCTACATAATAGGAGTAATATCTTAGGCCACTTGATTGAGTGAGACTAGAAATGCATGGCCATGCTCAAATAAGTTGATATGAGATGTCATACTAATTTGTATATCATAGTCTACTCAAGATATCAAGAAACATGGGATGGACTATGCAAGTGTGACTATCCCATGACTTGTATCCGTTCTAGAGATAAAGGACTTAAGGATTAATGCATGAAAGGTTAATTACGAAAGGTTATGTCGAATCATGACTTCTTGTAACTTAGGTAGCAATGATGCATTGCTAGATGCCACACATTGTCTGTGACAATAGAATCGTTCTAGTATTACTGCTAACGTTGCAAGAACCTACAGGGTCACACCCTATGGTTGAAATGAACGGAATAAATTATAGTTGGTATTGTGCTTGGTTGTCACATAAATTAAATTAATTAAAGAATTAATTTAATTGGGCAATCAAATATTGAACATATTATATGTACAAGGATGTTGTACACATAATGATAACATAATTTTATTAATATATGAATTTGATTCATATATAAATTTAAATAAATATAGTTTACCAGAATCCTTATTATAATTAATGTAATTATAATTTTCAGATATAATTAATGTAATTATAATTTTCGGTTAAAAACTTTATTATATTTATTTAATCTTGTAATACATTCAAGAGATACCAATTATAAAAGGCCCAATTAAGAGGATACCTATTATAAAAGGCCCAATGAGAAAGGCACCCATTATAAAAGGTATTAAAAGGAGACAAAACTCAACATGAAAACCCTAAGTGATTGCTTGTTAGGTCTAGCAGCCGTCAAGCAAATAAGCCTCCAAAACAGTTTTGGAGATTTCTTCCGTTCATAGTCAAACCGGGTGGATTACGTAGAGGCCGACATCGGAAAAGGTTAAGGCTTGATTCAAAAGTAGATCAAAACTCTTGTTGCCAAGGCGTCGCTGTCTACTCAGATTGAAGTTTTGGTAATTTTGAAACCTTTATTTCACCTCGATTCGTTCCTCACACATGGATCCATGATTTGGATCGTCGGATCTAATTTTATTCTGCTGCGCCATGGGGTACCGGCGAACCAACAGTGGTATCAGAGCCACTTGTGTGATACGAACTCGGGTTTAAATACTTGGGTGATGCAATTGTATGAGATACATGTTTTGATCTTATTATATTTTCGATTGTTTAAATCGTTTAAGCATAATCTGATAATTGTTCCTTTCGGTAATTGATTAAATGTTAATCATGGTGTTGTGGCCTATTCGATTTTATGTTATTACTGTTAACTATTAACAAATCTGTAATAATGCGGCGGTGGTATTTATAGTTTTCAGTAAGTGTTAATTGGCTAGTGGAACAAGGGTTGTTCCGATATGAAACCTCAAGGATTAAAATTCTAAAAACACGATTCTGTTGATAAAAGTTATCAAATCGTGAGGTTTCATTTGACTGGGGTATGCGATTCGTACCGCCCCCTGGGATGGGGATCTGAGGACGGCTTCGGCCCGCTTCCTCCGACATCCTCAGACCCCCGCAAAAAAATTTGTTAATAAAAGAAATTTATAAACTTGATGGGCCACAAAAGGTTGAAAGGATATTTTATAATTCACCTTAGCAAAAAAAAAAAGCATTGAATTATGTATGCTATTTTTGACATGTACGGTCTTTGAAATGCATAGTTATAGCCCAATGACCCATTCGATAAAAGGTTGTATTTTTTTTAAAATACGGCTTGCGTGTCGTGCCTTACTACTATTCTCTTGTATTTCTCTTCTCATCTTATTCCCTCGTATGTAAAACGAGTTTCTGCATATTGTAATTTGCAAGAGTTGCTGTGGGCCAAACAAGAAGGAAGATTGTGAATGATAGCTTGTGAAAGGGCTTACACCTTTAGGTTTCCTTTTGGTTTTCCCATTGGCTTGGGTTGAACCACTTTAGTTTATGGGCTATAACTATTGCATTTATTTATTGCTTTATTTATTCATGTATGAGATGTTATGGATGATAATAAACCCTATTAATTGATGAGATCGATTAGAAGACTAAATGGGCTAAAGTAGACCATAATTGGTGAGATGCAACAACCTTAATAAAATCCCTCTATTAAAATATTAAGTCAACATGGCCTTCCAATTTTGCCCTCGTTAAGGCCTCGATCAATACGATGTAGGTTCTGCCAAAGCAAAGTACTAGTATTTATCTTGGTTAAACGCGAAGAATAAACAAGTGATATTCGCTGGTTAAAAAATTGGTTAATGACTTAACTAGGTTACTCTAATAGGATTAGAAACCTAGAGGCAAGTAAATTGGATAAATCATAAGATGATTAGAACAAGAGTTGTTCACCAAATATTAGGAGTTACATATGATGTAATTAGCAAATGTTGCTTACCTAAATAACCATAATCTTAAGAGTAAAGCCAAAGCTAACTTAAGAGGTGGTGAAATATGGATCCTTAACCTACTAGAAATATTTTTGAGAAAGTTTTTCCGAAATTAATATACGAGGGTTATTAATTTTGAAATAAAATAGTGGGAATATCATTTAATAAAGTCTTTTTAATGATTGATATAAAATTGGTAAATTTACTCACATGCATATTTAATTGTTGTAGATATATTATGGCTGCAAACACTAGCACACTCTCATTGCGATCGGTCCTTGAGAAGGACAAATTGAATGGTTTGAATTTTCTTGATTGGTTCCGTAACTTGAGGATTGTCCTTAAACAAGAACGAAAATTATATGTCATTGAACAATCACTTCCTAATGAACCACCCGCTAATGCCTCGAGGACTGATAGAGATGCTTACAAGAAGTATCTCGATGACATGATAGATGTTGGATGTCTTATGCTTGCCACTATGAATCCTGAATTTCAGAAGCAACATGAGGACATGGTTGCTTATGATATGATCGAGCACCTAAAAGAACTTTATCAGGGACAAGCACGGCAAGAGAGGTTTGATATCTCTAAGGCCTTATTCCAATGTAAGTTGGCTGAAGGAAGCCCAGTAGGACCTCATGTCCTTAAGATGATTGGCTATATTGAAAGCCTGTCTAAGCTTGGGTTTCCATTGAGCCAAGAGTTGGCCACTGATGTTATTTTACAATCGTTGCCGGATAGCTACAGCCAGTTTGTCCTCAATTTCAATATGAATGAAATTAACAACTCTACCACAATTGCTCAGTATGTTACGAACTACTGAAGGCAACTTGAAAAAGGTTGGACCCAAGCCCAAACTGATGGTCCGTAATAACAAGGGCAAGGGAAAGGCCAAAGTTCAAACAAAGCCCAAGGGAAAAGGTAAGCCCAAATTTGGAAAAGGAAAGGCTGCACTGAAACCTAAAGGTGGGGTGTCTAAGGAAGGAAACTGTTTTCATTGTGGTGTGACTGGACATTGGAAACGGAACTGCCCTACCTATCTTGAAGAAGTCAAGAAGGCTAAAGCAAGCGGAATATCTGCTTCAGGTATTTATGTTATTGATATTAATTTATCAACTACTACTTCTTGGGTATTAGATACTGGTTGTGGTTCTCATATTTGTACTTCTGTACAGGGACTACAAAGGAGTAGGACTTTGGCTAGAGGAGATGTGGACCTACGAGTTGGAAATGGAGCAAAAGTTGCTGCATTAGCTGTTGGAACATATACTTTATCTTTGCCTAGTGGACTTGATTTATGTTTAGAGGATTGTTATTTTGTGCCCAGTTTGACTAAAAACATTATTTCAATTTCTTGTTTAGACAAAATTGGTTTTGAGATAATTATTAAGAATAATTGTTGTTCATTTTATCTCAATAATGTTTTCTATGGTTCGGCACAATTGATTAATGACCTCTATATCTTAGATCAAACGAATCCCATTTACAACATAAATACTAAAAGATCTAAAATAAATGACTCAAATCAAACTTATCTTTGGCATTGTCGTTTGGGCCACATAAGTGAGAAACGCATATCCAAACTCCATAGAGATGGTCTCTTGAATTCATTTGTTTTTGAACAATTTGAAGTATGTGAATCTTGCTTATTGGGGAAAATGACTAAATCTCCTTTTTCTGGAAAAGGTGAACGAGCTAGTGATTTATTGGGCCTAATACATTCTGATGTATGTGGACCAATAAATACACAGGCCAGAGGTGGATTTCACTACTTCATTACTTTCACTGATGATTTCAGTAGATATGGGTATGTTTATCTCATGCGCCATAAGTCTGAGTCCCTTGAAAAGTTCAAGGAATTTAAAAATGAAGTACAAAATCAACTAGGCAAAACTATCAAGTCACTTCGATCTGATCGAGGTGGAGAGTATTTGAGCCTAGAGTTTGATGGTCTTTTGAAAGAATGTGGGATTGTCTCACAACTTACTCCTCCTGGTACTCCTCAATGGAATGGAGTATCTGAGAGAAGAAATCGAACTTTGTTAGACATGGTTCAATCCATGATGAGTCATGCTGATCTACCGACTCCCTTTTGGGGACATGCACTTGAGACTGCCGCCTTCACACTAAATCGTGTGCCATCTAAATCGGTTCAAAAGACGCCATATGAGATGTGGACTGGGAAACGTCCTAGTATGTCCTTTATGAAAATTTGGGGTTGTGAAGCTTATGTTAAACGTCAGACGTCTACTAAGCTTGAACCCAAATCTGAAAGGTGTATTTTTGTGGGGTATCCAAAAGAAACCAAAGGATATTATTTTTTTAATCACACTGAGAACAAAATTTTTGTTGCTCGGACTGGTGTCTTCCTAGAGAAAGAATTCACTTCTAGAAAAGGAAGTGGGAGAAAGATTGAACTTGAAGAAATTCAAGAATCACAAGATACCACTGAACCAGAGATTGAACAAAACCAAATTCCACAAGAAATTAAGGAACAAACAACTGCTATAGAAACACAACCACCGCGCAGATATTTAAGAGAACGCCGTGCACCTGAGAGATATGGATTTCTCATTACAACGCATGGTGACGTTCTTCTTATAGATCAAGATGAGCCTAGGACTTATCAAGAAGCGGTGACGAGCCCGGACTCTGAGAAATGGCTTGAGGCCATGAGATCTGAGATGGATTCCATGTATGAAAACCAAGTATGGACTTTGATTGACCCACCCGAAGGGGTTAAACCTATAGGGTGCAAATGGGTTTTCAAAAAGAAAATAGACATGGATGGTAATGTACAAACATACAAAGGGCGATTAGTCGCTAAAGGTTTTCGCCAAATTCATGGTGTTGACTATGATGAAACATTTTCTCCTATAGCTATGTTTAAATCCATCTGGATCTTGCTCGCCATAGCTGCATTTCATGATTATATGGACGTCAAAACAGCTTTCCTTAACGGGAAACTTGAAGAGGATGTGTATATGACACAACCTGAAGGTTTTGTAAATCCAAAGGATGCTAGAAAGATATGTAAGCTACAAAGATCCATTTATGGATTAAAGCAAGCTTCTCGAAGTTGGAATATTCATTTTAACGATGCAATCAAAGAGTTTGGTTTTATCAAAAATGAAGATGAACCATGTGTTTACAAGAAAGTTAGTGGGAGCACTATCACATTCTTGGTACTATATGTGGATGACATACTTATCATGGGAAATGACATACCTACCTTGCAGTCTATTAAGACTTGGTTAAGAAGTTGTTTTTCTATGAAGGACTTGGGCGAAGCCACTTATATCTTAGGAGTCAAGATCTATAGAGATAGATCAAGACGACTACTAGGTCTAAGCCAAAGTACATACATAGATAAAGTACTGAAAAGGTTCAGTATGGAAGAATCTAAAAGAGGATTCCTACCTATGAGACATGGTATTTCACTCTCGAAGGAAATGTGTCCTTCAACTCCACAAGAGAGAGAACGTATGAGTAAAATTCCATATGCTTCCGCTATTGGATCTATCATGTATGCTATGTTATGTACCCGTCCAGATGTCTCGTATGCTTTAAGTATGACGAGTAGGTATCAAGTAGATCCCGGTGAAGGTCACTGGACCACAGTCAAGAGTATCCTTAAGTACTTAAGAAGAACTAAGGATACGTTCCTATTATATGGAGGTGAGGAAGAGTTAAGTGTAAAAGGTTACACTGATGCCAGCTTCCAAACCGACAAGGATGATTCTCGATCGCAATCAGGTTTTGTGTTTTGCCTTAATGGTGGTACTGTGAGCTGGAAGAGTTCAAAGCAAAGTATAGTAGCCGATTCTACAACAGAGGCCGAGTATATTGCAGCTAGTGAGGCAGCAAAAGAAGCAGTTTGGATCAAGAAGTTCATTACTGGACTAGGGGTTGTGCCTAGCATACCAGATGCTATAGAACTTCGATGTGATAACAATGGAGCTATTGCACAAGCTAAAGAACCCAGATCTCACCAGCGATCCAAACATATACTTAGACGCTACCATCTTATTCGAGAGATTATCGATCGAAGGGATGTAGAGATATGCAGAGTACCTTCAGATGATAACATCACTGATCCCCTGACCAAGCCTCTGACACAGCAGAAGCATGATCGTCACACTAAGTCACTTGGTATTAGATATATGAGTGATTGGTCTTAGTGCTAGTGGGAGATTGTAAGAGTATGCCCAAAGATCAATCATGAGATGGTTGTAATAACATACTTAATTTACCATGTTTATTAATATAAAGCGTTGTCATTATTATTTCAGTTTTTCTTTCTGTGTGTATAGATAAACTGTTTTATAATAATGTCCTGAGAATAATATGATTATTCTTAAAAGATCCTTAGTCGAGTATTATTGTTGACTAGGACAATAATAATGCATTAAGACTAACATGTAGTTGATTGATGATAAAGAGTTGTCATTGATATGGAGTGTCAAAATCAATGCATGAATATGTGTGTTAGATAACAATATATTGGATTGACCCGCTATGAGTATGTTTCTTGGATTATTATGTAATTGTCACAACATTACTCATAGTGTTTAATATGTATATGATCCTCAGACTTGAGATCATTATTATCCCAGCATCGTGAGTTGTATATTTTGATACAGTCAAACGTACACCGTAACAGGTTGTTCTATAAAGGCTGATGTTGGATATACCACAATCTATGTAGAGGGATATGGTTGATCAATAAAGGATAAGTCCCTCCTACATAATAGGAGTAATATCTTAGGCCACTTGATTGAGTGAGACTAGAAATGCATGGCCATGCTCAAATAAGTTGATATGAGATGTCATACTAATTTGTATATCATAGTCTACTCAAGATATCAAGAAACATGGGATGGACTATGCAAGTGTGACTATCCCATGACTTGTATCCGTTCCAGAGATAAAGGACTTAAGGATTAATGCATGAAAGGTTAATCACGAAAGGTTATGTCGAATCATGACTTCTTGTAACTTAGGTAGCAATGATGCATTGCTAGATGCCACTCATTGT
Source organism: Gossypium australe (assembly GCA_005393395.2). Classification (NCBI taxonomy): domain Eukaryota; kingdom Viridiplantae; phylum Streptophyta; class Magnoliopsida; order Malvales; family Malvaceae; genus Gossypium; species Gossypium australe. The sequence goes on along the minus strand of CM016623.1, from coordinate 34,586,249 downwards.
CTGTGACAATAGAATCGTTCTAGTATTACTGCTAACGTTGCAAGAATCTACAGGGTCACACCCTATGGTTGAAATGAACGGAATAAATTATAGTTGGTATTGTGCTTGGTTGTCACATAAATTAAATTAATTAAAGAATTAATTTAATTGGGCAATCAAATATTGAACATATTATATGTACAAGGATGTTGTACACATAATGATAACATAATTTTATTAATATATGAATTTGATTCATATATAAATTTAAATAAATATAGTTTACCGGAATCCTTATTATAATTAATGTAATTATAATTTTCAGATATAATTAATGTAATTATAATTTTCGGTTAAAAATTTTATTGTATTTATTTAATCTTGTAATACATTCAAGAGATACCAATTATAAAAGGCCCAATTAAGATGATACCTATTATAAAAGGCCCAATGAGAAAGGCACCCATTATAAAAGGTATTAAAAGGAGACAAAACTCAACATGAAAACCCTAAGTGATTGCTTGTTAGGTCTAGCAGCCGTCAAGCAAATAAGCCTCCAAAATAGTTTTGGAGATTTCTTCCGTTCATAGACAAACCGGGTGGATTACGTAGAGACCGACATCGGAAAAGGTTGAGGCTTGATTCGGCAGTAGATCAAAACTCTTGTTGCCAAGGCGTCGCTGTCTACTCAGATTGAAGTTTTGGTAATTTCGAAACCTTTATTTCACCTCGATTCGTTCCTCACACATGGATCCATGATTTGGATCGCCGAATCTAATTTTATTCTACTGCGCCATGGGGTACCGGCGAACCAACACAGCTCTCCTTGGCTGAACATAGCCTTGACCTGCGGCTTGCATCTGAACAGGCCTCTGTGTACAGTTCTTGACCTGGTGATCCATGGACCCACATCTGAATCACGCCCCCGTTCTTTTCCAGCATTCAACTTGATGAGATCTCCCACAATCCACGCAAGGCTGCGGTCTGACAGCAACAACAGGGACCCTAGCTCGGACTAGCCCATCAAATCTAGGCTTTTTCTTAAGCCCATCAAAAGAACTTAAGGGCCCAAAATCCCTCTTACTTCTGCCCCTATCTTTCTCACGGTTCTGTCGCTCTGAGCGTTTCACGTCCTCAGCAATTTTTTCCTTCTCAACAAGGGCAGCAAAGTCTCTTTCCCTCTGCGGAGCTATCAGCACCCGCAACTCATCTCGGAGCCCATCATCGAACTGCACACAGTGTTCATACTTAGTAGCGACTATGGCCTGAGCATACCGACCCAACCGCAAGAACTCTACCTCATAATCTGCTACAAACCTATTCCCTTGGACCAGACTAAAAAATTCCTTCCTCCGGGCATCCACATAACTCGCCCCAACATACTTTCCTTGAAAGGCTGTTTTGAAGAAATCCCACGTCAAATGGTCGGCCTGTGTACCCTCTCTTACAGTGAGCCACCACTGATATGCCTCGTCTCTTAGTAAGGACACTGCTCCTTTCAGTTTCTGTTCCACAGTACAGTCAAGATCATCCATTATTCGTTCGGTAGCCTCTAACCAATATTCCGCCACGTTCGGGGCTACACCAAAAACGCCCCTAAAGATTTTCGCTCCATTAGACCGGAGTCGCTCAGAAATTGACCCTCGGCCCACCGACCCAATACTTGCTCCAGCAACCCTTTTGAGGACCCGTAACATTGCTTGGGATAGAGCATCATCCCCAACAGCTCGGTCATGAGACCCCATCTCAGTTACTGGTGAGGCTGGTGCCTCTCTAGCAGGCATATGTCCCGATACTGAAGACCCAACCCTATCACCTCGACCTCTACCGTGGCTACGAGGACCCCTTCTGCGGCCTCTTGTGCTCATATCGATATCGCGTATTTATCTGATTTAAGAGTTTTATGCATCAACTTAAAATTCCAATAATTAATAACAGATATTTTATGATAAGCAGTAATTAAGGTTGTTCTCGTAGATCAAGACCTCACTACAGTTTTCAGTCTTCTATAGTTTCAGTTTACCCTAACCAAAAGAGTTTCAGCAAGGTACTACAATCTATAGTAGTTTCTCAATATAATCATTTCAGTATATAACAGAAAATAGTGTCAGAAAACTTATAGATTTGGGCCGGAGACTCGGAGTGCCACACTTTCAGTAACAGATTTAGAAAATTTTCAAAACCCATTCCACAGTCGAGTTTTGCAACCAGGCTCTGATACCACTAAATGTAACACCCCAAACCCGGCCTAGACGTTACGACCGGATCTAACGTGTCACACCAAAGTGTTGTTTGAAAACCGACTTGTCGTTGATAGTTCATTACTGAATTTTAAATCCTTTTTGGAATTGTTGGGGTTAAAAAATCAAAACTGGATATTCACTTGTTGGTCAAATCATTTATTAGTCAGGATTAAATTTCGCGGAAGCTTTCCAAAAGTAAACTTTAAGATTTGAAGATATGACTTTAAGAAAATAGTTATTGTTTTAAAAACCCGGATTTCGTAGACTAGCAGATTAAAATAAAGAGAAAACACCAAATAAAAGTTAAACCCCGAATGGCCTTATTACAATAATATCAAACCTGAGATAAAATATTTAAAGGCTAGATATAAAATAAAAAATACTGTCGATCATGTGGCCACCTCCGAGTCCCTCGTAGCTACAAATCCTCTAAGGCTGGGGATTACCTATACAGTTAAAAGAAAATGGTGAGTTACAAGAACTCAGTGTGTAATCCCCTATTATGCAATAACAGTCTGGGCCAAGCCCTATTTAGAAACAGATCAGCCTGGGCCTTAGCCCTATACAGTATCAGAGTGGCTCTAGGCCCAAATCATAACAGTGCAGTACAGAGATGCAACCCAACCCAGTCCAGCCAACACACCATCCGTACCAACCAACACACCATGTGGGAACCAAGTCGACCCACCTAGCCAATACACCAATATCGCAGCATAACTGCTAGTAGTAACGTAGCAAAGGTGCTAATGACAATAAACGTGGCCAAGCCACTAAAATCAAAATACGTGGTGAAGCCACTAGATCAGTAAAACGTGGCAGAGCCACTAGTACAATACTTCCTCCAAATACAAATCCCAACCCCAATGTAGTATGTCGTGTCATAAATAACTCATGTATGGAGTATGTCACAATCATAATCAATCATACAAATATCACACATACATAACTTACACTACCACTAGGGGTATAACGGTATTTTTGTCGGTTAGGGGTAAAACGGTAATTTTACCCCATCGGGGGTATTTCGGTAATTTTACCCTCCAAGGGTATTTTAGTAATTTTACCCATTGGGGGTATTTCATTAATTTTACCCATACCCATTGAGGTTATTTTGGTAATTTGACCTATCGAGGTTATTTCAGTAATTTTACCCATCGAGAGTATTTCGGTAATTTTACCCATCGAGGGTATTTCGATAATTTTACCCATCGAGGGTATTTCGGTAATTTTACCCATCGAGGGTATTTCAGTAATTTTACCTATCGAGGGTATTTCAGTAATTTACCCATCAAGGGCATTTCAGTAATTTACCCATTGAGGGTATTTTAGTAATTTTACCAATTGAGGGTATTTTGATAATTTACCCATCGAGGGTATTTCGGTATTTTACCCGTCGAGGGTATTTCAGTAATTTTACGACCTAAGCCTACGAAACGTCTGTGACGGCCTCTATGGTCTAACGCCAACAATCATGGCTCGATTTGTCCCTACGAGTGTTCGCACGCTCGAGGCCCACAAATGCCGAAAGTTCAGCTTTTCAGCTTTGTTGATTCACAGTAGCACAGGAGCATGAGAACACCTTTATCTAATGTTTAAGCAGTACGGTGTTGAGTGTACGATTACACACCTGTTATGGGTTATAGTCTGACGCGCTTCCAAGACACCTATGATAACAACCGTCCCCTTGATTAGTCACAACACTTGTTAATCCAAAATATTGAAACACTAATCAAACTAACTTCACTGACCACGAAACGTTAGATCTCTTGCAGTGGAAGAGTATTCGGCCTACTCCTTGGCTAATGAAAACGAGTCCCTAGCAACATTCGACGAGAAAGAGAGTGTTAGCAAAAATCGAATAAGGAGAAAAAGCCAACATACATTCGGCTGTAGTCACCACTTACCAACCAGTCGAAGAGGCTCGGAAACGGTTAGAAGTGAAGAAAAGAGGATACTTAGACCCTAATAGATCCGGCTGACTCAAGGAAGAAAGAAAAAAGAAAGTAAGAAGGTGCACGGCTATCTAACAAAGAAAAGAAAAGGATTACGAGAGGCAAAGTAGAGCTGTGTTCGGCCAAAGAGGAAATCGAAAGAAGAAAGAATAATTCGGCAGAAGGTAGGCAGCAACAGAGAAATATTAGATGAAAAGAGGAAAGAGCGATAAAACCCGAATGGTAAAAGGTTGCACGAGATGCCGAAAAAAAAGAATGAAACCCGAAATGCAACAAAAGAAACTTAAAATGCCAAAGAGAAATTCGGCTTCTTCACCCACTCTACTTGCCGAATTTGCACAACTGAAGACTCCCCAGCCGAAAATCCCCTAGTCAACCTTCCCCACATTCGGCCAAGACTCCTACACACCTCCCACTCCCTCAAACTCTCCACTGAATCCTCTTTGAATCACTTCCAGCCTCCCATTCGAAATTGTTGACCAATTCTTCAACCTCCTTTGCAGAGTTTGATCCAAACTCTACCTCTTCCACCCCCAAGACATAAAATAAAAGCCCCCATTTTCTATTCATACGATTCGAACCCCACTCCCCTTGCCAGCTCAATGATGCCACCACCATCAAGCCACAGGCTCTCTTTGTGTCATAGAACACACACAGTTATACATAAGTCCTACTGCTAACTGCCAGTTTCACTTATGAGCAAAAATTAAAATTTTTCCAAGGTTCAGACTTGAACCTAGGCTTAATAAAAACCCCTAAACACACTCAAATAACTACCTGTTACCCCACATTTTTGAGGTGTTATAGTACCTTCAAGCAATATTAGCTCACACCTTGACAGGTTGGCGAGAGAGCAACGGTGTCGTTAATACTCACGATGCCTATTTTTTATGGAGCATGGCGCAAAGGCATGTATTTGATTTGGCATATTTCAATGCCCACGCTTTTCACCACCAGACTGAACGCCACAAGAAGGGCCTTATCTGCATAGGTCCTTATGTGACTCGTATCGCTCGACACTTCAGCCTTTTAGACACACCATCGTAATCCTCGTTACTCACATTAGTCGGCCGGAAGTCCCCACAAGGCTTATCAACCATGATCCACATGAAGATGATAGAGCGCCATCATGGAGTGGATCCTCCTCAGTACCTATTGCCTCGTTCTGATGCTCAGGATGACCACGAGGACATCACTGATGATGCTCCTCCTTCTTATGAGGACCAACCTCATCCTCCACCTCTGAGTCACCGGCCTCCTCCTTCTGCTACCATTTCGAGCAACAATGCTTTCAGCGGTTCGATAGATTTGAGGATACATTATAGCAGATTTGCCACCATCTCCATATTTCATCTTCGGCGCCGACAATTCATGACGAGTCTGATGATGAGGACCATTGAGTCCATTTGTCTTTATTTTTATTTTTATCTTCATTTTTCTTTTTCTTTTTATGTTTATGTTTATTTCGTTTTTATATTTGAACTATATTTTTCTTTCTAATAATTGTTCCTAATCGGGTTTTAATCATTTAATCCTCTTCAGCTTTTGTGTTTATTTTCTTATCAGTTGCTCAGAATCATGCTCTACATTTAGCTTTGTCTACCATTCCATTTTTCACTATTATGGGAATCTCATTCATTATTCAGGGCAGTTTCAATTTTCTCCCTCTCTTATGATATTCTTTTTATACTGTGATTATATTTGTTTGTACATTGAGGACAATGTACATCTTAAGTGTGGGGAGGTTTTTTATATGATTATTTGAAAAACCCCTAAATTTTGTCTTGTGATTAAGTAAATTTCTCATATTACTATTAGAACGAATCTCTATTGATTTGTGATTATCATTGATGTGTTTTAGATTAAATTCATAGGTAATTGTGCGTTGATTATTTAAACTTTAAGACATTAGAGAATCAAGCATGATAAGTCTATTTTCAGAATTAAAAATTTGTTAGGATGTTGCCCTAAATTTAAATATTACCTTGAAATTTGAATTTTGCAAGATTGACATAAAAAACCATAATTTTTGTGAGATTTTGAGCCTTTAGAGCATATATTTTTCTTGCTCACTTTATTATTGGTTATGAGTGTGTCAAGAATTTGCTAGGCAAAACAACATCTGGGTCCCCAATTATACACCTCACATGTTTGGGCCAACACATTCGGACTAGGAGGAAAAGACACATGAAACTGAAGAGGAAAGAGAGGATGAGGAAGAAGAGGGAAATTGAAGCAAGGAAATGGATTTGGAGGAGGATAATTGAACATTTTTATAATTCTATTTTTAAAAGACTTGTATTAGTTTTTGAATGATTTTAATTTAACTTTGTAGGAATAGGATTAATAGTAGATTCTTAATTAAGTTTCATTTTGTTTAAGTTTTCTATGTAGGAACCCAACACGAAGGAGACACAAACAATTTGAGCATTATACGATCAAAGGAGGAAGCACCTACCTTAGCAGTTGGAGCAACCACAATCAATCGGGTAATTTCTCTCCTTATCTTTTTATGGGTCGCATATTGAGACAATGTGTCAACTAAAGTGTGGGGGTAACATAGAAAATTTACTTTAAATTTTTACATTTTTCTTTGATTTTTCTTGTCTTTTGTGTGCTTTAGCTTGTAGAAATACAAGTGATTGGTTAGGAGAATGTACATAGGTTGCTTGTGTTTACACGTAAATTTGGTAATCCAAATAGGTGATTTTAAATTTTTTATTAATAGACTGCTAAGTTCCATATGTTACACTGCAAATAGGCATTAAGCAATCAACTATACCAAATGATATAGAAAATACAAGGAAACGAGCATGCTAGTATGAGTGATAAATGGTTGAATTTGAGTGTGTTTGGTTGATTAAATTTCTATATATTGAGATATTAAGGGATCAGCTAAGGCATTGTTTGGAACACATCCAGAGCCAAAAAGTTGTCTTTTAATTCATTATCTTTAGTACCAATTTTTGAGCCTATTGACACTTCTTGATGAACCTTATTACAAAACCCGAGCCTAAAAACGTTAATTTGTATTTGCTCTTTTTCTTTTGTCCTACACTGCATGACTATAGACGTTTGGCCACAACGGATTTAGTAATAATAGAGTGAAATAGGAAAGATTGGTGTGACATGGGAACTACAGATTAGCCTAAAAGTGTGTAACATCCCGAAATTGGGCCTAGTAGGATTGGGCCATGGGCTTTAGGAAAAATTTGTGTGTCAGCTAATTATTTGTGTTGGCTCGGGTATGAATTTTTGTGTGTTAGCATAGTCTTGTGAAGGCTTGTTTTTATTTAGGAAGCTAGAATAAAATTTAGTATGGCTTATTTAATGAAGTATATTAAGTGAGCTTGACACTTAAGTTAATTTAAGTGTTCATTTAAAGCATAAGAGGAGTAAGTGACAAGTTGGTTAAGGAGCTTGAAAGGTGGCTTGAGGTTAGAGGTTCGAGTAGCATGTTTAGCATTTTGAAGGTTTATTTTGAATCCTTGCATTAATGGATGGTCAAACCTTATCATGAATGGATAAGACTTTTTCTTTTATTTTATTTTTGGTTAGTAGACAAAATGGAAAAGGCAAGTTAGTAGTTATGGTAAAGAATCAAATTGATAAGGAAGGTTTAGGGGACAAAAGGCTTGATAAATGGGTGTTATTTTGGAAGCTTTTCCATGGTCATTTGACCATGAATCTAGACGGCATAAGGGGCTAAGGGGGTGGTTTAATTGTGTTGGAAATTATGGAGTTGATAAGGAAGAATTAAGGAGGAAAAAGGGGAATGGTATAGGCTAATGAGTTGGCTGAATTTTGGTATGACATTAGGGAGGTTTTGGTTGACCAAAAAGTTGTCATTTTGTGCATTTTTCTCCTTGTCCAATATTTTTTTCTCTTAGCCGAAATTGCCTTTTGGCATTTGGTAAAAAGTTTGTTTTGTTTGGCCTTTACATTTTGACCAAATTGATACCTTTATTTTCTTCTTTTCCTCTCAAGTTTACTTTCTTTTGGAACCAAAATATTGTCATCTTTGAAGACATTTACCATTCTTTCTTTCCTCTCTAAGTGCCGAATCCATCTTTCACCAAAAGCATTCTCTCTCATTTTCTTTTTCTTTTTCATTCTATTTCTCTCTTCTCTTTTCCTCTCATAACCGAAATTATCCTATACCTTTTTCATCATTTTTCGTTCTTTTCTTTCTTTTGTTAAAGCTGAAATCATTATTCTTTTTCTTTTAAGTTGTTAAGGCCGAATTTCTTGATAGTTCAAGTAGGAGGGTTAATCGATCATCGTGTTTCGGGTAAGGTCTTTTCTACCAAACGTTTTTTCTTTATTCCTTTGGATTAATCGATTTTTTTTAGGAATCTAATTCTCTTATTTCTCCGTGGCTAAACCTTTGAAGGAGGATTTTCGGGGTTTTCTTGTAGTCAACGTTAGGGAGAAATCATTCGAGTTTGAAGAATCCAAGGTAAGGGACAATGATATTCGGCCAAAGGCCATATCTTTTTAGTGAAAACCGACTTCTCACATAGTGATATGTAGGTTCTGTCGACGTGTAGGCAAGAGTCGGAAATCCTAAAGTTTCTATCGCTCTTGGTGTTTGCAAGGTGTGTAACTTATACTAAACTTCTAATAGATTAATAGCTTTATTGATAAAAATGTGTTTATAAATGACTATGGTTTCGGGTACCATTCAATGGTATGATGAATTGAGGTACGTTTTTCCTTCGTATTATGTATGTTTTTAATATGAAACATATTCAATAATTGACTACGATTTTGGGTTTATGATTCAAAGGCATGATATTTGCATCGTAATAATGCTATATGCATAATATGATATGTGTCCGATTCCGATATGATTATGTGGTATTTGGCATGACAATGAAATAAAATGTTATTGCATGGGCATATGGGAATATTGAAAGGGGAAGTGTTCCTGTGGTTTTACCACATTATCCGGTGACTTCAGTCACAATATTATGAATCCGGTGACTTCGGTCACGATATTATGAATCTGGTGACTCTGTCACGATTATCTGGTGGCTATGCCACGATTATAAGGGCGATGTGCATGTTGACTGCAGCAACTGCCTTCGATGGTGTGTAGCGGATGGAGGGTCGATTTAGTAATCCCCACGGTGTGATTGGTAGGTACGGGTGGTGTGTAGCGGATGGATATTTAGGTTGGGCTCGAGATTGCATTTCATTTTATATGTGCATGTGTTTATATGATTTACTATAATATGAGCTTATGGCTAAATGTGTTATAAATGGGCCTTAGTGCTATGATCGATTGGATTTTTAGTGTATTGTTACACATTGAGTCTGTTGACTCACCCTTTTATGGGATATCATTTCAGGTGATGCACAGTGATTTGGACCGGGTTCAGCGTGGACTACGTGGTGGCCATTGCTCAATTTAATTGGGTTTTCTGTATTATTAAATTTATTACGTTTCCTATATATTTTGAGATTTAACTTTGGGATATGTTTTTGTAATAAGGCCGCCATTAGCTATGTTTCTTTTTCAGTTTTAATTTATATTCTGCTACGATCAACTTTAATTAATTAGTTAAATATTTTCGATAATCGTATTTTAAAACTTTAAGTTACAAAAATGATTTTTAACGAGTACATATTTCAAATATATTCTCTTACTCTAATAAAATTACATGTTTTACCAAAACGACAAAAACGAGTTTTTATCGAGGAGCATACCAGATCTGGTCGGGCTTATGGGCCGGGTTTGGGGTGTTTCAAAGTGCAAAGTAAAATAAAAATTCAAAAAAAAAAGTAATATGAGTAGAAAAAGTTCTTAAAAAGCAAAAAGCATTCTTGAGTGAGATGAATTGAAAAAGAAAAGTGACAAAGTCACAAGAACAAGAAAAACCCGTTCATTAGTGCACAGAAACTCATAGGCTAGTCGTAGTTACTATGTCATGCTATGATCTCCTATATAGAGAAACAAAGAAGGTGAGAGAATGAGAAATAAGGCGGTGAGTGGGTAAGGGTCACTAAGGAGGAATAATAGGTATTGATACGATGTGCCAAACTATTTTCGTGGTTGTAACCCTTTTTATGCTTATTATTTTTGAATTCCATACATGTCTTAAGCCTCAAAACATTATAAGCTGAAAAGTCCTATGTGACATAAATATCCTTATGCATGAATGGACATTATATTAAACAATCACATAAACGACTATTCGTATTATGCTCAGATAATCAAATTACTTGTATGATTTATTGATGGATCCCTACAGCCTCCCTTAGTGTTTATATACTTTGTAATATAATGAACTTAGATGTTTGTGGTTTATAGTGGTAAATCAATTATTCATCATGTTAAAGTTGTTCGTAAATATGAAATACCTAATCATGAGCTCCAAAGTCAATACTTGTATGATATTTGCTCAAGGGACGTTATTTTTATTTCTTATTTTTGTTTGTGTTGCTTGAGGAAAATCAATGACTTAAGTGTGGGGGATTTTGATATGCCGTAATTCGGTGTAGCAGATTAAACTAATTTCCACACTTTAGGAGCTTGAAAGCAAGCATTTCCATTAGGTTTTAGTTATGTTTCTGTTAGTTTTCATTAAGTTAATAAAATGTGTAAATCAAGTCTTTTATTAACCTTAGGGGACGAATGAGGCCTAAGGGGGGCTAGTGAACTGTGTAAGTGTGCAGGAGACCATTAGAAGGTGTAATAAATAGATGTTGGTCGCTATGTTGCAACATAGGGAGCAGAATGGAGAAATCACGAAACTACCTTCGTTGTCGCGACACAGACTAAGGGTTTCACGACATACCCCTGAAGATATCCCAAGAAGAGTATACTGACTCCTATTTCACGACACAGGTCCTAGTGTGTCGTGACATCGATTTTGGACGGGAAACTAACACAAGCCAAGAGGCATTTTAGTCTACACAATCAAACTTAAAGCTCAAGAACGTCGGCTAACCTAAGGTTATGACGACGCCCACCTGAAATCTATAAATAGGCTCATTTTTCACATGCTATAGATACCAATTACTTAGTTTAGAATTCTGCTTTTAATTTTAGTTTAGTTTTTCTTTCTTTTTGGGTTCAAGTTGTTCTTTGTATATCTCGAGATATCTAATTTGTGGAAGACAATAAAACTTGGGGATTCATATTCATCTTAAATACAAATCAGGCATTTTTCTTAAACTTTATACTTTCGATTCATTTATCATGCTTCTTCTCTATATCGATTCTATTTTATTCATGGAAACCATGAGGAACTAATCCCTTTATGGGGGATTAGTGGGTGAATGTATGATCTATTAACTATTTTGTAAGGTTACTCAACGGATTACCTGTTTGGGGAAGGAAGAACCTAAAACCCTAGGAAGTCATCAAGGTGGGAATAACCCAAAATTAGTATGGCCTATCCGTGAAAACCTTCACCCCAAACCAGTCTGGACTCTAAATTCAAAAGATAAGTAGTCCTTGCCGACTCGTTATTTGAGTGGAAGATCAGAAGATCCTGCTAGGATAGCGACTAGTTAATTGACGAGGAACCCAAAGTGGCAGTTAATGGGGATTACCGAAGCAGTAGTTAATAGGGATTACCGAAGCATGCTAATCACCCATAACCATATTTGATTTATTATATTCTTTGATCTCTTCAAATTTTATTTCTTTATGTTATTTTATTTTATTATTATAAAAATCTTAAAAATTTCTTATATTTTACCTTCGTACTATAACTAAATTAAAATGCTAATTAGATCTTTCTGTGTTTAGGTTAAAACTGATCTAGCATTCGCCTCCCTTAGGTACGATCCTCGGAGTACTCACCCGCTCCGTTGTAACTATATTACAACTGGACCTGTATACTTGCAGATACCGCCTCATATATCCATATATTTTACTATAGTATTCACACTCTGGACGTTACTACGTCCAGAGGTGGTCACTGTCAAAGCCTAGCCCTTGAGCTCCTAGAAGTGGCCATACTTCCACTCACATAGGTAGATCTCGTCAAGAGTGTTTTCATGATTATAACACTCTAACATATTTATGCTATAGGTCTATTAAAAGTATAATAATCATCCTTTCCCTTATCATTACAGATACCTAGCACTTTTTCCCTTGGGATGATATAATATATATTTTTTATAGTGCTAGCAGTCACATACTGATAATGTACTTTGTCTCATTGAACTCAAGACTTGGTGTTATACCAATCATTGAGTTGAGTTTCTATCATTGGTGACTCAAATATTATAGGCTTGTACCTCATCCCTCAATTTCCAAAATTTCAACATTGTTATGTTAATTATCCATACCACATGGTGAAAATTTATATTTTTTTGTGTCTTGAAAATTTACAAAACCAACATCCCCACCATGTTCAATAACCCATCCATTCTTTCACAAAAGAATGCTATCAAGGATATCCTTTCTACTATTGTCAAATTACAGTCATCACTTTATATTTTCTTATTATGACGATTTCATATTTGGCTATTTTATTTATTTCTTAATGTCCAAGAAATTAATTCCATAATCACCAAATATATGAACCCATACATCATGTCTTTTTCACCAAGTAAGTTGTTGTAAAATGGCCTCAAATCCCTTGGTGAAACTAGACAACATATTTGCTATTTGTCATAGCTTCTTTTCAAAGTCAATACATGACTTTAAAACTTTTTTTTTTGTATCCGAAGTCAAATAACATTGTTTTCCTTAACACACCACATATATACAATGGTGTAACATATATAGTCATATTAGAGGGTCATCAACTATCCAATCAAATGACTATAAAATCACACATTTATTACCCTTCACCATGTCAATTATTTTCTACTTATGATCAAAATCATGTTCACCACCTAAATGGGTCAAATAACATTCATATTGTTATTTTCATACTCACGAGATCATTGATTCATGACTTCCAAAGTAAATTTCAAAATTTACTAAATCTCACAATTTTATAAAACCAGGAGATTATAGATCATATCCAAGACGTATATAAAAAAACCACATACACCATCATAAATATGCACAATACGGTCTTGATTCAAATATATGATTATCACATTATATATTCTCACTAGAAGATTTCATACAAGAGTAGTGATCTTATTATATAAGTCAATGTTTTCCAATATTCTATATTGACTAGAAAAATTAACCATGCATGTGCTTATGACATTTCATTTCTAGTCAAAACCACTTCTAGTTCAAATTTTATAACATAGAATAAAAAATGTGCAATATAAAACTCATTTAGCTTATGGTTATTTAACAAAAACAACAACCAAAATTATATATATTATATGATCATCTACAAATTTTTATTTTTAACAAATAAAATAGTGTTTCATCAATATCATTCAAATGCTAGTTACTAATATCATGGTCTAAATAAATAAATAATTTCATATCTCAAATTAAATATATATTATAAAAAGAAAGAATACTTTTGTACTAAAAGTTTTAATCACAAATTGGATAGAATGAATTAAATTTCAATTCTCCAAACTTATTGTTTATTTATAATGCACTGATAGGTACATAAGTGACACCTTAAAAATGTCACTTTTCAATTTGCATTTTATGGTTTTAAGAAGTCATTTCAACCCAACTTTTATAAAAGTTGTTGGATTCAATAACACAACTTTTGGCTTAGGAAGGTTTTCCCGAATGGTTATAATGCTTCTATTGGATAGAAGCTTGTTCAACTAATATCTAAACAATGTCAGCACCAATCAAAACAAAAGTATTGTTTCAACCCATTAGTAGATCTTTTCCTAACCGTGCATTTTCATTCCATCTATCTTCCTCCTTTCTAGCATGATATATAATATATATTATATAATTTTATGCCAATAGTAATTATGCATGTAAAAATATAATGTAAATGTTAAACAAGCATTTGATTTCTATCAAACAAATAATCCACTGAGATAATCATACTTTTGGCATAATATATTAAGTTCAATATAACTTAACCTTTGAAATCTAAATCATTCAACGCAAGCAAAACAATATATTTGGCGTATCTTATCTCGTGATAAAGATTTCTTCAAAATAAAAATTTGATCAGATCACCGACCTCAATGTTGTCCCTTTACTAATAGTCATCCTCGGAGTACCATGATTGTAGTGGCATGTGAATGCATGGTGAACAGATACACCTTTATTAATTTCTCATAAATTGCGAAAATAGAACCTTAAAATTATTGGTGTGTAGGGATAAAATAAACTTATGAGAAATTAATGAAGGTTTCAAGGCGTGTATCATAGCCACTTTCTTTAATGTTCTATTCGCCCCCACCTATTTTATGGTGTGCAAAAAAGTTACTGGCAAATAAACTTCGAGGATACAATGAAGCCCAATGACTATTGACATTTTGCATTGACAAGAACAATCCACTGGGCATTGAGCGGAGCATAACAAGAATATCAATTTCTATAAAGAATTTCTGCAATAATTCTTTATAGAACAATATAGGAATATAAAAGATGGTGGAAGAATAGAAAGCAACTTTTTATGTGTTTTTTGGTGTATCCTGCAAATGAAATTTCACTCCTATTTATAGGAGTTCTCATGTCTCTTCATAGGGATATAACTACCCAATTGGAGTCTCTCATGTCTCTTCATAGGAATGTAACTACTCAATTGGAGTCATATCTTTAGCCATAAACATAATTATTCAATAGATATCTACTTGAATAATTATGACCCTTTATTATTAATTAAGTGACATTACGTTTAGTAACTTATAACTTTTCATTTGTAACCATTGGAACACTATATATTTTAAAAATGTTCCAACAACCTTATCCGAAACTCTTCAAAACAAAAACCTAACCTAAAAGCTAAATTTAAAAACTTAAAATTAGGTCTAAAATACACTAATCTCAGTAAGAAACTTAGGATTTCCAATACTCTCCCTCAAGAACCTAACAATGGCAATTTTCAAGAACTCATCTAAAACTTAAACCAAAGCTGAAATTTACTAATCTAAAAGTCTTCTAAACTTAATAATATTAAGAATCTAGCCTACAATTAACAAGAAATCATAAAATCAACACTTTCTCTCTCTAGCTCCAATAACATAAAAAAATTTTGGAGAAGAAAATGGACAAAATATTTTCTTAATAATTAAAATTAGTAAGATTAAGAATCATCTTTACCATGTTGTTATCAAAGGATTTTGATTAAGAAACTTACAGATTCAACTGCCTCTTTCAATGAGATTTTTTTTTTCAAAATAGAGAGTGAATTAAAATTGAAAGATTTTATTTTAAAATGTAAAATAAATGAAGAATTCTCATTGAAATTTTTACGTCCAAGCTTGAGTTAAAGAAATCTTGAATCAAATTAATGGAGAAAACATGAGTGAATTTTTTAGAGAAAAATAGCACAAATTGTGAAAATGGTTAGCAAAATTGTTGCCTCCACTCAAATTAGGCTAATGGGCCAATTTTTAATGGGTCATTTATCTAATTACCACCTAAACCCTTCTAAATCTCTAAATCTAACTTTTACAAATTTAGACATTGACCTCAAGAATACCACTCTTACAATTTAGTCCATATCTCATATTCTCAATTAACTAAATCTAATTATCCATCATTACTCACTACTTAATAACTGACAAACACAATCTCCAAACTCATTCTTGATGATCTCTCGGTTTAACCTCCCAGAATGGTTCAGTTTTCAATTTTGACTCAAAAATGGGTTTTTCTGTCATTAGAATAATTCAAAGCGTTACACATTTGGAACTATATTTTCAACAAGAATAAGTATAGCTCTAATTCAATCCTCCAAGATAGATTTCCTTCCAAGCTAAAAGTTAAAGACTTAAATACCAATCTTGAAACAACTATTAAGAAGAAACTTCTAAGTATCACAAGAACAAACTCTTACAAAGAAACTCTCTCTAGAAGTAATTTTATTGAAAAGAAAATCAAAGGTACAACCTAAGTGGTCGCCCATGCCTTTAAATAGGCATGTCTTCTTAATTAAAATGCAAAACAAACTATAGGACCCTAAAATCCAAGTGAGATCCGACCTTGTAAAAAATAATTTTATTAATTTATCATGTTGGTCAAATTTTGGGCAATTTAGGTAGCGTTTGATATGATGGAAAGTAGTCACTTTTTTTGAGAATTTAATTAGTTGGAAAGTG
Organism: Gossypium australe; assembly: GCA_005393395.2. Taxonomy (NCBI): domain Eukaryota; kingdom Viridiplantae; phylum Streptophyta; class Magnoliopsida; order Malvales; family Malvaceae; genus Gossypium; species Gossypium australe. The sequence goes on along the minus strand of CM016623.1, from coordinate 34,569,901 downwards.
ATTTCAACATTTGGTATGTCAAATTTTATTTACTTTCCTTGAAATTTAACTTTTCATTGGGAGTTATTTTCCCATGAATATGGCAATATGGTTCCCATGATAAAATGTGGGAAACTTACATTACCATGTAGATTGGAAAGTTTAAAAATATCAAGACAAAATTTAACAAGAGGTAGAAACTGAAGCAGAAGTAGAGAAGTAGAGAAAAGAAAACAAAAAGCAAAAATAATATACCTTGTAATATATCTGGATATAAAAGCCGAAATCATCTTGTAATACAACGATCAAGAAAAATCGAATACAAAAAAGCCCACAAGTTTAACAAGAGGTAGTTCTTGCTCGCTTGTCTTTTAAATTTCAACATATATAAAAAAAGGAAAAGCTATGTCTTTTACCTGTTTCACCGCGCCTCTATCGTGAGGGCCCCCTTCTCCAGCTCGAGAGGGCTCCAAATCTCTTGGGATTTGTCGAAATCCCCGTCAGAAGAGGGAGAAACCGAAAGGTTTCTTCGCCTTTGGTTAGATTTTGGTCTAGTTTTTGGGGATTCTAACCCTAGATTCGTGTTTTACGCATGTAATGGCCCATTTTTGCCCGGGCCCATTTGAATAAACCAGAAAAAAATAATAAAAAGCCCAGTTCACCAAAGTCCAATTACAAACTATTGACCCATTACCCGAATACACCCTCAGACCCAGACCCATTCCTAAACCACTAACCCAACACCAACAGACAGGCCCAAAATGGCCTAATTCCTAAACTGAACCCAGCTGACCTAGGGTTTTCTGAAACCCTCGCGCCACAACGGTAGGAACCCAACAGTCGCGCCGCACTCTTCGCACCCAGCGCAACACCAGCAGCCTCTCGCCTCGTCACGCCGTAATCCGCGCAGATGACGCCGCAGTCACCACCAGAATCTTCGCCCAAACCTGCAAAAGGAAACAAACCAACAGGAAAAAGGGTGAAACAGAGGCAAATAGAGATTTATTTCCTTTTTGTCTTTCATTTTTGGGTTATAAAAACCCTAAATTAAACTTGTAAAGGACACACACGGATACAGACACAAAAACTATCACAAAATATAGAAAAAAAACGCTGAGAGAGCGATACAAAATAATAGCACCGGAAATATTCCCAGAAACAGAAATCAATAAAAAAGAGTTTTTTTTTAAGGTGATTCTCCTCTCATTCTGTTGCTTATTTTAATTTTATTTTCATTATATATATATATATATATATATGTATGTATGTATATATAACCACTGTTGAAAAAAGTAAAAAATGGGAGGAGATACCTTTTTGAAAGCCAGGAAAAACGGAAGTTCTAGGCCTCCGGCCACCGGCCATGGAGGCGCGTGTGGCGCGTGGCCTAGCAATCCGACGAATAGGAGCTCAGGCAGAGGGACGAGGGGTCCAGAGAGTTTTCAAAGTTTTTTTTTTTTAACAACACCTAACTAAATATTTTTTTTATAAAACTAACATTTATAGACGAAAGCAAACGGCGCCGTTTTGATAAAGCAGGATTCGCGTGCCGACCCGAAAGCCCGACCAGCATCCGCGTGTTTTTTATTAAAAAGGGAAAATTGTCCTTTTGGTCCCTCTGCTATTTTATTAAATTTAATTACGTCCTATTAACTATTTTATTTTTTAAAATTAACCCTGAAAATCTATTTATATTTCAATTTAATCCTTTTTTTCTTTTAATTATATATATATATATTAAATTGGTATTAAATTATGTATTGTATTAAATATTTTATTTTTTTAGTAGTTATCTATACTAATTTATTAAAATTATAAATATCTATTATTTTGTCTAATTTTTTTTGAGTACATATTATTTTAGTATTTATATATATATATTAGATATTATATTATATTTAAATGCTACACATTATATAATATTATATCATATATTTGGTTAAAATTATTTATAATATATTCATTTTTTTATATCCTTTTTTATTTTATTTTATTTTCTAAAATTATTATATTTTTAACACATTGTTTATATTGTTGTCCTTTTATCTATTTGCTTGAAATATGTTCATAGTTAATTTTATTGTTTATTATATTTGTCCATACTTCATCATATATTTGTAATTGCTTTAGTATAGGAATTATTATTTGTTGTATTTCATATTATTACTGCCTATCTTAAATGTTAGCATGTTATAATTGTTTTTATTTATATTCCATAATGTACAAAATGCAATATTGCCATATGGTTATGGTTTAAAATAAAAAAATAAGTTTTTACAAAATCAATATTTTATTGAAAGGTTTTTAAAATGAGGCAATGTTTTGATATTTAGAAATTCGGAAAATAGTGCCCAATCGTGCTGGATTGCAATTTCCCGTTTGGCTAAATAACTAAATATCCTTTTAACAAGTTTTATAAATTATGAGATGATCCTAGTGACGAGGGTTTAAAAATATCATGTCTAATCGTGCTGGATGTGATGTTTATATTCTTTCGGATCGAAGAACTCTCAAATTTTAAATCAAAATTGCTCGAAGTTTTATAAACTATGAGACGATCTTAGTTACGAGGGTTTAAAAATATCATGTCCAATCGTACTGAATGTGATGTTTATATTCCTTCGGATCGAAGAACTCTCAAATTTTAAATCAAAATTATTCGAAGCTTTGTAAATCGTGAGATGATCTTAGTTACGAGTGTTTAAAAAATATCGTGTCTAATCGTGCTGGATGTGATGTTTATATTCATTCGGAATGAAGAACTCTCAAATTTTAAATCAAATTGTTCGAAGCTTTTTTAGAAATCATATTTTTAAATTCCTTTTAAATTTCAAACATTTGGACATAATTTTATCGATTAGGTACCAATTTTTAGGCGTTGTGAGGGTGCTAACCCTTCCTCATACGTAACCGACTCCCAAATCCATTTCTTGTTTTTCGTGGACCAAAAATCAATATTTTGAAATATAACATTTTTAAGGTGATCCAATCACACCTAAGTAAAAAGGGATTGGTGGCGACTCCCGTTTTTGTTTTTAAAGTCGATCCCTATTTTTTTAAACACCAGATTTGAAAATGGTTTCGACAGCTTGGTGACTCCACTGGGGAATAAGAGAGTCAGGCTATAAAATTGATAATTTCATGTCCTTTTGTTCGAATATAAAATTCTGATTTTAAAAAATATGATCCTTTTATTGCATGGGATTTTAAAATATATCTCTTTGCATTTGCACTGCATGACCGTTGTGGTCACACACTTAAGTGGGAGCGAGAAGCTATGCCTTCGTGAGGTTTTCACCTCCGCATGGGCTAGTGGATTGCTTCTGGAATACATCTGTACCTATGTCTTCGTGAAGTTTTCACTTCCGCATGGCCATAGGGAAATGTATTCCCCTGAACCGAACTCGGTCCGTATGAGCCTATAATGGGTGAGGATTGAGGAATCTGCTGGTTCAGGTACCTCAACTTTAGAACTAAACCGCATATAGTAAACCCTAAGAACTCACCTTAGGTAGAGCTATGCCGAACTTTAGTAGTTACCCAGATAGGTGTGCGTTATTTCACTTACTTTATATTCTATTTTATGGCACTAATTCATTGTGTTTCATTTATGTGTATGTCATTTCATATTTTAGAGGTATCAATTCACGATCAGTTTCTAAGTTAGAAAGATGGTTATGGAGAACGGGTTCCTTGATAAGTGGAAGACAATGCAATCGTTCGTATATGGTTAGAGCAAAACCAATTAGAAAGAGGATTTCAGGGTATGGATTCGTTTGAGCAAGAGGGGAATAGGGGCAATGCTAGAATCCCTGTCTCCTCAGTCACCTGTGCTTCCTGATATTGTTCTGATCAAAGCAGAATTGTAACATCCTAAATTTATGGGCCTATGCATTTAGTGTGGGGATATGTTTAATTTGTTAATTTAAGTGATAAGGGTCCAAATTGGGCTTAGGACTAGGCAGAGGCCTTGGTTAAATTCACTGTTTGGGAATTATAAGGTTTAAAAGGGTGGAAATTGTGTTTAAAATACCCACGTGGGCTTGTGGCCCAACAAAAGGTGGCACTGCAATGAAGCTAGAGGGTGGCGTCACTAACAATTAAAGAGGCCCAAGTTTTGGCCGCAAGGAGCCCATGTTTTTGGGCCATTTTCGGCACTTAAAAGAGGACAAGGGGTGATGCCACACACAAGGACTTAGGGGCCCAAAATTTAAGTTTCATGGAGCCCAAATCTTTTAATTTAAGTTAGCTAAATTTAGCATTAGGGTTAGGTGAAGTGGATGGCAATAAGGCTCAAATATAGGAGGATTTACATGGATTTTATAATTGATAATTTAGGAGATAAAAAGGAGAAAAGATAGGAGCCTATCTACAAGGAAGGTGATGGCCGAAAATCCACCACTTAGAGGAGTAAAGAAATCGGCTACTGCATAGCAAAGGGGTGCCGAATTTTCCCTTTCATTTAGCTTGAATTTTAATTAATTAGGAAGGGCGTTTTCGGTTTTATACAAGAGGTGTCGAAATTTCTATAAATAGGGGGGTAGCTCCTTGATTTTGGCATTTAAAACCCTAATTCTCTCTTCTTTCTTTGTGCCGAATTCCTTAGCCTCTCCCTCCAATTTTCTTTTCTTCAATTTCTTCAAGAGCCGAAACCTCTTCTCCATTCTTTTTTCCCCTTGAGCCAATTTCTCTAAAAAGCCGAAATCTCCATAGTTTTTCTTTCTTCATCCTATTTGAGAATTAGTTCTATTTATTTCGGCATTTAAAACTTCCTTTGGCATTGCCGAATCCTCTCTCTAGTGCTAGCCGAACCTCCTGTGCTAAGGTAAGTGTCGACTTCTGATTAGTTCTCATGATCTATTCTCGGTTTTTGAAAGGCAAAAGCCGAAAAGCTAATAAGTTTAATGGTTCTATGTTGGGCGGCAATTCGGGATTTGAAGGAAGCTTGGTCAACTAGATCTAAAAGCCGAAAATAGCTAGTCTCCAATTTCGGGATTTTAAGGTAAGGAGATTTTCCCTAGATTTCTACTAGATTTATTCATTTTATACAAGATTTTAACTTTATGATGAGGATTAACGATCAAATATGGTGATAGTAGCTCTGATAAGGACTTGTGATGGAATTAAATATGGATTAGGCAAATGAGAGAATTCCTAAGTTTAAGAAACGAGCAGTATCTGCCTGTAACATCCTAAAATTTGAGTATTATTTGTGTTGGCTTGGGTATGAATTTTGTGTGTTAGCATAGTCTTGTGAAGGCTTGATTTTATTTAGGAAGCTAGAATAAATTTTTAGTATGGTTTATTTAATGAAGTGGATTAAGTGAGTTTGACACTTAAGTTAATTTAAGTGTTCAATTAAAGCACAAGATGAATAAGTGGCATGATGGTTAAGGCTCTTGAAAGGTTGCTTGAGGTTAGTGGTTCGAGTATCAAGGAAAACATTTTGAGGATTTTTATTTCATCATAGCATTTATGGACGGTCAACTTATGTTTATGATAGGTTGGACTTTCATCTTTTGGTAAGTTGAATATATGTTTAAGGAAAGCTTCATAGTAGGGATAAGAATCTTGAAGTTATGGAAGGTTGGGGAGACATAAGGCATGGAATATGGGGGATGTTTTGGAAACTTTATTCAAGGCTTTAGAGCATGTATGTGGTCGGCATGGGTGTCTAGGGGGTGGCCGAATGTTGTTAGGTGGTTTGGGGGGGAATAGTTGGCCAATTTTTCCTTTTGAACATCTTTTTGCATTTTGTTTTCCCTCTCCAAAAAAAACCCTTTCTTTGGCCGAATGTTATTGTGCATTTTGTGCAAATTTAGCTTTTGTTTTAGCTCTTGTTTTATTGAACCAAAAATGCTATTTCCTTTCTTTCATCTTTGCTTTTGAAACCAAAACTTCATTTTGGTATTTTTTGCACTTTTCTTTTAGGCAAAATAGGTGTTGGTCGAATCTCATCTCTCCCACATCTCTCTTTTCTTTTCTTTTTGACATTGGTTCATAAACACTTTTCTTTTACACTCTCTTGGCCGAATATTTCTCCATCTCAAATACCATTTCTTTTTCTTTTGTTCAAAGATAAAACATTTACTTCCATTCTATTTCTTCTTTTCTTTTTTTCACTTCACCATAGCCGAATCTTTTACTTTCTTTTAGTCTTTGTTTTGGCCGAATATTCAAGGGTAGATTATCTTTGATTTTTCTTCAATCGATTTTGGAAAAGGGTAAGTGTTCATGGCCGATTTTCTTTCAATTCTTTTCTTTTTTCCAAGTTATTTTCTTGTGGACAAAAGCCGAATCTTTGGGCTTTGTTTTGCAAGGTTCTAACCATTTTTAGGATTCGGTTATTCTCTTAGGCTCTTTGGGATTTCGGAAGCAATCGATTTAAGTCATTCCTTTAGCGAATCGGAGTTGGTAAGTCAAGTGGTAAGGATTCTATACTTTTAAAGTTGGTTGAGGAAGCCTAAGGTTTTATTGGATTAAGATATGTTGTTGGCCGAATGGTTTTCATTAAAATTTTGTGATATGGCCGATTGTCGGACAAGGATCTAGTGCGGTAGATCGGATCTTCGGAAGTTAGTTTTGCTTTGGTAAAAGGTGTGTATCTTACACACTTTATAACTTGGGTTATATATGTATTCATGTGTGTTTTATAGCTAATCATATTATGAAAGTGGGAAAAACGATGAGTTTTGGATATGATACCTTGATGGTATGAATGAGGATTCAGGTAAGTCCGTTTCGATATGTTGTTAATACATGTGGATTGAAATCATGATCTATGATTTATGGTATTATTATATGATTCATATTAAAGTGTATTAACATGATTTGGTTATCTATTGCATTGGTATGGGCAATATGAGAGGAGGGGGAAGATTAATATCGTGTCGACGGACACCAGAGATTTGGTATCTCCAGTGATTTGGTATCACATTCGTGTCTTCGGACACCAGAGGTTTGGCACCTCATAGCGTCTCGTCCCTGTGGTTAACACCACCGTGGGTTGGCCCTACTTTTGAGATATGGGATCGACGCCAGTGATTTGGTATCACACGTGGGTTGGCCCCACAACTTGATGATTTGTGACTTCGGTCACCAGTGGTTTGGCACCACCAGTGGTTTGGCACCACCAGTGATTTGGTATCACATTCGTGTCTTCGGACACCAGAGGTTTGGCACCTCATAGCGACTTGTCCCTGTGGTTAACACCACCGTGGGTTGGCCCCACTTTTGAGATATGGGATCGTCTGCCAGTGATTTGGTATCACACGTGGGTTGGCCCCACAGATGGATTATTCGTGACTTCTGTAACATCCCCAAACCCGGCCCATTCACTACGATCGAATCTGGTTATGTTAGTAAAAATATTTTTGACTTAGGATAAAATAGTAGAAATTTACTTGCTCTTGGAAACCATGTTCTTTTGAAAATATAGCCACATGTTTAATAATTCCATATTTGAATAAGTAAGTTATAGAAATATAACCATCTTCACATAGTGTTTCAATTTAAACAAACCATAATAGAGTTAATAATAAAATAATACCAAAATAATAAAATAAATCCTTATTACAACCATTATTTAAAAGATCAAGAACTTAATATAAATAAGCTTTAAAAACATCTCCTTCAGCATGGGCCACCATATGTCCTCTCCGATCCCGGTCCATCTCATGAATCACCTGAAATGTTAGGAAAATAATTGGGTGAGTCCACAGACTCAGTGCATAACCATAACACCTATTTCCCATACGTATGGGCTTGGCCCATACCCACACAGTTCTCGTAACGAAATCATGCAAGAATGCTTTTCAGCCCAACCCATTGTCCAACCGTACACCAACCTTAGCAGACTCCCTGCCTAAGGCCGTGGATAAACCACCACTGATCACATCGTGATCCAAAATCCTTACCTTGGCTACTCGCTGCACAAGGCCGTGGCTGAGCCACCGATCAACCAAAATGATCTCAACATCAATATCTGTCTACGGTGATGCACATAGCCATCAACCGCCGAGATGGGCACCAAGCCAACATCTCCCTTGAGGTAGCACAAAGCTAGCCTTCAAGCGCTACTGTAGCCTGAGCTAACAGTAGACCACGTACATCCTGTGTACACTTCCTCCTTCATCGAATCAAGCCCCACCTCATGCAAGTATGTAGATGCCACATGTTACGTCATCATATCACATAAGTATATAAATATGTACATACATAAAATATACATCACAAATAATCTTACCATCACCAGTTCTCATCACTTAAGCCATTATAATTGGCTTTCACACATAACACATATGTTTAATAGCTAGCAAGCAAACCGAGAAATAGTGCGATGGTTACGCACCTGCTAGACACAACTGACTCAATCCCGAATGCTACTTTATGCCTCTGCAACCACTGACTAATCGCCTCTTGAAAGATCTCCTGCGCTAGGCTCTTCTCCCCCCTACAATCGGCCTTAGCATCAAATACCTAACCATCTTAGATTAAACGAAATACCAAATACATAGCTTACCAAAAACCTTACCACCACTTACCAAACTTGACTGCTACAAACGGAGGCTTAACTGACTACTTAAACCCCAGAGTACCCTTACTAATGATTGCTATGGAACCCAAAGAGAGCTAAGCTAACATTCGGCCAAAGTGCTACCAAGTTGAAAGGAGGAAATTTGGCACAAATGTGGGATGTAGGTTCGGCTTACAATAAAAGAAAATCAATGGAAAGGGAATAGGGGTTTCGGCCAAAGAGGTTTGAGAAGAGAAGATAAAGAAAAGTGTGGGGTGTATTTTCGGTTTAACAAAATGGAAGAAGAGGGATGAAAGGTGAGTGGTTCGGCCAAGGGTCCAAAAAGAAAGAAAGAGAGGATGGCAATGGAGGTTTCGGCTCAAGTGCAAATGGAGAAAGTAAATGAAGAAATTGTGAGGCACTTTTTCGGTAAGCAAACAAATGGGAAAAACAAAAAGATGAGCCCCTCACCCCTATTTATAACATTCGGCCAAGCTCTCCTCCCCCCCCAAAAGAAACAAATTCGGCCAAACACTCAACTCCCCTTCAAATCCCATTATTTTCTCCTACAATTCCTCCCTAACATCCATTCAAAAAGTTTGAATGAGTCAAACTTTTACCTAGCCGAATTTAAAAACAAAGACCAAGTCTTTGTCCATCTTTTAAGCATCCAAAAGCCACCCAACTTCTTACCTAGATGACGCAAAAACAAGGCCTCCTGCTGCCCTTGCGAATCGAACACTGGCCCCCCTTTCCCTTGCACTTGACGTCACATACTAGCTCCAAGTGGCGCATGCTTTGCCACTCCACCAACTCATCTTTTGTGTCTAATTCTCCCAAATAATTCTCTTAAGACACCTACCGCCAAGCTCCCCTTTTAGCACTTAAAAATCCAAAATTTCCCAAAGTCTTCCCCTTTAATCCGAGCATTCTCAGCACCTCTCACACACATCCAAGCATACCCAAAACCTACTAGAACAAGAATTATACCCAACATGCATAGCCCCTAAATCAGGGTGTTACCATTCTACCCTCCTTAAAATAATTTCGTCCTCGAAATTACTTGTCTAAACTAACAGTCCAATTCCTCCCACTACGCTATGGCTGCGCACTCTGATCTTAAAGAGCTATCATACTTCTAGGCACAATTTCTATCACACTCAAGGTTCCAACTACTTTACGAGCAACAAAACAAACAGTCACCAAAACGAACAAAATAATAAGGAATACCCCAAACATAAGATACTCACCCGCTGACACATCAGGCACATCATTATCCTCTCTCCGACGAACCGCATAAACCAGACCTGGCTGCCTTGCCTAAGTGCCACCATTACCGCGGTCTACTGCTACACGACCTCGGCTGGAACCATTTCCTCCATGGTTCGGGCCACGACCTCTCGTCGCCTGCTGACCACCTCTGCCTGGTTGCACATAACCTTGACCCACTATCCGAGTCCTATTCGGCTCCTGGGGACAATCCTTAACTAGATGAGTCTTGGACTTGCATCTGAAGCATTCCCGAACCCGATTCCAGCACTCGCCAACATGGTACCTTCCACACTGCGCACACGAACGATCTGGATTTCCGGCGGCTGGCTTAGCAATATGAACAGGAGTCTCAACCCTCGGTCTTTTCTGAACCCTCTCAAACACTTCTGGCGATCCAACACTTCTCTTATCACTGTTCCTTTCTCTGTTCTGCCTCTCAGCCTTCTTGACCTCCTCAGCTATCCGAGCTTTCTCCACTAAAACGGCGAAGTCTCTTTCCTGATGCGGAGCAATCAAAACTCGCAGCTCATCCCGCAGACCATCTTCAAATCTGACACATCTCTCATAATCCGTTGCCACGATGCCCCGAGCATACCGGCTTAAACGCAGAAACTCAGCCTCGTACTCTGCTATTGACTTGCCTCCTTGCACCAAATTGAGGAACGCCTTCCTCTGAGCGTCCACATAGCTCGCTCCGACATACTTCCCTTCGAACTTGATCTTAAAATAACCCCAGTCCACTCGATCTGTCGGGGTACTTTCCTTAACCGTGAGCCACCACTGGTAGGCCTCATCCCGTAGCAACGAAACAACACCCTTAAGCTTCTCCTCAGCAGTCAAGTCTAAGTCGTCCATAATCCTTTCAACAGCCTCAAGCCAGTACTCTGCCACGTTTGGAGCTACCCCAGACACTCCTCTGAAAACCTCGGCTCCATTCGCCCTAAGCCTTTCGGGCACTGACTTCCGAGTCCTATTGCCCCCATTGGCTCCTGCCACTCGTTCGAGCACTCGCAGCACAGCTTGTGACACTGCGTCGTCTCCTCCAGTCTGACCCTGCCGTTCAACCTCAACAGCTGGTGGCGGTGCATCACTCTCTGACCCATGGCGTGACCCAACCGGTTCCGATACTGATATCCTGCCTCTACCACGTCCACGAGTATTGCGACCACGCCCCCTAGAACTCATATCTAGCGCCTCGATTTAGTCTGTTTAGAAAGTTTTATGCATTAGAAATTCTTGTTTCACTGTTTTATCCACGAGCAATTTTATGAAAAGGAGTTTCCGAGAGTAGTTCTTTCGAGCAATCAAGTTTCGTTCCCTACCTAGGGGTAGTTTCGTCATTTTCCTATAGGGGTATTTCGGTAATAACTCAGGGTCAATTTTGAAAATAGTTTTCCAACTTAAAGATATTTCAAAATTTACAAAATCTCAGGGGTCGTCTTGAAAATTTTGTTTTTCAACAAAGTGTGTTGCAAAAATTTCAGAAAGCAGGGTTATTTTTGTAATTTTGGAAATCATGGGCATTTTCGTAAATTCTTCCAAATTGGAATATCACAATATTTCACAAAATAAGATTTTCTGATACTTGATAAAATAGGAATATTTCCATAAGAGTCGAAAGAAATTTGAAAATTTAGAAACCAAGGGCGTTTTGGTAATTTTATCAACCAGGGGTATTTTCATAATTTTCCACAAACCAGGGTATCTGAATATTTCGAAACCGCAAAATTTTGGTATTTTGTAAAGTAAAAATCATTTTATCAGAAGTTGGGGGTAGTACGGAAATTTTATAACACAAGGGTATTTTTGTAATTTTGCCACTAGGGGCATTTTAGTAATTTTGTAAATCAAAGCGTCCTTCAAAATCAGATTTAGGGTTTCACAAACCAAAGGGGAATTTTGAAATTTTAAAACAGGGGATTTTAAAACAATCAGGCCAAATCCCTTTCGGGTTTTAATAACTGGTTTAGCCTATGAACAAGTCCTCTTGATTAAGGTGAACCGAAGCTGCGCACCAGGTAGGATTCCTGTGAAGAGGAGGTGAGTCACGAGGACTGCTTAAGTACCAAGCTCTTCCGGATCCAATCCTAGACATGCGCACCAAGGTTACCACACCTTAACTCGGCGACTTACTTCACAGGTTTGTTTAAGAGCTTTAAGTTTTATGCATATGTTTGAGTAGACTAACCTAGGGTCCAACAGATCCTATTACTCTATTCTACGAGCCCAAACTAAGCCCAAATCAATTCATACAAACAAATCACTTCAAGAAAGTCTGAAGTACTTACCTGGTGGACTTCGGGCCGGAGACACAGGTGCCATGCCAGAATAACCTGAAAACTTTTATAAAAGCCCATTTTTCAAAAAGCCCATTTTGAAAATGTTTTTGGGCCCAAAACCCTCAAAGCCGAGTTTTAAACCGGGCTCTGATACCAAACTGTAACATCCCCAAACCCGGCCCATTCACTACGACCGAATCTGGTTATGTTAGTAAAAATATTTTTGACTTAGAATAAAATAGTAGAAATTTATTTGCTCTTGGAAACCATGTTCTTTTGAAAATATAGCCACATGTTTAATAATTCCATATTTGAATAAGTAAGTTATAGAAATATAACCATCTCCACATAGTGTTTCAATTTAAACAAACCATAATAGAGTTAATAATAAAATAATACCAAAATAATAAAATAAATCCTTATTACAACCATTATTTAAAAGATCAAGAACTTAATATAAATAAGCTTTAAAAACATCTCCTTCGGCATGGGCCACCATCTGTCCTCTCCGATCCCGGTCCATCTCATGAATCACCTGAAATGTTAGGAAAACAATTGGGTGAGTCCACAGACTCAGTGCATAACCATAACACCTATTTCCCATAAGTATGGGCTTGGCCCATACCCACACAGTTCTCGTAACGAAATCATGCAAGAATGCTTTTCAGCCCAACCCATTGTCCAACCGTACACCAACCTTAGTAGACTCCCTGCCTAAGGCCGTGGATAAACCACCACTGATCACATCGTGATCCAAAATCCTTACCTTGGCTACTCGCTGCACAAGGCCGTGGCTGAGCCACCGATCAACCAAAATGATCTCAACATCAATATCTGTCTACGGTGATGCACATAGCCATCAACCGCCGAGATGGGCACCAAGCCAACATCTCCCTTGAGGTAGCACAAAGCTAGCCTTCAAGCGCTACTGTAGCCTGAGCTAACAGTAGACCACGTACATCCTGTGTACACTTCCTCCTTCTTCGAATCAAGCCCCACCTCATGCAAGTATGTAGATGCCACATGTTACGTCATCATATCACATAAGTATATAAATATGTACATACATAAATATACATCACAAATAATCTTACCATCACCAGTTCTCATCACTTAAGCCATTATAATCGGCTTTCACACATAACACATATGTTTAATAGCTAGCAAGCAAACCGAGAAATAGTGCGATGGTTACGCACCTGCTAGACACAACTGACTCAATCCCGAATGCTACTTTATGCCTCTGCAACCACTGACTAATCGCCTCTTGAAAGATCTCCTGCGCTAGGCTCTTCTCCCCCCTACAATCGGCCTTAGCATCAAATACCTAACCATCTTAGATTAAACGAAATACCAAATACATAGCTTACCAAAAACCTTACCACCACTTACCAAAATTGACTGCTACAAACGGAGGCTTAACTGACTACTTAAACCCCAGAGTACCCTTACTAATGATTGCTATGGAACCCGAAGAGAGCTAAGCTAACATTCGGCCAAAGTGCTACCACGTTGAAAGGAGGAAATTTGGCACAAATGTGGGATGTAGGTTCGGCTTACAATAAAAGAAAATCAATGGAAAGGGAATAGGGGTTTCGGCCAAAGAGGTTTGAGAAGAGAAGATAAAGAAAGGTGTGGGGTGTATTTTCGGTTTAACAAAATAGAAAAAGAGGGATGAAAGGTGAGTGGTTCGGCCAAGGGTCCAAAAGGAAAGAAAGAGAGGATGGCAATGGAGGTTTCGACTCAAGTGCAAATGGAGAAAGTAAATGTAGAAATTGTGAAGCACTTTTTCGGTAAGCAAACAAATGGGAAAAACAAAAAGATGAGCCCCTCACCCCTATTTATAACATTCGGCCAAGCTCTCCCCCCCCCCCAAAAGAAACAAAATTCGGCCAAACACTCAACTCCCCTTCAAATCCCATTATTTTCTCCTACAATTCCTCCCTAACATCCATTCAAAAAGTTTGAATGAGTCAAACTTTTACCTAGCCGAATTTAAAAACAAAGACCAAGTCTTTGTCCATCTTTTAAGCATCCAAAAGCCACCCAACTTCTTACCTAGATGACGCAAAAACAAGGCCTCCTGCTGCCCTTGCGAATCGAACACTGGCCTCCCTTTCCCTTGCACTTGACGTCACATACTAGCTCCAAGTGGCGCATGCTTTGCCACTCCACCAACTCATCTTTTGTGTCTAATTCTCCCAAATAATTCTCTTAAGACACCTACCGCCAAGCTCCCCTTTTAGCACTTAAAAATCCAAAATTTCCCAAAGTCTTCCCCTTTAATCCGAGCATTCTCAGCACCTCTCACACACATCCAAGCATACCCAAAACCTACTAGAACAAGAATTATACCCAACATGCATAGCCCCTAAATCAGGGTGTTACAACTTCGGTCACCTGTGATTTGGTATCACATTTGTGTCTTTGGACACCAGTGGTTTGGCACCACCAGTGGTTTGGTACCACACTGGGTAGAAAAGGAGTTATGGATGGCTAGGTTGGGTGCATTATACATATATATTGCTTTGTTATAATCTGTGTAAGTATGTGGTAATTACCTGGGAGAGGGAATATGCACTGAGTCTTGGTGACTCACCTTCTCCCTTATCATTCCAGGTGATTCGTGAGATCGCGGATATGGAGCCGGATGAACTCGAGGAGGCCATGCAATAAAAGTTGGTTTTATATGAACTTCCATTTGGGTACTTTACTTTAATTTGGTTTTCATATTTTATGGGTTTGTAATAAGGCCTCTTTAAATTATGTTTTGGATTATTTTTATGTTTTGATTATGTTTTAAATATGGTTATAAATTCTTGATTATTACAATAAATTGAGCACCAAGTTTTCTAAACTACACAACGCGATGGATTTTAAAACGTTACATCGGGTAACATAAATCATTTGATAATTTTAACAACTTAAGTTTTTCGATAATTTAAATGATTTTCAAATATCTAGTTTCTACATACAAATGCAATTGGTTTTCAAAGTAATAATTCGAGTTTTCTTAAAATGATATAAATGTTTTCTAATCTATGATTTATTCACTTATTTTAAAGTTTTACGTAATTTCAAAGTAAATTATTAGTTTTAACTTATTACACCTGATTTCTACAAATATAGAATTTCAAAGGGTTTTTCACAAAAATTTAATCATTAACTCGTTTTCCTTCAAAATATTTTCCTCAGTGACATACCAGATTCGGTCGTGGCGTATTGACCGGGTTTGGGGTGTTACACTGCCGTTCGAGATTGGCCACTTGGTTGTGGACCGGCTTCTGAACAACACCTTAGGCAGATAGCAGTTGTGTCGACTAAGGATAGCGTGGACATAGAAAGCATCATTTTATCGGTAATCAGGTGTGTAGATCTCTAACACACTATTAATCCTGTATGTATGTCTATATATATGTTATGGGCTAAAAAGCCGGAAAGAGGCTGTATAGACAGTCGAATGGAACCCTAAAATGGTTAGGCAAGGATGCCGGGTACGTAAACATAGAACTCCCTATGTGTATCGAAATATATGTAAGCCTACATGATGTTTTCTTTATGTGTGTATGCATGGGGTGGGATTATGATATTGAAGGGGAAGTGCATGATAGGTCACTTGGTGATCGGTGGTAGAAATCCCACAAATGTAAATGTTAGGTCACATATTGATCAGTGGCTATGCCACGTTTAATGATTCCTGAATAACAGGAATAGGCAGTACGGCTGTCGTTATGGTGTGTAGCGGATGGAGGGTTGATTGTAGAAATCCCCAAGGTGTGATGGTTGGTACGGGTTGGTGTGTAGAGGATGGAATTCTAGGATGGGTTGGGCTTTGCATCATTTATTATCTGTCATGTGATTATATTGTTGACATTGTGTATGGGCCAGAGCTCATAATGTGTTTGTGGGCCCAAGCCTTTTATGTGTTTTCGGGATTTACACACTGAGTCTTGGTGACTCACCCTATTATTTTTCCCTAACTTTTCAGATGAGCAGTAGATCGTGGACATGGGAGCCAAGACGGACTCGAGGGGCCATCAAGTTTTTATTTCTATAGATTATTTTTGGTTTTCCTTTAAGTTTTGTTTTGGGAATATTTAGGTAATAAGGCCCCATAGTTTATATTCGCCTAAGTAGTTTTTTTAATATTTGCAACTTATGAATTTATGCCAGGGGTTTATTTATACCAAATAATAATAATACAAGGTTCCTTTTCAAATGTCACTTATTTATTCAAATATTGCCTAATAACTTATAATTTTCTAAAACCAACTTAGCAAAAGATTTTAACATTCAACCCGTAGCATACCATATCTGGTCGAAACGTATGGGCCGGGTTTGAGGTGTTACAAGAATTGGATGCGAAGAAGATTGTATGACACCTTATGGCAAGGTGTGGTGTCAGAACTAAAGGGCAAAAGGTAACTATACTCACCAATCATTTCAAAGTGAGCGTGGGGAGTACGAATAGACACTTCTGTCAGCACAGCATTTCTCTTTCATATAAAGATGGTCGCCCTATGGACAGTAGGAGTGTTGGAAAGAAAATGACCGATAGAATGCATGAGACCTACAAAAATGACTTGGATGGAAAGAATTTTGCATATGATGGTAAAAAGGTTTATTTATTATAGGCCTACTACCAAACAACAAACTTGAGTTTACTGTTGTACTTGAGGATGTTGCACCTACCAGAAACAATGGAAATGCAAGCCCTGATGGTTAGGATAACCCAAATGGACGTGAAAAAGAAAAAGATTAAGAAGATTGTATCATTCAAGGACTTTAAAAGTTGAGATTAGCTATGCTACGAAGATACCCATGCAAGCAATTCAAAATGCTCTGCGCGAATAGGAATCTGAAAACTCTCAAGAAGCACTAAGGGTGTTGGATATCATTTTAGAGTAGTATGTTGCGAAACGGGAATGCCTACTTGTTCGCCAATCTTTCAAGATAATCAGAACAACTTTACAGACATTAGAGGAGGTGCCCTTGGCTATAGGGGTTTCCATTCAAGTTTCAGAGCCACTCAAGGAGGCCTTTCACTAAATATCGATGTATCAACTACCATGATAATTCAACCTGGTCTGATAGTTGGTCAACTTTCCAAAGAGCTTCTCTAGTTGAAAAATTGAGGCAGATGCCTCAAGAAAGGATGAATGTTTTGGTGCTGAATCAATGCCGAAATTTTGTGGTGTTAATATCAACATTTCACCCAAGTGGATGGACGTATTCTGCCAGCACCAAGGTTAAGAAGGGGCAATGGTAGAGATTTCTTTCCAAGGAATGAGCATTGGAATTATAACAACAAGAAGCTGGAGGAGCCATCTAGGATTGAAGGATGGGCTGTTGTGAACTTCTCAGCTTCTCGTTGTGATCCAAACAACATTGCAAGGGATTTAATTCGTTGTGGAGAAATGAAGGGAATTTGTATTGATCCTCCATTTGATATATTCAAAGGGATGGACCAGAATAGACACCTTTCACCGATGGTTAGAACAGATACAATCTAAACTTCTTGGAGCTCCACAATTCCTTCTGTGTCTGCCCCTTGATAGGAAAAATTCTGATCTTTCTGGGCCATGGAAGCGGAAGAATCTTTCTGAGTAGCGCATTGTGACTCAGTGTATGAGTGTATGATCAATACTCTACAAATCTTCTTCGGAAGATCAATGCTAAGCTTGGACGATCTCTTCATCGCTATCAAAGCCATAATTCTACGATCAAGTTAAAGTCAACCTTGAAAGATAATATTGAAGAGTTAGAAGCAGCATTGCATGATTGTGAACTTTAGATCAAGCTTCTTGAAACAAGAGAAGAGCATTGGAAGGAAGAGCTTCATCATTCCCATGACCAAGTTAGAAGTCGGGATTACCTCATGGGTGAAGCAATAGTTCAGATTCGAGAGGTAGCTGATCATCTGCAAATTTTGGCATTATAAAGGATGAAATATGAGCTACGGTCAGATCGTGGTCAAGAGATAACCTCTTTATTTGGGAAATCAAAACTTTGAGACTTAGAGCGAAAGCATGTTTGTAGTCCATTTTATGTAAAGGATTTTGTTTTCTAATAAGGTTTTCTAAAATGAAGTTGAATCAAAATCGACACCTCTTTGTATTCATGCATTTGCATTACATTGCATCATTTGCATTCGACTTTTACAAAACGACCCTAATTAGGTAAAAATATTTCAGTTAACCTAGAAAACATGGAACAAAGGTTGGTGAGGATAGAGCAAATGCAAATACAGATGCAGGGGCAATTGACTGAGATTCAACAAGAAATGCGAGAATTCCAAAGGAATATGATAGGCCAGCTAGCCCAGTTACTAGCCGAAGGACTTAAAAAAAGGAGTGGCCCAGCGGTTAATAGTATGGATGATGAGGAAGACATTGTTTATTCCCCGATAGGTGTCCCGACTCAACCAGACACACATTCGCATGGGGTGCCCGTCATTATTGAACCCCAATGTCAAACTAATACTTCAGCCCTGTTGAGGCTCCCAATGGGTTTTAACCCAAACGATGATCAAGCCAAATCGGTTGCTCTGGTAGGAACATGGGAAAGAAGAGAATGGACCTCCAAAGCCTTGAAGAAGAAGGAAAAGAAAATGAATAATGCCGGTAGGTATAGCAAGAGCCATTCAGAGCCAATTATAGTAAATCAGCCAAGGATGGTAGATACCAACAATCAGGTTTCCCCAAGGCAAAACTCTGAAAAGCTCCAATTTACACCAATCCCCATGACGTATAAGGAGCTATATCAAAGTTTGTTCGATGCACACATGGTGTCTCCATTTTATCAGAAATTGTTTCAACCTCCGTTCCCAAAATAGTATAATGAGAATGCCCAATGTGAGTACCACGCAAGAATAAAGGGTCACTCAATCGAAAACTACAATACGTTTAAAAAGTTGGTCGAAAGGTTTATTAAAATGGGAATTGTGAAGTTCGACGATTCATCAAAACCTGATCACTTTAACAAGGTAGTGAACGCGGTAATTGAAGGAGGAGACAAGAAAGTTGCTACTCCTTAAAGAAATCAAAGAGGGAACCAGAGAATGGAGTTTCCAAACCTTTGAGTACTTGGGAGTGTTTTGAATAATGAAACTATGGAAGAAATCCTTGTACTTTTAGGGCTAATCTAGAGTAATGTTAAAAACATGCTTATTGTCTTGAGCCTACAGGCAACAAGAACTCTTTTGTGAAATAGGCTTATGTTCAAAATTTTATTTCAATAAAATGCATCGGTTTGAGCACATATTCTTTTATTCTTTCTATTTTATACTGTACATTCTTTTATTTTTTAAAATATTCTTTCAGTCTTTATTCATGACCATACCAATAATCATCCTTAGAATCATTTATTCTTTGGATTTGTTCACGTTCGTACCTAGGTATCCAGATATCAACGTCATGAGCGACGTTGTTACTGACTCCCTTTTTGAACAAGATATGGGTCTAGGGGATCTCAGGATTTTGAAGATGACAGAGATTGTGACATATTTTCTGACTTGTTTAACAAGATGAAAAATAGACCTAGGTACGAAGGCGAGACAGAGATTGTACCCTAGCTCATCACCGAAATAAGGCGAGACATTATTGAATTATATTCAAAGATGTTTTCGCACGATCATATCAGGACATGCCTGGACTAATAAGATGCAGGCTAAACAAGAAGATGGGGCACTATTGGTCTACCATGGAAGGGATTGCATCAGTCATACCACAAATACTGAATTGAAGAAGACGAGATTTATGTAACTCTTCTATTTTCTTCACAAACTTTTCTATATGTGGGGCATAGGTGTGATGGGTCCAATCTTATCAAACGCTTCGAGTTGTCATCAATTTATCGTCATGGTCGTCGTCTACTTCACTAAGAGGGTGGAAGTAACTTTATATGCCAATGTTGCAAAGTCGATAGTCATCAAATTAAAAAAAAATCCAAAAAAATGATGAAAAACGAATAAAGGAAAGGATTAGATACCAACAAAGAATGCCATAAAGGATCACGTTTAATGATGCACAACTGTACAAAGTCAAAGTTTACAGTTTATCCAAAGATCAGACAGTACATCACAGTGCAAAAAAAATGAATGAAAGGTGGCTAAGACTTGTAAAGATTGGCATAAGAAGCTACCGTTACCTTCTATCTTATTGAACATTGGCTAGAACCTTTGCTGGGGGGCAACATCTTACCCATTGTGAAACACCCCACACCCGGCCCACGAGCCCGGACCGGATCTGGTATGTTCCTTAAGTAAACCGGTTTTCAAATTCTTGGTTACTTAGAGAAAATTTGTAAAATTTTAGGAAAATATTGTTTTGGATTGGGCTTAGGTTGGGAAACCCATTTAATTAATTTAAAAATCCAATTTTATTAAGGTGACAAAATAATTTTTAGGGTTTGTTTTTAAAGAAATCATTCTTGTACTTAACTTTAATCAAAATTGTTCGTAACATAATAATTAAAAGTAAAGCAAAATAAAGAAAATTCACTAGGCCTTATGGCCTTATTACATCAAGTAAAACCCAATAATAAAATTAAAGGTACTAAAAAGAAATAGAGTCCAAATTAAATAATTTCTTCAAATGATGCATGGCCACCTCAAGGTCTACCGTTCCGGCCCGTCACTGTTCATCACCTGAAAATAGTTCCCACAACGGGGTGAGTCAACAGACTCAATGTGTACACAACATTAACATTCAACAAATCAGGCATACAAGTTCATATCAAGTTCATGTTCATATAAAATAAATGATGCAACCCAAACCCAAGCCTAATGGTCCATCCGCTACACACCACCCGTACCTGCCAGTCACACCGTGGGGACTACTAAGTCAACCCTCCATCCGCTACACACCATCGAAGGCAGTCGCTGCAGTCGACGTGCTCATCGCCCATATAATTTGTGTCATTAGACACCATATTCAAATAATGTAACCGAAGTTACCAAATTCAGATAATGTAACCGGAGTTACCATATTCAAATTTTGTGACCGTAGTCACCATATTCCGTTGGTGAGACCGAAGTCAACACCTTCTTCCCCTTTCACATAGATCTCGTATGCCCCATAAATTTATATCATGCATAACATACTTAATTTCTTATTATTCACATGTTAAAATATAACATATTCGTAGTCCTATCGAAAGTAGGAAACGTACCTGGGTACTCTTACCACATTTGTGGTACTTAGCCACATTCACATTCTTATACATATTCATATATTAAAAACAATTGCCATATGGTATATCGAAAATTAATGTGAGTACACACCTGATTCGCTTATTAGATTCCTTGAAATCCCGAAGAACGATCTACCGATCTAGATCTTTGACTCCTATATTCGGCTATTCAATAAAACATATTAACAAACCTATTTGGCTTAAAAACCAAATCCTAGTAGGATTTGTATTACTTACCTTGTTGCCGAATTGGATGATCAAGTCCCAAAAATTTGCTAGTATTCTTTTTCCTTGAAATCGGCTATCACTAGACATGTAACCATGTCAGTTTTTCGGCTTTTGAAATAATGGAAAATAATTCTAAATACCAAAATTAAGCCTTGGCCGAATATCACTTACCATACAAATTCCAAATCTAAAGAGGATTCCTTGCCCTATATGTCTGTCGAAATCTTCATGTTAGATCTAATCTAACATATACATCATAACCCTTAATCAAATAAATTTATCTTACCTTAGATCCTTGATCCTTGTATTCGACAGTTGTAGAAACCCTTTTGATGTTGTAGTTGATTGCTCCTTTACTTAGAATCAACAAAGATTCGGCTTTGACAGTAGAAACAGAGAAGAAAATAGAAGAAGAGAAGATGGATTTTGCTTAAAGAAAAATTCGGCAGAGAGGGGGAGAGAGCTAGGAAAATTTCGGCAAAGAGGAAGCAAAAGTGAATGAGTAGCCCTCCTGCCCTCCTTTTATAGCCAAAGTTATCAGCCTAGGAGTCCCTTACTTGGCCACCACTCCTCTTTTTGATAATATTATCTCTTTTATTTAAAAGATAAAAGCCTTTAATCCATCAATTATCTCCTCAATTATCTTAAAAGAAAATCCTTTATTTATCACTTATTATTCACATATCTATGCAAATAAAACTCTTCCTTTTCTAGAAACCCATGCCGTCCACCTCAGCCTTCTGGAAGCAAAAATAAAACTTATTTATTTGCTTCTCAAGTGACTCGAGATCAGGCCTATTTCCCTGCATGTGACGCCATCTCCTTAGGCCCTAAGTGGCATCTTCAGGCCACTTTTCCAAGCCTGTTTGTGTGTCAAACTTCTCCATCTTTTTCTTTTAAGGCCCTTTAGCCCTTATTTCCTATTTTGAACTTTAAAATTTGACATTTCGGCATCATTTCTAAGTTTCCTAAAATTTTTGATCGGCTCTGTAACTTGCCATTTTTCTTACATTTCCAAGTTTCCAGAAATGTTTACTTTCCATTTTTGAATCATTTCCAAAACTGTTCAGGTTTCCAAAATGTTCAAGTTTCCAAAAATGTTCATTTCCATTTCCATTTCCATTTCCATTTCCATTTCCATTTCTATTTCTAGGTTTCTAAAAATATCAAAAATTTATTCTTAGTACTTGAGACTTGACATTTCGTACAATTAAACTGAAAATGCATAGGCCCTTTTCAGGATGTTACAGTTCTACCCCCCCTTAAACAAAATTTCGTCCCCGAAATTTCCTAACTAAATAGTTGAGGGTGTTGTTGTCGTATTGTCTCCTCCGGCTCCCACGAAGCTTCTTCTACTCCATGATTGCGCCATAACACCTTGACTAGAGGAACAG
The DNA here is from genome assembly GCA_005393395.2 of Gossypium australe. NCBI lineage: Eukaryota > Viridiplantae > Streptophyta > Magnoliopsida > Malvales > Malvaceae > Gossypium > Gossypium australe. The sequence goes on along the minus strand of CM016623.1, from coordinate 34,547,042 downwards.
ACTTCCTTCGTAGTACTTTCACATCACGTTCCAAGATCCGAATCGGTTCTTCCTCGTAGGATAAGTCTGGCCTTAGCTCCACTTCTTCAACAGATACCACATGCGACGGATCCGATCGATAGCGGCGTAGCATGGATACATGAAATACGTCGTGCATCTACTTTAATTCTGGTGGCAACTCTAATTGGTATGCCACTGGCCCAATTCGCTTCAATACTCGATAAGGCCCTATAAACCTTGGGCTTAACTTCCCTTTTCGACCGAACCTCATTACCTTCTTCCAAGGCGAGACTTTCAAGAATACTTGGTCTCCCACTTCAAACTCTATTTCCTTCCGCGTAAGGTCTGCGTACGACTTCTGCCTATCAGAGGCTTCCTTCAACCGTGCCCGAATTAACTCAACCTTCTCTTCAGTTTTTGCCACCAACTCTGGACCCAAAACTCGGCGTTCTCCTAACTTGGTCCAACAAGTAGGTGTTCTACACTTCCTTCCATACAACGCTTTGTACGGTGCCATCCGGATGCTAGCTTAATAGCTGTTGTTGTAGGCAAACTCAGCTAAAGGCAAGTAATCTTCCCAACTTCCTCGGAAATCCATTGCACAGCCTCTCAACATATCCTCCAACACTTGTATAACCCGTTCAGACTGCCCGTCTGATTGTGGATGAAAAGCCGTAGTGAAGTCCAACTTAGTACCTAAGGCTTGATGAAGTGCCTTCCAAAATCGAGACGTAAACCTTGGGTCTCTGTCAGAGATGATTGACATCGGTACTCCATATAACCTCACAATCTCCGCCACATATAACTTGGCCAACTTTTGAAGAGAATAATCAACTCTTACTGGGATAAAGTGCGCGGACTTAGTCAAACGGTCCACTATCACCCATACCGAGTCTTTCTTAGTAGGCGTAAGGGGAAGCCCACTAACGAAGTCCATGGTAATTCTTTCCCACTTCCATTGGGGAACTTCGATTGGTTGAAGCAATCCTGATGGAACTTGGTGTTCAGCCTTAACTTGCTGACACGTCAAACATTTCCCCACAAATTCAGTCACCTCTCGTTTCAGATCAGACCACCAAAATTGTTCCCTTAGATCTCTATACAACTTGATGCCTCCGGGATGCATAGCATAAGGGCTACCATGCGCTTCCCGAAGAATCCTTTGTCTCAACTCCTTATCCCTCGGCATACAGACCTTTCCCTTGTAGCACAATACTTCTTCATCAGTGACGCCATAGTCCTTTAATCCTCCTCGCTGTACTTGCTGTAACTTAGTACTTAAGTCTTTATCAGCCAACTGTCCCTCTTTCACCTTCTTCAGCCATGTGGGCTTGACTTGCAATTCTGCCAACAGGCTTCCATCGTCATACAGACTTAAGTGAGCGAACAAAGCCCTTAAATCTGACACAACCTTCCTACTCAGGGCATCAGCTACCACATTCGCCTTGCCCGGATGATATTCTATCGAACAATCGTAGTCCTTCAGTAATTCCACCCACCTTCATTGCCTCAAGTTCAACTCCTTCTGGGTCAACAGATACTTAAGGCTCTTGTGATCTGTGTAGATCACTGACCTTTCTCCATAAAGGTAGTGCCTCCAAACTTTAAGGGCAAAAACCACTGCTGCTAGCTCCAAATCATGAGTTGGGTAGTTAACCTTATGAGGCCTTAACTGTCGTGACGCATAGGCGACCACTTTACCCTCTTGCATTAGCACACAGCCTAACCCCGTATGCGAAGCATCACAGTACACCACAAAATCTTTTCCTGCCTCTGGCTGAATTAACACTGGAGCTTCCGTCAACACCCTTTTAAGCTTTTCAAAGCTCTCCTGCTGCTTATTAGTCCATTCGAAGGGTACTTCTTTCCTTAGCAACTTTGTTAAAGGCGCGGCTATTGACGAGAATCCTTCCACAAACCTTCTGTAATAGCCTGCCAAGCCTAAGACACTTCGGATTTCAGCCACGGACCTAGGTGGTTTCCAATCCAACACTGCTTCAATCTTCCTAGAATCCACCCTTATTCCTTCTGCGGATACCACATGTCCTAAGAATGCCACCTCCTTAAGCCAAAATTCACACTTGCTGAATTTGGCATAGAGCTTCTTCTCCCTTAACACTTCCAACACAACTCGGAGATGCTCATCATGCTCCTCTTCGGACTTTGAGTACACCAAAATATCGTCGATGAACACAACGACGAACCTATCCAAATAGGGTTGGAAAACCCGATTCATCATGTCCATGAACGCGGCTGGAGCGTTCGTCAACCCAAACGGCATCACCACAAACTCAAAAAAGCGGTCTTATGGATGTCAGCCTCCTTCACCTTCAACTGATGATATCCCGACCTTAAGTCGATCTTTGAAAATACTGCGGCCCCCTTTAGCTGATCGAACAAATCATCGATCCTTGGCAAAGGATACTTGTTCTTAATGGTCAGCTTATTCAACTGACGGTAGTCTATGCACATACGCATAGTTCCGTCCTTCTTCTTTACAAATAGGACCGGTGCTCCCCATGGAGACACACTGGGTCTGATGAACCCACGATCCAACAACTCTTGGATTTGAGCCTTGAGCTCCACTAACTCCTTTGGCGCCATTCAGTATGGAGCGATTGGCACAGGAGCTGTTCCTGGTAGCAAATCTATCCCAAATTCCACCTCCCTATCTGGGGGTATTCCTGGTAATTCCTCTGGAAATACATCCACGAAGTCCCTTACCGCCCTAACTCCATCAATACCTTCCTCCTTCCCACCTATCATAATAATGAAGGCTAAGAATGCCTTACACCCCTTCTTAACCATCTTCTCGGCCTTCAGCGCCGAAACTACGTTAGACAAGTAATTCCTCCTTTCTCCGATCATTGTTACCACTCTATCCTCCGAGGTTCTTAATTCCATCCGTTTAGCCGCACAATCCAACACGGCTCGGTGTTCTACTAACCAATCCATTCCGAGTATAAGTTCAAACTCTCCGAAAGGTAACTCCATTAAGTCTGCCCGAAAGTTCACTCCCTGAATCTCTAAGGGCACATTTTGAAAGATCTTGTCTACCACAATAGTTTGACCTAATGGGCTTACTACAGTCATCTGTCTATCAGAAAGTTCAGAGTCTAGGCTTAGTGTTTCCACTACACTACATGCAACATAGGAATGGGTCGAGCCCACATCAATCAGAGCAAAATAGGGTTTGTCAAAAATAAAGAACGTACCGGTTATCACATCCGGCGCGTCACCATCCTCCCTCCGGCGAACCGCATAAACCAAACCCGGTTGCCTTGCATCGGCATTAGTAGTACCTCGGCCTTGTGTTCCACGGCCTCTGCCAGCACCACTACCATGGTTAGCCGAACCACGACCCCGTTGAGGCTGCTGTCCGCCTCTACCAGTTTGGCTAGCATTCTGAGCTGCCGGTCGGCTCTCATCTATTTGCTTGGGACAATCCTTAAGCATATGGTCCTTGGACCCACACTTGAAACATCCTCCCGTCTTTCTCCAGCACTCTCCCAAGTGCTTCTTTCCACAATGCTCACAAGGGCGATACTGCCAGCCCGTACCAGCTTGTTGATTTCGTGGCCCATCAACTCTAGGCCTCTTGTGACCCTTTCCAGATGGTCCAAAACCTCTTTTGGGCTTATTCTTATCCACAGTCTGTTTGGTAGCATCCTTAATCCCTTCGGCCACCTTGGCCTTTTCCACCAAAGCAGAGAATTCCCGCTCCTGATGCGGTGCTATCAACAGTCTCATATCGTCCCTCAGTCTGTCCTCAAAACGGACACAGCGTTCATGCTCAGTTGCCACTACCCCTCGAGCATAGCGGCTCAACCTCAGAAATTCTGCCTCATATTCTGCTACGGACTTGCTCCCTTGCACCAACCCCAGAAAAGCCTTTCTTTGCTCATTTATATACCTGGTTCCCACATATTTCTTCTGGAATGCCTCCTTAACATATTCCCATGTCAGATCCTCAGCCGTGGCACCATCCCGCACAGTTAACCACCATTGATACGCTTCATCGCGTAACAGTGCCACCATTCCCTTTAACTTTTCTTCAGGGGTCAGATCAAGCTCATCCATGATGCGCTCTGTTGCTTCCAACCAGTACTCAGCTGTACTGGGTGCCACTCCAGATACTCCTCGAAACATTTCCGCTCCATTAGCTCGGAGCCGTTCAGGCACAGACTTACGTGTTCCCGAATTTCCTCCTGCCCCCGCCACCAACTCCAGAACTCGCAGCACAGCCCGCGACACAGCATCGTCCCCCGTCTAAGCTTGCTGCTCCACACCAACAGCTGGGAGCGGTGGGGGTGGTGGTACCTCATTATCAGACCCTTGACCCGATCTAACGGGTTCTGACCTAGTCATTCTTCCTCTACCGCGTCCACGACGGCCATGTCCTCTAGAGCTCATTTCAGCGTCGAGATCTGATTAAGAAGTTTTATGTATTAGTACTTTGGTTTCACTTGTTTACTCGCGAAGAAATTTTATGACAAGAGTTTTAGGAGTGGTTCTTTCGTATTCACACAAGCATACAGTCTTTCCATTCATTCATTCATCCATCAAACAAGCATGAACTTTCGTTCATTCAGAGAAACGTTGTAATTTTCATCGTTATTGTTTTCCACTACCCAGGGGTATTTCCGTAATTTTGTCCTACAGGGGTATTTTCGTAATTTTTCAAGATAAAAAGTTCCTTGATGATTTTGTCGAAAATATTTTGGTAATTTTAAAGTCCCGGGGTAATTTTGGAAAAATTTTGAAATCCAGGGGTATTTCAGAATTTTTTGACCTCGGGGGTATTTCGGTAATTTTCCAAAAACCAGGGTAAATTTGTAAAATTTAATAAGTTAGGGATATTTCAAAAGTTGTAAAACTTTGAGGGTTCTTTTTTTTGAGAGTTTCCCTTTTCAAATGGTGATGTTAGTAAAAATTTCGGAAACCGGGGTCATTTTGGTCATTTTGTAAGTTAGGGGCAATTTTGAAATTTTTTTCAAAATCAAGGTATTTTTGATAGTTTGCAAATTAGGGTTTGTGAACACTTATAAAATAAGGAAATTTTGGCAAAACTGTTAGGTAGGTTCATATTTTGTAAATCAAGGGCATTTTAGTAATTTTGCCACTAGGGGCATTTTTGTAATTTTCACAAATCAGAAATTTTTCAAAAAATTTTATAAAGATGGTTTTCTCAAATTCAAAAGAAAGTTTTGAGAATTTTAAAACTGGGGTTTGTTGTTTTGTTCTTTTTTTTTTTTAGGAAAAACATGGCTAGTTCCCTTTCGGGTTTTAGTCATTATGTTTAGCCTATGGCGGAGCCCTCTTGGTCAGGGTGAACCAAAGCTACGCACCAGGCAGGATTCGAGTGGAGTGGAGGTGAGTCACGCGGACTGCTTAAATACCAAGCTCCCACCGAAACCATTCCTAGACATGCGCACAGAGGTTGCCACGCCTACTGAGCCCTCTGAGTTAGGGTGAACCGAAGCTACGCACCAGGTAGGATTCCTGCGAAGAGGAGGTGAGTCACTAGGACTGCTTAAATACCAGGCTCTTCCGGATCCAGTCCTAGACATGCGTACAGGGGTTACCACACCCTAGCTCAGTGACTTAGCCATAGGTTTGTTCAGTGCATTAAGTCTTATGTGGGTTTGTGCTTGAGTAGTCTAGTCCTAGAGTTCAAGTTCCTATCGTTCTATTCTACGTTCCATGCCTGTTCTACCCTTACACAGTTCATAAATCACAGAATCACGCATAAAGTTAGGGGTACTTACCTGGTGGACTGCGGGTCGGAGACTTAGTGCCATGCCATAAAACCTGCTTATTTTCAAAGAAAATCCTTTGGGCTCGAATTCAAAACATTTTGGGCCTTAGCCCACAAGCCGAGAGTTTTAAAACTGGGCTCTGATACCAAGCTGAAACATCCCACACCCGGCCCACGAGCCCGGACCGGATCTGGTATGTTCCTTAAGTAAACCGGTTTTCAAATTCTTGGTTACTTAGAGAAAATTTGTAAAATTTTAGGAAAATATTGTTTTGGATTGGGCTTAGGTTGGGAAACCCATTTAATTAATTTAAAAATCCAATTTTATTAAGGTGACAAAATAATTTTTAGGGTTTGTTTTTAAAGAAATCATTTTTATACTTAACTTTAATCAAAATTGTTCGTAACATAATAATTAAAAGTAAAGCAAAATAAAGAAAATCCACTGGGCCTTATGGCCTTATTACATCAAGTAAAACCCAATAATAAAATTAAAGGTACTAAAAAGAAATAGAGTCCAAATTAAATAATTTCTTCAAATGATGCATGGCCACCTCAAGGTCTACCGTCCCGGTCCGTCACTGTTCATCACCTGAAAATAGTTCCCACAACGGGGTGAGTCAACAGACTCAATGTGTACACAACATTAACATTCAACAAATCAGGCATACAAGTTCATATCAAGTTCATGTTCATATAAAATAAATGATGCAACCCAAACCCAAGCCTAATGGTCCATCCGCTACACACCACCCGTACCTGCCAGTCACACCGTGGGGACTACTAAGTCAACCCTCCATCCGCTACACACCATCGAAGGCAGTCGCTGCAGTCGACGTGCTCATCGCCCATATAATTTGTGTCATTAGACACCATATTCAAATAATGTAACCGAAGTTACCAAATTCAGATAATGTAACCGGAGTTACCATATTCAAATTTTGTGACCGTAGTCACCATATTCCGTTGGTGAGACCGAAGTCAACACCTTCTTCCCCTTTCACATAGATCCCGTATGCCCCATAAATTTATATCATGCATAACATACTTAATTTCTTATTATTCACATGTTAAAATATAACATATTCGTAGTCCTATCGAAAGTAGGAAACGTACTTGGGTACTCTTACCACATTTGTGGTACTTAGCCACATTCACATTCTTATACATATTCATATATTAAAAATAATTGCCATATGATATATCAAAAATTAATGTGAGTACACACCTGATTCGCTTATTAGATTCCTTGAAATCCCGAAGAACGATCTACAGATCTAGATCTTTGACTCCTATATTCGGCCATTCAATAAAACATATTAACAAACCTATTTAGCTTAAAAACCAAATCCTAGTAGGATTTGTATTACTTACCTTGTTGCCGAATTGGATGATCAAGTCCCAAAAATTTGCTAGTATTCTTTTTCCTTGAAATTGGCTATCACTAGACATGTAACCATGTCAGTTTTTCGGCTTTTGAAATAATGGAAAATAATTCTAAATACCAAAATTAAGCCTTGGCCGAATATCACTTACCATACAAATTCCGAACCTGAAGAGGATTCCTTGCCCTATATGTCTGTCGAAATCTTCATGTTAGATCTAATCTAACATATACATCATAACCCTTAATCAAATAAATTTATCTTACCTTAGATCCTTGATCCTTGTATTCGACAGTTGTAGAAACCCTTTTGATGTTGTAGTTGATTGCTCCTTTACTTAGAATCAACAAAGATTCGGCTTTGACAGTAGAAACAGAGAAGAAAATAGAAGAAGAGAAGATGGATTTTGCTTAAAGAAAAATTCGGCAGAGAGGGGGAGAGAGCTAGGAAAATTTCGGCAAAGAGGAAGCAAAAGTGAATGAGTAGCCCTCCTGCCCTCCTTTTATAGCCAAAGTTATCAGCCTAGGAGTCCCTTACTTGGCCACCACTCCTCTTTTTGATAATATTATCTCTTTTATTTAAAAGATAAAAGCCTTTAATCCATCAATTATCTCCTCAATTATCTTAAAAGAAAATCCTTTATTTATCACTTATTATTCACATATTTATGCAAATAAAACTCTTCCTTTTCTAGAAACCCATGCCGTCCACCTCAGCCTTCTGGAAGCAAAAATAAAACTTATTTATTTGCTTCTCAAGTGACTCGAACTCAGGCCTATTTCCCTGCATGTGACGCCATCTCCTTAGGCCCTAAGTGGCATCTTCAGGCCACTTTTCCAAGCCTGTTTGTGTGTCAAACTTCTCCATCTTTTTCTTTTAAGGCCCTCTAGCCCTTATTTCCTATTTTGAACTTTAAAATTTGACATTTCGGCATCATTTCTAAGTTTCCTAAAATTTTCGATCGGCTCTGTAACTTGCCATTTTTCTTACATTTCCAAGTTTCCAGAAATGTTTACTTTCCATTTTTGAATCATTTCCAAAAATGTTCAGGTTTCCAAAATGTTCAAGTTTCCAAAAATGCTCATTTCCATTTCCATTTCCATTTCCATTTCCATTTCCATTTCCATTTCCATTTCTAGGTTTCCAAAAATATCAAAAATTTATTCTTAGTACTTGAGACTTGACATTTTGTACAATTAAACTGAAAATGCATAGGCCCTTTTCAGGATGTTACACATTGGTTTATGGAATTGAAGCATTCTTCCAATTGAACCTAATTGAAGAAAATGTTAAAAGCTATTCGTCACGGCCAGATGATGCAAGCTTATGACAAAGAAGTTCATTTCAGGGAATGCCATGAAGAAACCTTATGTTAAAAGAGATTTTTCTTCTACAAAACAATTTTAGAAGAAAGCATATGCCAAACTGGGAAGGACTTATGTAGGGCCTGTTCTAGAAGAGCATTGATATTGACCGAGGTGGACGGCAAAGACTTGCCCAACCCGGCGAATTCAGGTTTAGTCAAGAGATATTTTACCTGAAAGAGGAAAGACCAAGGTGAAAACCCGTAAAGGGCACCTCGAACAAAAAAAAAGGAGAGGCCAAGGCGAAAACCTACAAAGGGCGCTTTAAGACCAAAAGGGCTTTGAGTTGAAAACCCGAAAAGGGCGGCTCAAATTTTGATCAAAAGTGGGTGTAACACCCCAAACCCGGACAAGACACCACGTCCGAATCTGGTATGTTACGGGGAAAACGTTTCTAAGAAGTTCAGATTTTTCGTTTAAAAACTGAGTGAAACCACCGTGTGCTTGAAAACAATTTGAGTAGACTTGTTTGAAAACAGTTGATGCATTTGAAATCCGGGGACTTTGAAAACTTAGCCAGAATTTGTAGTTGATACGAGTTTAAACCGTTTAAAACCTCATTAGTTACTTAGTGATACATAAAACACTTTTAAACTTAAAAGAACTACAAGTTTGGTTTGGGAACCAGTTGTATTTGTTGGTAAAAAAAGACTTAGTGAGATACCCGATGGTATAGTTAAAAACACGTCGCGTTATAATTTTGAAAACATTATCTTTCCAGGTTTTAGTAAAATTTATTCCGGCTTATTTTGTTAAGGCATATTAAACTAATTAAAATATCAACCAACTTAAAGCATAAATTAAAGGCCTTTTACAGAACAAATTAAAACCCAAAATAAAAGTAATAAGCTAGAGTACCAAAAATCATAGAGTCTGAGTAAAAACTTTATTCAGCATGGAATGTGCACCCCGAGTCCATCCCGGCTCCATGTCCGCGGCTACGAGTCACCTGAAAAGTCAAAGGAGAGGGTGAGTCGAGTGACTCAGTGTGTAAATCCCGCTCCCGAAGAAACAACATGCTAACACACATCATACTTAGCAACATGATTAATGCAACCCGATCCTAACCATCCATATCGCCTTATCTACCCCGTGTGGTACCAAACCACTGGTGGTGCCAAACCACTGGTGACATATAGTCACAATGTGCTCCCAAAGCACTGGTGTCCCAAAGACACAATATCCGTCAATGTGCTACCAAAGCACTGGTGTCCCAAAGACACAGTGGTGCTACCAAAGCACTGGTGACCGAAGTCACAAATCCAATGATGATGGGGCCAACCCATCGTGTGATACCAAATCACTAGCAGACGATCCCATATATCAGGTGGGGCCAACCCACGGTGGTCAAACCACAGGGACAAGTCGCAATGAGGTGCCAAACCTCTGGTGTCCCAAAGACACAATGTGCTACCAAAGCACTGGTGACCGTAGTCACAAATCTGGTGATGGGGCCAACCCATCGTGTGTTACCAAAACACTGGCGTCAATCCCGTATAATCATCTGTGGGGCCAACCCACTGTGGTACTGAGCCACTGGGACGAGACGCTGAGGTACCAAACCTCTGGAGGTGCCAAACCTCTGGTGACCCAAAGTCACAAAGTGTGCTACCAAAGCACTGGTGCTCGTCAGCACAATATATCACTGCTCCCTCCTCTCGTATCACCCATCAACATGCCAAACTCATGTAGTCATGTATATTATACTATCATGCATATCATGCCAATGTGTCTAATCTCATACCCCATGTCATATATTACCACAACCATGATATCATGTAAATCATCAATAAATTTTATAACAATAATGATACTGACTTACCCGAGTCCAGAATCATACCCATTAGGGTATCATACAGTCACCACTGTTTCCTTAGTCATCACACAGATTATTAAACATATTACTAAATATAAGTGTGTTAGTAAACACACCTGATAGTTACGAGTCTAGAATCCCAACCAAAGCGATCTAGATCCCTTCGATGACTAGCTCCTACAATCGGCCAATATCGAATTAGGCACTATGACATTCGGCCAACAACCACATAGACCAAAAGGATTAATACTTAACCCTTACCTTGCAAATGTTTGGTTTCCTACCAAACCCGAACCAACTAATAGCCTCTTTGATAATCGGCCTTCACCTAGAAATAGAATCACAGTTAATCCTTTATCAACCAAGACTAAATCGAAACCAAGAAATTAAACTAACAGCAACCAATCACTTCCCCCCTCACTTACCAATCGGTTAACAAAGAACAATGATTTCCTTGCTTGCTTCCTTACTCCAATGATCCTATACAAGATGATTACCAAAGGTTAACATCCTTCCATAACTAAAATTAACGCATTGAGATCAAAGAAATGACCATTCGGTCAAGAGTTTACCCATACCAATCGAGTGAAACAAGGCCTCCAAAACACCACTGATATTCGGCCAAGAGACTATTAGGGAAAGGGAAATATTCGGCTATGTTGAACACAAATAAAAACAAGGAAATCGGCACTAAGTGTTTAACACTCTTGTTTTCGGTTTTGGATTAAAAGAGAAAGAAAGAACATAGGTGAGAAGAAATGGAGATTACGGCACTAGTATTTGAGAAAATAGAAGAACGTTTGGGGCAAGTTGATATGGTTTCGGCTAGCAAGAGAAGAGATGGAAAATGGTTTGGAGAGGTGGAGTTTCGGCTTGCAAGGTTTCAACAAAGAAAGAAAGTGTAGGTGGGATGATAGGTTCGGCTTAGCTCACCTGAAGAAGAAAAAGAATAGAAGATGCTTGGAACTTTCGGCCACACCACTCAAAAGGCAAGGAATTTCGGCAATCAAAGTTTCAAAAGGAAGAGAAAGGAGATTGAAGAAGCTCGGTTTTAGCACACTTGAGCAAAAGAAGAGGAATGGAAAAACTCTTGAAATTTCGGGTGGCTTTTTGACAAAAGAAAGAAAAAGAACAAAGATGCTTCACAAAAGCTTTTGGCCGAAAATGCACAAAGTGAGAAGTGCATTTCGGCACACCTCCATTCCTACTACCCAAACCGTCCACACTTCCCCCAAACCCCACCAACATTCGGCCATATCCCTTAATTCACTCACCACCACCCATTTCAAAAGACATGACCAAGTCTTCCTCCACTTTTTCCTCTCTTCCTTCCATTTGAATGGGTGGACCAAGTCCAAGGAAGAATTCGAATTGCCTTCTAACTCTTCCTCCATGCCGTCCAAAATAAGAGCCAAAATGGGGAATCCTGCTGCTCGAACACTGGACCTCCACCCCCTGTGAATGACGCCACCTAGCTCCCAAGTAGCACCTTGCTCAACCACTTTGCCAACACTTTATTTGTGCAATAAAACCACGAAAATAATTCTTAAACCCCAGCTCCCTCAGCTCCCTTCACTTAACACCCAAAAACCAAAATTTCCTAATTTACTCAGGCATACACCTAGGCTATGATTAAGCCCCAAGAACATAAAAATAGCAACATAGCACACTACCACCATGCAATAACATGCAACAACAAAATAGCCCCCTAACCCGGGATATTACAGTTCTACCCCCCTTAAAAATAATTTCGGCCTCGAAATTACCTGGTCAAAAGAGTTGCGGGTATTGCTGTCTCATCGCATCCTCGGGTTCCCACGTCGCTTCTTCTACGCCATGATTCCGCCAAAGTACCTTAACCAAAGGCACAGACTTCCTACGTAGAACCTTCACATCCCTATCAAGAATCTGCACAGGCTCTTCTTCCATAGTCAAGTCTGGATTCACCTCAATCTCTTCCACCGCTACCACGTGCGACGGATCTGAACGATACCTCCGAAGCATCGAAACATGAAAAACATCATGAATCTGACTAAGCTCTGCTGGCAACTCAAGCTGATACGCTACCGGTCCAACTCGTCTCAAAACCTTATACGGCCCAATGAACCTCGGGCTTAGCTTGCCTTTCTTCCCGAACCTTAGAACCTTCTTCCAAGGCGAGACCTTCAGAAACACTCGATCCCCAACAGCAAACTCTATATCTCTTCGCTTAAGATCGGCATAAGACTTCTGCCGGTCCGAAGCTTCCTTTAATCGAACCTGAATCAACTTAACCTTGTCTTCGGTCTCAGCAACCAACTCAGGTCCCAACAACTGGCGTTCCCCTAATTCCGTCCAACACGTAGGTGAGCGACACTTCCTACCATATAACGCCTCATACGGTGCCATCTTGATGCTCGCTTGGTAACTGTTGTTGTAGGCAAACTCAGCTAATGGTAGAAACTCCTCCCAACTACCTCTGAAATCCAAAACACAACCTCTCAGCATGTCTTCCAAGATCTGAATAACCCTTTCTGATTGTCCGTCAGACTGCGGGTGAAAAGCCGTGCTGAAATCCAACCGAGTACCCAATGCTTGATGCAATGCCTTCCAGAACCTTGACGTAAACCTGGGATCCCTATCCGAGATTATCGAAACTGGCACACCGTGCAACCTCACTATCTCTGAAACATACAGCTTCGCTAGCTTCTGAAGTGAGTAATCAACCCTCACCGGAATAAAGTGAGCTGATTTAGTCAGACGATCCACCACTACCCAAACTGAGTCCTTCTTGCTTGGCGTAAGCGGTAACCCACTGACAAAATCCATGGTTATCCTTTCCCACTTCCACTGAGGAATCTTCACAGGCTGAAGCAAACCCGACGGCAACTGATGTTCAGCCTTGACTTGCTGACAAGTCAGACATCTTCCAAGAAACTCTGTTACCTCTTTCTTCAGACCAGGCCACCAAAACTGCTCTCTAAGATCCTTATACATTTTGCTACCTCCAGGGTGCATAGCATGAGGACTGCTATGTGCGTCCCGAAGAATCTTCTGCCTTAGCTCAACATCTTTAGGCATACTAGCCTTACCCTGAAAACACAACACCTCATCACCAGATAAGCTGTAACCCTCCAAACCACCATTCTGCACTTGTAACCTTCGCGCACTTAGAACCTCATCCTCCAACTGTTTCTCTCTGATCTGCTCAACCCAAGTAGGCTTAACCTGCAGCTCTGCCAGAATACTCCCGTCATCATACAAGCTCAAATGGGCAAACAATGCTCTTAAGTCCGAAACAACCTTACGGCTCAACGCGTCTGCTACCACGTTAGCCTTGCCCGGATGATACTCAATAGAACAGTCGTAATCTTTCAGCAATTCGACCCATCTACGCTGCCTCAAATTCAAATCCTTCTGAGTCAGTAGATACTTCAGACTCTTGTGATCCGTGAAGACTATCGATCTCTCTCCATATAAGTAGTGCCTCCAAATCTTTAAGGCGAAAACTACAGCCGCTAACTCCAGATCATGCGTCGGATAGTTGACCTCATGTGGCCTCAGCTGTCGAGAAGCGTAAGCCACAACCTTACCTTCTTGCATCAGCACACAACCCAATCCCGTATGTGATGCGTCGCAATAGACTGTGTATTCCTTACCAGCCTCAGGTTGAATCAGAACCGGAGCCTCAGTCAAAACCTTCTTTAACTTGTCGAAGCTTTCCTGCTGTTTCTCAGTCCATACGAACGGAACCTCTTTCCTTAACAACTTAGTCATCGGCGCTGCTATCAACGAGAAACCCTCAACAAACCTTCGGTAGTATCCGGCCAAACCCAGAAAACTACGAACCTCAGCCACTGACCTAGGTGGCTTCCAATCCAGAACTGCCTCAATCTTGCGAGGATCTACTCGAATACCCTCAGCTGACACTACATGACCCAAGAACGTCACTTCCCTCAGCCAGAACTCGCACTTACTGAACTTAGCATAGAGTTGCTTTTCCCTCAGAATCTGCAGCACCACCCTCAAATGCGCATCATGCTCTTCCTCTGTCCTTGAGTACACCAAGATATCGTCTATGAAAACCACCACGAACTGATCTAGATACTGCTGAAACACCCTATTCATCATATCCATAAACGCTGCCGGTGCGTTAGTCAACCCGAATGGCATTACCAGGAATTCGTAGTGCCCATACCGAGTCCGAAACGCTGTTTTATGGATATCAGCCTCCTTAACCTTTAGCTGATGGTACCCAGATCTCAAGTCGATCTTCGAGAATACCGCAGCACCCTTCAGCTGATCAAACAAATCATCTATCCGTGGCAACGGATACTTGTTTTTAATCGTCAGCTTGTTCAACTGGCGGTAGTCTATGCACATCCGCATCGTACCATCTTTCTTCTTAACAAAGAGTACCGGCGCACCCCACGGCGAAACACTTGGCCTAATAAAACCTCGATCCAATAACTCCTGGATCTGAGCCTTAAGCTCCACCAATTCCTTTGGTGCCATCCTATACGGAGCAATAGACACTGGCGCAGTCCCGGGTAACAGATCAATCCCGAACTCTACCTCTCGATCTGGCGGCAAACCCGGAAGCTCTTCAGGAAACACATCGGCAAATTCCTTAACAGTACGAACTTTCCCAACAGCAGACTCTTTAGCCTCCAAGGCATACACATGAACCACATACGCTTCGCAGCCCTTCCTGACCATCTTCTCCGCTTTCAGAGCAGATACCACATTTGATAAGTAATCCCTCCTATTACCTATCATAGCCACCTCAACGCCATCAACCGTCTTAAGAACCATACGCTTAGCCGCGCAATCCAACCTCGCCTGGTACTTAACCAGCCAATCCATCCCAAGAATCAAATCGAACTCCCCAAACGGCAGTTCCATCAGATCAGCAGCAAACACTACCCCTTGGAGTTCTAGGGGTACCTCTCTAAACAGTTTATCTACTACTACAGAGTGACCTAGAGGGCTAATCACAGTCATCTGCCTAGAAGATATCTCAGAGTCTAAGTCCATTGTCTCTACTATACTACTGGCAACATAAGAGTGCGTAGAACCCACATCAATTAAAGCAGTATAAGGAGTACCAAAAATTAGAAACGTACCGGTTATGACGTTCAGTGCGTCGCCCTCCTCTCGGCGCCTCGCAGCATATACCAATCCAGGCTGCCTGGCCTCAGAACTACCCGCACCTCTGCCCGGTGCTCCACGGCCCCGACCAGATCCATAACCACCTCTGCCATTACCACGGCCCCTCTGCGGTGGCGGTCCATTACCTCTGAACTGATTACGGCCCTGACTCTCCGACTGAATCCTGGCCATCCTACGCGGACAATCCCTAATGCGATGCTCCAGAGAACCACACTCAAAGCAACCTTTACCTCCAGCCCAACAGCCACCCCAATGAGATTTCCCACACTGATTGCACTGCTGCGGTCCCTGCCTAGCAGCAACAAACCTAGCAGACTGATTCTGCCCACTCGGTCTAGCTCTCTTCTGCGGGTTACCAGACGAACCAGAAGACCCAAAGCTCCTCTTAAGCCTACTCCTGTCCATACTCTGCCTCACTGACTCCTTAACACCCTCAGCCACCTTAGCCTTCTCAACTAAGACAGCAAACTCGCGCTCCTGCTGTGGAGCAATCAGCAGCCTCAACTCGTCTCGCAGACCATCCTCGAAACGAACACACCTCTCATGCTCAGTGGCCACAATGCCCCTGGCATACCTACTCAGCTTCAGGAACTCAGCCTCGTACTCAGCAACCGATTTACTCCCCTGAACAAGCCTCAGAAATGCCTTTCTCTGGGAGTCGATATAACTAGCCCCGATGTACTTCTTTTGATATGCAGCCCGAAAATAATCCCATGTCAAATCCTCCGCGGCCACACTATCCCGTACCGTGAGCCACCACTGATATGACTCATCCCGGAGAAGTGACACAATACCTTTCAGCTTCTCTTCAGTTGTCAGGTCCAGATCATCCATGATCCGCTCAGTTGCCTCCAGCCAATATTCAGCAGTGCTAGGAGCAACACCAGATACCCCTCGGAAGAATTCAGCCCCATTAGCCCGGAGTCGCTCAGGAACTGATTTCCTAACTCCTGCACCACCACTAGCCCCAGCTACCCTTTCCAACACTCGCAGCATCGCCTGTGACACCGCGTCGTCCCCGGTCTGATCTTGGAACTCACCACCTCCAGCTGGTGGCGGAACCGGAATCTCATTTTCTGAACCCTGCCCAGATCCTACGGGCTCAGAAACTGTTATTCTACCCCTACCTCTACCACGAGTATTACGACCACGTCCACCTCGAGTGCTCATGTCTAATCTTTCTACGTATCTGATTAGAGAATTTTATGCATCAGTATTTATTCCACTTGTTTAAAAAGCAAGTCTTATGAATATTAAAGAGGATTGTTCTCGCAAGTTTCACAAAATCCTATCAGTTTCAATTTCTAAAGTAGCATACTATAGCTATTCATCAAATCATATCCAATCAAATCACAAGTAATAGTACGGGGTACTTACCTGGGCGAACTGGTGCCGGAGACTCGGTGCCATGCCTTTCGAAACCATATATTTCAAACAACACTTAAACAGACTTTTGAAAACCATTTTGGGCCTCAGGCCCACAGCCGAGCCTTTGAACTTGGCTCTGATACCACAAATGTAACACCCCAAACCCGGACAAGACACCACGTCCGAATCTGGTATGTTACGGGGAAAACGTTTCTAAGAAGTTCAGATTTTTCGTTTAAAAACTGAGTGAAACCACCGTGTGCTTGAAAACAATTTGAGTAGACTTGTTTGAAAACAGTTGATGCATTTGAAATCCGGGGACTTTGAAAACTTAGCCAGAATTTGTAGTTGATACGAGTTTAAACCGTTTAAAACCTCATTAGTTACTTAGTGATACATAAAACACTTTTAAACTTAAAAGAACTACAAGTTTGGTTTGGGAACCAGTTGTATTTGTTGGTAAAAAAAGACTTAGTGAGATACCCGATGGTATAGTTAAAAACACGTCGCGTTATAATTTTGAAAACATTATCTTTCCAGGTTTTAGTAAAATTTATTCCGGCTTATTTTGTTAAGGCATATTAAACTAATTAAAATATCAACCAACTTAAAGCATAAATTAAAGGCCTTTTACAGAACAAATTAAAACCCAAAATAAAAGTAATAAGCTAGAGTACCAAAAATCATAGAGTCTGAGTAAAAACTTTATTCAGCATGGAATGTGCACCCCGAGTCCATCCCGGCTCCATGTCCGCGGCTACGAGTCACCTGAAAAGTCAAAGGAGAGGGTGAGTCGAGTGACTCAGTGTGTAAATCCCGCTCCCGAAGAAACAACATGCTAACACACATCATACTTAGCAACATGATTAATGCAACCCGATCCTAACCATCCATATCGCCTTATCTACCCCGTGTGGTACCAAACCACTGGTGGTGCCAAACCACTGGTGACATATAGTCACAATGTGCTCCCAAAGCACTGGTGTCCCAAAGACACAATATCCGTCAATGTGCTACCAAAGCACTGGTGTCCCAAAGACACAGTGGTGCTACCAAAGCACTGGTGACCGAAGTCACAAATCCAATGATGATGGGGCCAACCCATCGTGTGATACCAAATCACTAGCAGACGATCCCATATATCAGGTGGGGCCAACCCACGGTGGTCAAACCACAGGGACAAGTCGCAATGAGGTGCCAAACCTCTGGTGTCCCAAAGACACAATGTGCTACCAAAGCACTGGTGACCGTAGTCACAAATCTGGTGATGGGGCCAACCCATCGTGTGTTACCAAAACACTGGCGTCAATCCCGTATAATCATCTGTGGGGCCAACCCACTGTGGTACTGAGCCACTGGGACGAGACGCTGAGGTACCAAACCTCTGGAGGTGCCAAACCTCTGGTGACCCAAAGTCACAAAGTGTGCTACCAAAGCACTGGTGCTCGTCAGCACAATATATCACTGCTCCCTCCTCTCGTATCACCCATCAACATGCCAAACTCATGTAGTCATGTATATTATACTATCATGCATATCATGCCAATGTGTCTAATCTCATACCCCATGTCATATATTACCACAACCATGATATCATGTAAATCATCAATAAATTTTATAACAATAATGATACTGACTTACCCGAGTCCAGAATCATACCCATTAGGGTATCATACAGTCACCACTGTTTCCTTAGTCATCACACAGATTATTAAACATATTACTAAATATAAGTGTGTTAGTAAACACACCTGATAGTTACGAGTCTAGAATCCCAACCAAAGCGATCTAGATCCCTTCGATGACTAGCTCCTACAATCGGCCAATATCGAATTAGGCACTATGACATTCGGCCAACAACCACATAGACCAAAAGGATTAATACTTAACCCTTACCTTGCAAATGTTTGGTTTCCTACCAAACCCGAACCAACTAATAGCCTCTTTGATAATCGGCCTTCACCTAGAAATAGAATCACAGTTAATCCTTTATCAACCAAGACTAAATCGAAACCAAGAAATTAAACTAACAGCAACCAATCACTTCCCCCCTCACTTACCAATCGGTTAACAAAGAACAATGATTTCCTTGCTTGCTTCCTTACTCCAATGATCCTATACAAGATGATTACCAAAGGTTAACATCCTTCCATAACTAAAATTAACGCATTGAGATCAAAGAAATGACCATTCGGTCAAGAGTTTACCCATACCAATCGAGTGAAACAAGGCCTCCAAAACACCACTGATATTCGGCCAAGAGACTATTAGGGAAAGGGAAATATTCGGCTATGTTGAACACAAATAAAAACAAGGAAATCGGCACTAAGTGTTTAACACTCTTGTTTTCGGTTTTGGATTAAAAGAGAAAGAAAGAACATAGGTGAGAAGAAATGGAGATTACGGCACTAGTATTTGAGAAAATAGAAGAACGTTTGGGGCAAGTTGATATGGTTTCGGCTAGCAAGAGAAGAGATGGAAAATGGTTTGGAGAGGTAGAGTTTCGGCTTGCAAGGTTTCAACAAAGAAAGAAAGTGTAGGTGGGATGATAGGTTCGGCTTAGCTCACCTGAAGAAGAAAAAGAATAGAAGATGCTTGGAACTTTCGGCCACACCACTCAAAAGGCAAGGAATTTCGGCAATCAAAGTTTCAAAAGGAAGAGAAAGGAGATTGAAGAAGCTCGGTTTTAGCACACTTGAGCAAAAGAAGAGGAATGGAAAAACTCTTGAAATTTCGGGTGGCTTTTTGACAAAAGAAAGAAAAAGAACAAAGATGCTTCACAAAAGCTTTTGGCCGAAAATGCACAAAGTGAGAAGTGCATTTCGGCACACCTCCATTCCTACTACCCAAACCGTCCACACTTCCCCCCAAACCCCACCAACATTCGGCCATATCCCTTAATTCACTCACCACCACCCATTTCAAAAGACATGACCAAGTCTTCCTCCACTTTTTCCTCTCTTCCTTCCATTTGAATGGGTGGACCAAGTCCAAGGAAGAATTCGAATTGCCTTCTAACTCTTCCTCCATGCCGTCCAAAATAAGAGCCAAAATGGGGAATCCTGCTGCTCGAACACTGGACCTCCACCCCCTGTGAATGACGCCACCTAGCTCCCAAGTAGCACCTTGCTCAACCACTTTGCCAACACTTTATTTGTGCAATAAAACCACGAAAATAATTCTTAAACCCCAGCTCCCTCAGCTCCCTTCACTTAACACCCAAAAACCAAAATTTCCTAATTTACTCAGGCATACACCTAGGCTATGATTAAGCCCCAAGAACATAAAAATAGCAACATAGCACACTACCACCATGCAATAACATGCAACAACAAAATAGCCCCCTAACCCGGGATATTACAGTGGGGCATACAATAGTCTTGCTACATTTGAATTAACAATGAAGAAGTATTTTACGTCTTGGGGCATTGACAGAGTACTCCGGATCCCCTAAACACATATTGAGTTTAAAATGGTCCTTAAGAAATCGGAACAGAGAAGCTCAGACTGCGATATCTGGGGCACCTAGTTTCCCAT
Source organism: Gossypium australe (assembly GCA_005393395.2). Classification (NCBI taxonomy): domain Eukaryota; kingdom Viridiplantae; phylum Streptophyta; class Magnoliopsida; order Malvales; family Malvaceae; genus Gossypium; species Gossypium australe. The sequence continues at coordinate 34,526,663 of CM016623.1, read as the reverse complement.
TTATACCCATTTTAAATCTTTGATTACTTTATTCTTTTCAAAGAAACACCCCAATTAATTTTCTTTTATAGCCTTTGCTATATTTACTTTATTCTTTTTAAGATATACCAATCAATTTTCATTTATTGTCTTGGTTATCTTTTATTAGCTTATTTGTTTCGAGCTATGCTCCTGATTAATTTCTTTCTTGTCCATTGTTGTAATCTTTTTCAAGCATTTTATATTGAAATAACAATTAATGGACTAATAATACTTTCATAAAAGGAGTTTCGCATACTACTCTAAAAACTTCTAAATAATATGAGGAATCTGAAACAAGACTATTGTTCAGAATTCACCAAGCCTAAGGGCTGGAAACATTGAAAATAATTATCTCTTCAGATTCTTATTGGATAAGACAATTTCGTTGGTGATACCACATCTGCAAGTAACGGACAAGGTCAATCCAAGTATAAAAGGGGATCATTGTCGGGATACCCTGCATTTATTGAAAATTTCAGACACATACATTTGGTCATTACACCCAGGGAATGGTGTAACAGATCAAATTGATTGAAAGTGATACAAGTTCTGTACCTCTGAGTGGTAACAGAAGAATGGAAGAAACCAAATGTTATTTCCCCGAAGTTATAGTGAGAAGTACCAACTTTATGTCTCAAGATCCAAGCAGGGTTGAATCAGAAATTACATTGGGGCAAGCTGGTTGAGTAGAACATGGTTGATAAACAAGAATGAAAAACAAATGAGTGATAACACCTAGAATAGGAATCATACTCATAACATTTTTGTATCATAGCAAATTTCATTAGGAACATTTGATTCATTTCGGTCGTTGCATCCTAATCATTTAAAAGGAATTATCTTAATGACATGTTACATGTAGTTAGAAGTATTTGAGTCATTCTGATCATAACATCTTAGTCATGTGACATAAACATACTAAACCGAGTCTACAGGACATGTCCCTCAGCAGACGGTGTAGCAATATTGATGAGTTTTCAGCCTTATCTCCCTGAAGATAGAAGATCTCATCTTCCTGAAGTTGTAGGAAGCAGATCGAAAAAAATTTCAGCCTTATCTTCCTGAAGTTGTAGGAAGTAGACTGAAGATAGAAGATCTCATCTTCCTGAAGTTGTAGGAAGCAGATTGAAAAGAATTTCAGCCTTATCTCCCTGAAGTTGTAGGGAGTAGACTGAAGACAGAAGACCTCATCTTCCTGAAGTTGTAGGAAGCAGATCGAAAAGAATTTCAGCCTTATCTTCCTGAATTTGTAGGAAGTAGACTGAAGATAGAAGATCTCATCTTCCTGAAGTTGTAGGAAGTAGATCGAAAAGAATTTCAGCCTTATCTTCCTGAAGTTGTAGGAAATACTGAAAATAGAAGATCTCATCTTCCTGAAGTTGTAGGGAGCAGATAGAAAAGAATTTCAGCCTTATCTTCCTGAAGTTGTAGGAAGTAGACTGAAGATAGAAGATCTCATCTTCCTGAAGTTGTAGGAAGCAGATTGAAAAGAATTTCAGCCTTATCTCCCTGAAGTTGTAGGGAGTAGACGGAAGACAGAAGATCTCATCTTCCTGAAGTTGTAGGAAGCAAATCGAAGAGAATCTCAACCTTATCTTCCTGAAGTTGTAGGAAGTAGACTGAAGATAGAAGATCTCATCTTCCTGAAGTTGTAAGAAGCAGATCGAAAAGAATTTCAGCCTTATCTCCCTGAAGTTGTAAGGAGTAGACTGAAGACAGAAGATCTCATCTTCCTGAAGTTGTAGAAAGCAGATGGAAAAGAATTTCAGCCTTATCTCCCTGAAGTTATAGGGAGTAGACTGAAGACAAGAGATCTCATCTTCCTGAAGTTGTAGGAAGCAGATCAAAAAGAAATTCAGCCTTATCTCCCTGAAGTTGTAGGGAGTAGACTGAAGACAGAAGATCTTATCTTCCTGAAGTTGTAGGAAGTAGATTGAAGACACTTTCAGATCTTATCTTCCTGAAGTTGTAGGAAGCAGATCAAAAATATTAACTTGCATCCCTGAAGTTGCAGCTAAGCAAACTGAAGACAATAGATCTTATCTTCCTGAAGTTGTAGGAAGTAGATCGAAGACACTTTCAGATCTTATCTTCCTGAAGTTGTAGGAAGCAGATCAAAGACATCAATTTGGCATTCTTGAAATTGCAAGAAGCAGAATAAAGCTAGCAGACTTACTGAAACTGAGATGAAGTTCCAATACCATTGAAGTTGTAGTAGAGTTGGAAGTCATTTGAAGAAAGCGATGATCAAAAAGTCGGGGCTCGGCCAAGACCGGGCAAAATTGGTCCTTTTACTGTCTTTGCTCTATTCTCGTTACACGACAATGAGCAAAGAGGGGCAGTTGTAATGGCCCATTTTTGCCCGGGCCCATTTGAATAAACCAGTAAATAAAAATAATAAAAATTCCAGCTCACCAAAGTCCGGTACAAAACATTGACCCATTACCCGAATACACACTCAGACCAAGACCCATTCCTAAACCACTAACCCAACACCAACAGACAGGCCCAAAATGGCCCAATTCCTAAACTGAACCCAGCCGACCTAGGGTTTTTTGAAACCCTCGCGTCGCAACGGTGGGAACCCAACAGTCACGCCGTATTCCTCGCACCCAGTGCAACACCAGCAGCCTCTCGCCTCGTCACGCTGCAATCCGTGCAAATGACGCCGCAGTCACAACCAAGATCTTCGCCCAAACCTGCAAAAGGAAACAAACCAACAGCAAAAAGGGCAAAACAGAGGCAAATAGAGATTTATTTCCTTTTTGTCTTTCATTTTTGGGTTATAAAAACCCTAGATTAAACTTGTAAAGGACACACACGGATACAGACACAAAAACTATCACAAAATACAGAAAAAAAAACGCAGAGAGAGCGATACAAAATAATAGGAACGAAAATATTCCTAGAAACAGAAATCAATAAAAACAGAGTTTTTTTTAAGGTGATTCTCCTTTCATTCTGTTGCTTATTTTATTTTTATTTTCATTATATATATATATATATACAAATATATATATATTTGTATATATAACCACTGTTGAAAAAAGTAAAAAAAAGAAAGAGATACCTTTTCGAAAGCGAGGAAAAACGGACGTTCTAGGCCTTCGGCCACCGGCCATGGAGGCGCGTGTGGCGCGTGGCCCAGTAATCCGACGAATAGGAGCTCAGGCAGAGGAACGAGGGGTCCAGAGAGTTTTCAAAGTTTTTTTTTTTTTTTAACAACACCTAACTAAATGATTTTTTTTTATAAAACTAACATTTATAGACGAAAGCAAACGGCGTCGTTCTGATAAAGCAGGATTGCGTGCCGACCCGAAAACCCGACCAAGATCCGCGTGTTTTTTATTAAAAAGGGAAAATTGTCCTTTTGGTCCCTCTACTATTTTATTAAATTTAATTACGTCCTATTAACTAATCTATTTTTTAAAATTAACCCTGGAAATCTGTTTATATTTCAATTTGATCCTTTTTTTCTTTTTAAATTTATATATATATATTTTTAAATTGATATTAAATTATGTATTACATTAAATATTTTATTTATTTTTTAGTAGTTATCTATACTAATTTATTAAAATTATAAATATCTATTTTTTTGTCTATTTTTTTTATTACATATTATTTTAGTATTTATATATATATATATTAGATATTATATTATATTTAAATGCTACACATTATATAATATTATACCATATATTTGGTTAAAATTATTTATAATATATTCATTTTTTCTATTTCCTTTTTTATTTTATTTTATTTTCTAAAATTATTATATTTTTAACACATTGTTTATATTGTTGTCCTTTTTATCTATTTGCTTGAAATATGTTCATGGTTAATTTTATTGTTTATTATATTTGTCCATACTTCATCATATATTTGTAATTGCTTTAATATAGGAATTATTATTTGTTGTATTTCATATTATTACTGCCTATCTTAAATGTTAGCATGTTATAATTATTTTTATTTATATTCGATAATGTACAAAATGCAATATTGCCATATGGTTATGGTTTAAAATAAAAAAAATACATTTTTACAAAATCAATATTTTATTTAAAGGTTTTTAAAATGAGGCAATGTTTTGATATTTAGAAATTTGGAAAATAGTGCCCAATCGTGCTGGGTTGCGATTTTCCGTTTGGCTAAATAACTAAATATCCTTTTAACAAGTTTTATAAATTATGAGATGATCCTAGTGACGAGGGTTTAAAATATCATGTCCAATCGTGCTGGATGTGATGTTTATATTCTTTCGGATCGAAGAACTCTCAAATTTTAAACCAAAATTGCTCGAAGTTTTATAAATTATGAGACGGTCTTAGTTACGAGGGTTTAAAAATATCGTGTCCAATCGTGTTGGATGTGATATTTATATTCCTTCGGATTGAAGAACTCTCAAATTTTAAATCAAAATTGTTCGAAGCTTTGTAAATAGTGAGATGATCTTAGTTACGAGTGTTTAAAAAATATCGTGTCCAATCGTGCTGGATGTGATGTTTATATTCATTCGAAACGAAGAACTCTCAAATTTTAAATCAAATTGTTCGAAGCTTTTTTAGAAATCATATTTTTAAATTCCTTTTAAATTTCAAACATTTGGACATAATTTTATCGATTAGGTACCAATTTTTGGGTGTTATGAGGGTGCTAACCCTTCCTCATACGTAACCGACTCCCGAACTCATTTTCTTGTTTTTTGTGGACCAAAAATCAATATTTTGAAATAAAACATTTTTAAGGTGATCAAATTACACCTAAGTAAAAAGGGATTAGTGGCGACTCCCGTTTTTGTTTTTAAAGTCGGTCCCCATTTTTTTAAACACCAGATTTCAAAATGGTTTTGACAACGCGTTTAAAAGATCAAAAGGGCCCTTTTTGGGGAATCTTTGGCCACCGGAGGAGACGGTCGCCGTCGCCGATGACTGATGGACGCGGTAGACCGACGACGCCCCATGGCCGGACAGGGAAAAGGGGTTGAGAGAGTTTTTTTTTAAAAAGGGTTACAAATGATTTTTTTTCAACATTTTTTTACTTATATATGCCTTCAAAACAGCGTCATTTCGGGTTTGGCTTCAAACGCCCAAACGGCGTCTTTTCAAAGCCGACCCGAATAATCCAACCCGACCCCCTAGGATCCACATTTTTTTGCATGGAAGGGCTAATTTCCATTTTGGTCCTTCTGCTTTTATGCTCTTTTTTAATTTCGTCCTATTCCTTTTTTATTTTTTACCCCATAATGTAACACCCGGGTTTAGGGGGCTGTGCATGTTGAGTTTAAATCAAGTGTTAGTGGGTTTTTGGGAGTGCTTGGTTGAGTTTTAGAGGCTCTAAGAATGTTGGGATGAGAAGGGAAGGCTTTGGAAAATTTAGATTTTTAGGGTAAAAAGGAATTGGGCCAAGGGAGGCCTTAAGATTAATTTTTGGTAATTTTTGGCACAAGTGAGGCTTTGGCAAAGTGGCTATGTGCGCAGTTTAAGGGGCTGGAGGTAGCGCCTGTGAGGGTCTTAGGTTCGATCCAAGAAGGCAGCAGATGGGTTTTAATTTTTGGAGTATGGCGTTGCAGCGTAGAAGGCCTTAAAATAATTTGGGGCGTGTTTGGTCGCAAGGAGCAGCTGGTCCAGGTGGTGCCTGTGCGGAACTTAGGGGCTGGAGGTGCGCGTGGGTGTTGGTTCGAGCAACGGAAGCAGCTTTTGCGTGTTTATTTTTCTTATGCGGCTGGGGGGGCTTGGGTAGGTAGCCCTTAAAGATTTTATGGTGTGGTTTTTGTCATAAAAATCAAGATGGCCGAGTGGCCTGGGTGTTGGGGGTTAGGCGTGCGGCAGTTGGTCCCAGGTTCGAACCTGGTGTGTGGCATTTGGAGTTTTGATTTCTTTTTATTTTGGGCAGCAAATTGAAGGCAGTGGACGGCACATGTAGTTTAAATTAGGTGATAAGGATAAGCTTAAGTATTATTTTGAATTAGAATTTGGCTGGTGGGTGGCTTTATTATTTTATTATTGTAGATAATTATAGTTTTTTTTAATTAATTTAAATTAGAGATAGGATGTGGATAGGATAATGGGAGGATTTGTTTAATTCAAATGGAATTGAATTTGTGGCTTGAATTGGTTCCAGGAGGTGGCCGACTATGGGGATTTTCAATTGGGTGTATGTGGCCAGTTTTGGAGGTTTTTAGGAAGGAGAATGCCGAAATTCCCTTAGGCATTTTGGAGGTTTCGGCCAGTTTTGTTTGTTTGTGTACCCAAAAGCCGATTTTCTCAAAGCAACTCTCTCTCATTTTTCACTTTTTGGAACCAAAACCTTGTGTAGCTGAATGTTTCTTTTCACTTCTTCTTGCTATTTCATTTGAGTAAGCCGAATATGGTGATCCTTCTTTCTCACATTTCCTTTCTTTTACAACTTTTGTGCCGAATCCACATTGCCTTCTTAGCCGAATGTTGCATTTGTTTCTTACCATTTCTTTAAGCTGAAACTATCTTACTTTGTTCCCCTAATCTTCATCTCATTTTCTCAATACCATCTTACCGAAACTGTACTCTCTATTAACATATATTTCTTTTACTTCACTTTTAAAATCATAGCCGAATCCCTCCCTGGTATTGCCGAAATTTCCTTCTAGCAGTTGTTCTCATTTTGGTCGAATCTCTTTTCTCTCCTAGTAGTGTTCACCTTGGCCGACTATTAGGTGGAGTGTGGGCTGTTTTTGGCGTTGGTTCAAGCCTTGGAGAAGGTATAGGGGTAAGGCCGAATGTTTTATGGTAAGCCCTCTGTTTTCTATCGATAATCTTTAAGAGTAAGAGTGGGTTTTGGCATTTGTTTGGAAGGATATTAACCTCTTGTGTGATGATTATTTCGTCATAGGGTCTCCAGATTTTGGTGGCGATCAAGTGTAGTCGATTGGTAAGTGGTGGTAAGAGAGGATTCTTTTAGTCCATTCTTTTAGTCTTTGTTAAGCCAAGTCTATTATGGATTAACCGTTTTCTTGTTAGGGTGGATCGATTGATTAAGGAACCATTGATTGGTTCGGGTTTGGTAGGAAACCAAACCATCTGCAAAGGTAAGGGTAATCGATAACCCCTTTGGTTTAAAATGGTTATAGCCGATTGGTATGAGTGCTAATGCTTGGTTGGCCGATTGTTTTAGGAGCAAGAGGATCAAGGGTCTTAGTTGGTTCTTCGGTTAAGGCTTGCAGGTGTGTACACACACACACTCTTCTAGTAATTTATGTGCTTATTGAATTGTGTGTATATTTACACACTTATCTGTTATGGTATTTATATATATATGTTGTGTGTGGTTGGTTCCACGGAAAGGTGGATTGAATACCATTATGGTATAGGGCACAGGGTCAGGTAAGTCCCTGTTATGATGCTTTTGGTAAGCATAATGTATCTGTTACGTGTGCTATGATATTGGATGGCTGATAAATAATATGTATGTTACTAATCAAGCATGTGGGTATAAGTCCGTTAAAATGCATATCATTATCTATGTGGGTTGTACGAAAGGAGGGGGCAGTGATATTTTGTGCTGACGAGCACCAGTGTTTTGGTAACACACTGTGACTGCGGTCACCAGAGGTTTGGTACCTCCAGAGGTTTGGCACCTCATAGCGACTTATCCCTGTGGTTAACACCACCGTGGGTTGGCCCCACTTTTGAGACACGGGATCGTCTGCCAGTGATTTGGTATCACACGATGGGTTGGCCCCATCAATTGATTTGTGACTTCGGTCACCAGTGTTTTGGTAACACACTTCGTGTCTTCGGACACCAGAGGTTTGGCACATCCAGTGATTTGGCATCACATCTGTGACTATACGTCACCAGTGGTTTGGCACCACCAGTGGTTTGGTACCACACAGGGTAGAAAAGGTGTATGGATGGTTAGGATTGGGTGCATATTATTTGGACACATGTTGATAATGTATATGATTGTGTATGATATTTTGCTAATCCGGGAAAAAGGGGTAGCACACTGAGTCTTGGTGACTCACCTTTTTCCTTAACCATTTCAGGTAGTGCATAAAGCTGGACCGGGATCGGAGAGGACAAGGTGGCCCATGCCGAAGATGATGTTCAATTATTTCATGCTTGATTTTGATATAAGTACTTTATTTGAATTGTTGGGTTGTAATAAAGGCCATTTTATTATTTTGGTATTATTTTAACTATGGTTTAATTTAATTTAAATTGCTATGTGGAAATGATAAATGGTTTCATCCATTGATTCAAGTAAATTTTTAATCCTCTAAACTTTCAAAATAAAACATGAGTTTTGAAACAATCATGCCCAAGATTTTCACAAGATTACGAAAGCAACCACAAGTTTTCACCTAACCTTTTTCTCTGAACCTAAACTTTTCAAATACATTTTTCCCTAACATAACCAGATTCGGTCTTAATGAATGTGCCGGGTTTGGGGATGTTACAGTTTGGTATCAGAGCCAGGTTCAAAACTCGGCTATGAGGGTTTTGGGCCCAAAAACGTTTTCAAAATGGGCTTTTTGGAAAAATGGGCTTTTATATAAGTTTTCAGGTTATTCTGGCATGGCACCTGTGTCTCCGACCCGAAGTCCACCAGGTAAGTACTTCGGACTCTCTTGAAGTGATCTGTTTGTATGCATTGATTTGGGCTTAGTTGGGCTCGTAGATTAGAATATTAGGATCTGTTGGACCCTAGGATTAGACTACTCAAACAATGGCATAAGACTTAAATCTCTTAAACAAACCTGTGAAGTAAGTCGCCGAGTTAAGGTGTGGCAACCTGTGTGCGCATGTCTAGGATTGGATCCGGAAGAGCCTGGTACTTAAGCAGTCCTCGTGACTCACCTCCTCTTCGCTGGAATCCTACCTGGTGCGTAGCTACGGTTCACCTTAACCAAGAGGACTTGTTCATAGGCTGAACCTAATATTAAAACCCGAAGGGGATTTGACCTGATTGTTTTAAAATCCCCTGTTTTAAAATTTTCAACTCTACTCCTTTGGTTTGTAAACTCTAAATTAGATTTTGAAAGATATTTTCTCGGTTTACAAAATTTCCCAAAATGCCCTAGTGGCAAATTTACAAAAATGCCCCTGTGTTATAAAATTACCGTATTACCCTCAACTTTTGATAAAATGATTTTTACTTTACAAAATACCAAAATTTCGAGGTTTCAAAATATCAAGACACTCTGGTTTGGGGAAATTTACGAAAATACCCCTGTGTTGAAAATTACTAAAATGCCCCTGACCTTCAAGATTTACGGTTTAACTCCAATTTTAATAAAATTTCCCTACTTTGCAAAGGTATACAAAAATGCTATTTTCAAGATACCCTGATTTGAAAATTTACAAAATTACCCTTGATCGATAAAATTACCAAAACGCCCTTGGGTTGTTAAATTTTCAGATTTCTCTTGATTTTTGCCGAAATATTCTTATTCTGCCAAATGTTAGAAAATCTCATTTTGTGAAATATTGTGAAATTACGATTTGGAGAATTTACAAAAATGCCCTTAAGGGTAAAATTACTAAAATGCCCTCGGTTCATAAAATATCAGTTCAATGGTTTTGCTCAAAAATTTCAACTATGTTACAAATATTTAGCAACTTAGCTTTGAAAATCATCAACAAAATATTTTGGTTTTGGAAAATTACGAAATTGCCCCAAGTGACAAATTACCAAAATACTCCTGGTTTCAAAGTGATGATGTATCTTTAAAATTTTACAACTTTTTCAGAAAAACCCTCCAGTTTTGGGAATTTCAAAACGACCTATTTTACTAAAGTTTTAAAATTTCTTTTATTACGAAAATACCCTATAGGAAAATGACGAAATTACCCCTGAGTAGGAAGGAAACTTTGGTTGATCGAAAGAACTACTCTCAGAAACTTCATTGCATAAAAATTGCTCGTGGATAAACAGTGGAACCCAGATTCTAACGCATAAAAAATTTCTAATCAGATTAATCGAGGCGCTAGATATGAGTTCTAGGGGGCATGGTCGTATTTCTCATGGACGTGGTAGAGGCAGTTTTGGTGACTGTTTGTTTGTTGCTCGTAGAGTATGTTAGCTCTTGGAGATCAGAGTGCGCAGCGATAGCGTAGCGGAGGGAATTGGACTGTTAGTTTAGACAAGTAATTTCGAGGACGAAATTATTTTAAGGAGGGTAGAATTGTAACACCCGGGTTTAGGGGGCTGTGCATGTTGAGTTTAAATCAAGTGTTAGTGGGTTTTTGGGAGTGCTTGGTTGAGTTTTAGAGGCTCTAAGAATGTTGGGATGAGAAGGGAAGGCTTTGGAAAATTTAGATTTTTAGGGTAAAAAGGAATTGGGCCAAGGGAGGCCTTAAGATTAATTTTTGGTAATTTTTGGCACAAGTGAGGCTTTGGCAAAGTGGCTGTGTGCGCAGTTTAAGGGGCTGGAGGTAGCGCCTGTGAGGGTCTTAGGTTCGATCCAAGAAGGCAGCAGATGGGTTTTAATTTTTGGAGTATGGCGTTGCAGCGTAGAAGGCCTTAAAATAATTTGGGGCGTGTTTGGTCGCAAGGAGCAGCTGGTCCAGGTGGTGCCTGTGCGGAACTTAGGGGCTGGAGGTGCGCGTGGGCGTTGGTTCGAGCAACGGAAGCAGCTTTTGCGTGTTTATTTTTCTTATGCGGCTGGGGGGGCTTGGGTAGGTAGCCCTTAAAAATTTTATGGTGTGGTTTTTGTCATAAAAATCAAGATGGCCGAGTGGCCTGGGCGTTGGGGGTTAGGCGTGCGGCAGTTGGTCCCAGGTTCGAACCTGGTGTGTGGCATTTGGAGTTTTGATTTCTTTTTATTTTGGGCAGCAAATTGAAGGCAGTGGACGGCACATGTAGTTTAAATTAGGTGATAAGGATAAGCTTAAGTATTATTTTGAATTAGAATTTGGCTGGTGGGTGGCTTTATTATTTTATTATTGTAGATAATTATAGTTTTTTTTAATTAGTTTAAATTAGAGATAGGATGTGGATAGGATAATGGGAGGATTTGTTTAATTCAAATGGAATTGAATTTGTGGCTTGAATTGGTTCCAGGAGGTGGCCGACTATGGGGATTTTCAATTGGGTGTATGTGGCCAGTTTTGGAGGTTTTTAGGAAGGAGAATGCCGAAATTCCCTTAGGCATTTTGGAGGTTTCGGCCAGTTTTGTTTGTTTGTGTACCCAAAAGCCGATTTTCTCAAAGCAACTCTCTCTCATTTTTCACTTTTTGGAACCAAAACCTTGTGTAGCTGAATGTTTCTTTTCACTTCTTCTTGCTATTTCATTTGAGTAAGCCGAATATGGTGATCCTTCTTTCTCACATTTCCTTTCTTTTACAACTTTTGTGCCGAATCCACATTGCCTTCTTAGCCGAATGTTGCATTTGTTTCTTACCATTTCTTTAAGCTGAAACTATCTTACTTTGTTCCCCTAATCTTCATCTCCTTTTCTCAATACCATCTTACCGAAACTGTACTCTCTATTAACATATATTTCTTTTACTTCACTTTTAAAATCATAGCCGAATCCCTCCCTGGTATTGCCGAAATTTCCTTCTAGCAGTTGTTCTCATTTTGGTCGAATCTCTTTTCTCTCCTAGTAGTGTTCACCTTGGCCGACTATTAGGTGGAGTGTGGGCTGTTTTTGGCGTTGGTTCAAGCCTTGGAGAAGGTATAGGGGTAAGGCCGAATGTTTTATGGTAAGCCCTCTGTTTTCTATCGATAATCTTTAAGAGTAAGAGTGGGTTTTGGCATTTGTTTGGAAGGATATTAACCTCTTGTGTGATGATTATTTCGTCATAGGGTCTCCAGATTTTGGTGGCGATCAAGTGTAGTCGATTGGTAAGTGGTGGTAAGAGAGGATTCTTTTAGTCCATTCTTTTAGTCTTTGTTAAGCCAAGTCTATTATGGATTAACCGTTTTCTTGTTAGGGTGGATCGATTGATTAAGGAACCATTGATTGGTTCGGGTTTGGTAGGAAACCAAACCAGCTGCAAAGGTAAGGGTAATCGATAACCCCTTTGGTTTAAAATGGTTATAGCCGATTGGTATGAGTGCTAATGCTTGGTTGGCCGATTGTTTTAGGAGCAAGAGGATCAAGGGTCTTAGTTGGTTCTTCGGTTAAGGCTTGCAGGTGTGTACACACACACTCTCTTCTAGTAATTTATGTGCTTATTGAATTGTGTGTATATTTACACACTTATCTGTTATGGTATTTATATATATATGTTGTGTGTGGTTGGTTCCACGGAAAGGTGGATTGAATACCATTATGGTATAGGGCACGGGGTCAGGTAAGTCCCTGTTATGATGCTTTTGGTAAGCATAATGTATCTGTTACGTGTGCTATGATATTGGATGGCTGATAAATAATATGTATGTTACTAATCAAGCATGTGGGTATAAGTCCGTTAAAATGCATATCATTATCTATGTGGGTTGTACGAGAGGAGGGGGCAGTGATATTTTGTGCTGACGAGCACCAGTGTTTTGGTAACACACTGTGACTGCGGTCACCAGAGGTTTGGTACCTCCAGAGGTTTGGCACCTCATAGCGACTTATCCTTGTGGTTAACACCACCGTGGGTTGGCCCCACTTTTGAGACACGGGATCGTCTGCCAGTGATTTGGTATCACACGATGGGTTGGCCCCATCAATTGATTTGTGACTTCGGTCACCAGTGTTTTGGTAACACACTTCGTGTCTTCGGACACCAGAGGTTTGGCACCTCCAGTGATTTGGCATCACATCTGTGACTATATGTCACCAGTGGTTTGGCACCACCAGTGGTTTGGTACCACACAGGGTAGAAAAGGTGTATGGATGGTTAGGATTGGGTGCATATTATTTGGACACATGTTGATAATGTATATGATTGTGTATGATATTTTGCTAATCCTGGAAAAAGGGGTAGCACACTGAGTCTTGGTGACTCACCTTTTTCCTTAACCATTTCAGGTAGTGCAAAAAGCTGGACCGGGATCGGAGAGGACAAGGTGGCCCATGCCGAAGATGATGTTTAATTATTTCATGCTTGATTTTGATATAAGTACTTTATTTGAATTGTTGGGTTGTAATAAAGGCCATTTTATTATTTTGGTATTATTTTAACTATGGTTTAATTTAATTTAAATTGCTATGTGGAAATGATAAATGGTTTCATCCATTGATTCAACTAAATTTTTAATCCTCTAAGTTTTCAAAATAAAACATGAGTTTTGAAACAATCATGCCCAAGATTTTCACAAGATTACGAAAGCAACCACAAGTTTTCACCTAACCTTTTTCTCTAAACCTAAACTTTTCAAATACATTTTTCCCTAACATAACCAGATTCGGTCTTAATGAATGGGCCGGGTTTGGGGATGTTACACATAATTTTAATTTCTCTGCAAATCAGTCCCTTGACCCACTGTTGACTTGCCAAGGAAATGACACATATGCTGGGTTGGGGAAAATAACACCCTAGGTCCATGTACTTTTTTATTTTGTTTTGATTTAATCCTTTGTTTGCTTTTTCTAAAAATTTATGCTTAGAATTTCTTTTAGCTTTCAATTTAGTCCTTTGCCTACTTATTTTTTTATTTTATTATTTTATTATTTCCAGCACTTTTATTTTATGATTATTTATATTTTTGCCCCTCTCTAAATTATGCAATTTTATTTACATCCTTGAGTAGTTATTTTTTTTTATTTTATTTTTATTTGTCATTAGATATGATTATTATTACTATTATTATTATCATGTTATAGTCATTTACTATTTTACCCTCATTACCTTTACTACAATTATTTTATCCTTTTACTATTATTTAATTATAATATTTTTTCGTTTGTACCTATGTAGTTATTTTGTTCTTTTGCCATTATTTTATTGTATATTATGCTTACATACACTTGTTCATTGGTACCAAACTCAAACAAATTAATTGCACATCACATTAAATGTTATATTCGCTTTTACCCGACACATAGGAAATAATTAGAACCGAGACGATGTTCTTTAATTAGGGAATTCGAGAAATCGTGCCCTAACTTATGGGGTACGGCTTTCTCCTTGAACCGAAATAATCAAACATCCTTTTAAAATTCAATACACATAGGACTTAGGTAATAATTAAATGGCAATTATTCTTATTTTCGAGGATTCGAGACATTGTGCCTTAACTTACGGGGCATGATTCTCTTCCCGATTAACTCGAAATATGAAGGCCTTTTGCATAAAATTTAATTTAGTTAGCAATATTTTAATCAAAAAACATCATACAAAAAAAGGGGATCGCACTTTAAATTTTCTTTGAATTCTCAATTCTCGACACTAAGATATCAAGTAATCAACTAGGTACCAATTTTGGGTGTTATGAGGGTGCTAATCCTTCCTCATGCGTAACCAACTCCTGAACCCACTTTCTGAATTTTGTAGACAGAAAATCTTCGTTTTAGTAAATCTAACCTTTTATTAAAATGATCAAATTACGAGGTGATTCGATTACACCTAATAAAGAGGATTGGTGGCGACTCCATCTTCATTTTAAAAAAAATTAAAAAGTCGAGTTCCAAAAAGGTTTCGACAATATCATTTACATATTATATTTATTTCTATTGTTTTCTCTCTTTTCTTTTCGGTATATTAATTAAAAATTTAATTTTATTATAGTGTTATAAATCTTTACGAGCAAAAGAAAAAAACAAATTAAAATTTAGGCCTAATTCAAGAATGATGTGATAATAACCTTTTTTTTGCATGATTTACAATTGAATTATGGTTTGTTGCATGTGATTGAGAATTTTACTGGAACGATTTTTAGGAATGAGCAAATGATTGACAACCCATTTAGAAGTAAAGTAGATAAGACAAAAGATCAATCAAATTTCAAAGTAGATATGTATTATATTAAAGTAAATTATGTTTTTATTTTCAATACCCAAAGTAAATTATGTTACATTGAGGCTTTAAAAAAATAATGTAAAAATTATCAATTAAATTTTAATATTAAATATTTAATCCAAATATTTGTTAAGAATAAATTTTATGATAAAAGTAAATACATAAATATTTTATTTTATTTAATAAGAGTAAATTCGTAAATTATCATTACATTATTAAAAAAATACTTAATAAACCGCATATAATAATGTAACTTTCCTAAAATTTTAGTCAACTTTCGATATATACCAAATATTATAAAATAACTTTTCTAACAACCATTCTATTAGAATTATAACATCGCCTTAAATTTCTAGAAAATATAATTAAAGAAATTAAAAGATGTAATAAAGAAAAAAAAATACTTAAGGCCAACAAGTGCAGTGTCTTACTAAAGATGGAATGTTGTGTTGTAAGGTAACTCCAAAAAGGCCAATTCGACCATGACTCTATCACTGTTTATGTAACTAGTCAAAGGATTTCTTCCAAGGGAAGAAACTCTTCTACGATGTACAAAATAAAATAACTTCCCACTTTCTATGTGAATTTCCTAAAATTAATTTCACTTCTAACTTAAAATTCTCATAATAAACTTATTCAAAAAATTATACTTGTAGATACTTTATTAAATTAGTCATGACTCGATTCTCAAACTGCCATTGAAAAATTTTATTGAAATATATACATATTCATGTTGAATAATCAACCAAGAGGATCCCATTCAAAGTTGGTCTCAAATTTTGCCTAAAAAAATCACAACTTTAGCATCTTCAACTTCATTAATTTTACTCCATCCTTACTTGAATCAATAGGGTTTGATATTAGCTGCATTAGTGAGAGATGTTAGTAAATATACAATCGACCTGAACTGGGCATAGCCGGTAATAATATAAACTTACAACTTAATTCACTCATTTTTATGTTTGTGGTTTATACATTACTAGATAATAAAGCTCACCATGGCCAATATTGTGAAATTTGAAATGGATCCACCTATTAAACTAAGATTTGATTGCTTCAACCATTCAACTAATATAATTTAACCGAATTTCAAAAAAAAAAACTACTTTAAAATGGTGAAACATCAAAAACCATAAACCCAAGTAAAAAGTAAAGATTTTTTTTTCTCTGGCTTCATATGGCCCTGGCCTTTTTGTTGCTTGTGTTCTGTTTTTTTTTTTTTCTTTTGGCAATTGAGGTATTGGTTTTATGAATGAATAGGGGTGTAAAAAACCGTTAACTGAATAAATCGAAATAAGTCGAATTAATTTAACCAAATTAAGTCATTTTTCAATTTATTTGGTAAGTTAGAGGTGATTATGGGTCGGGTCGGGTTGATTCGTAACAAAATTTTAAACCCACTTTATAGGCATAGGCCCAACCCAATCCAATAAATAGGCCTAAAATTTTGTCCAACCATAGCCCAAATAAAAAAGCTAAAACCCGAGCGTGGTCCAGCCCGCCCGTATTGGTTTTTATATTATTTTTTATATAAAAATAAATTTAAAAATATAATACATTAAATATACTAAAAACATTAAAATAAATATTTCCTAACAAATTAAAAAAATTTTAATAATCTTTACACTTAGATAACTCTAAGATAAGAACAACTTAACAAGAAAATGCCTCTAAAATAATAGTAAAATTAACAATAAAACAACAATTATACTGTAAACGGCCCAATCTGTTCGGCCGATTACAAAGCCAAAACCCAAATAAAACAAGGCCCGGTGGCCCAAAATTTTAGGGTTTTTCGGGAAACCCTGGTACCCTCCCCCCAGGAGCGCCGCGCGCGTGCCTCCACGCGCGCCACCTAACGCCACGATCTGTCGGCCACTTGCCCATGCGCACCACCATCCATTTGCGCCGCCCATCCACCTGCAGAAAAAGAATAAACCACAACAGCAATAGGAAGAAAAAAAACAAAAAACATATTGTATTTTATTTCAAAAATCGGTTATATAAACCGAGTACCAAACTGTAACAGGGATGGATCTTTTTCTAAGCAAAAAAAAAATAGAAGCACAATATTCTCAAAGATACAGAAATAATAACCGAGAATACAAAAGCCAAAAACTCAGAACCGAAGCAATCCATTCGAAGGTATATTTCTATTTTGTTTCGAATCTTTTTTTACTCGCGAATACATAGATATAAAATAATAAAGTAAAAAAAATACCTAAAAACTCACCTTTGTGGATCGCGTGGTGGCCGACGGCGAAGCCTGCGACCAGGAATCCCCCTTTTTTGAAACCCTAGCAGAGAAAAGCAGAAGCCCCCCCCCCCCCTTTTCCTTTTGAGAACGCAGCAGAAATGAGAAAAAAGGAAGGAAAATTGGCATTTATAAGATAGTCCGAACGGCGTCGTTTAGGGCCTAGGCCAAAGGCTCCAAAACGACGTCGTTTCAAGCTTCGACCCGCACACAGACGACCCGACCCGACAGGATCCGCGTGTTTTCTTTATGGGAGGGGTTAATTGCACATTTAACCCTCCCCCTTTTCTTGCTTTACAATCGGCTTTTATTTTTCACGATTTTACCCGCAAATTTGTGTTTGATCTCAATTTAATCCCACCTTAAAGGCCATGTTTAGTAAATTAGGAAAATTGCACTCTTCACCCCTCATCTCTTCGCAAGTACTTCAATTTAATCCTCTTATTATACTCCTTTATTTTCCTTTTAAATCCAATTTAACCCCTCTCTTTATTTTTTCACTTATTATTACGGTTAGGCTTAGTTACTATTATCATTATTACTATCTATCGTTATTATTATTGCATTATTACTCGTATATATTAACTTTATTATATTATTATTACTACATGCATATTAGTGTATTGTATATATTACGTACTATTATCATTGTTATTACTATTTTCGTACGTATCTTATTGGTATTTAACTAACTTCATTATTAGTATTACTATTATATTTATATTATTATATTGTATATACTTCGTACCAATATTATTATCTTAGTATTATTATTATATTATTATTATTACTAATTATTATTATTATATTATCATTATGCTGTACATACCATTATTATTTTATTATTTTATTATTATTTTATTATTATTATTATTAGTATTATTATTTTCATGTCGCGTATATTTTGTGTTATTATTATTATTTTATTATTACTATACTATTTACTATTATTATTATTATTATCATTATTATCATTATTATCATTATTATTATTAGTATTCTTATTATTATTACATGTGCTACACTATTATTATTATTGTATATATTATTGTCACTATCATTACTAACATTTTTATTTTTATTCATCGTTATTATTTTTGTCTTTTTACTTTTGTTTCATTATTGCATCTTCTTATTATCATGTTTTTTTCTAGTTTTCTCGCTTTCGTCATTTCATCGTAATCCAATATTCCATCTCCTATTTTTTTTATATTTTGTTATTCCTGAAAATGAGTTTTCACAAGGGTAATATTCATGAGTTTGGGAATTCAAAACTTCATGCCCAATCGTGCTGGGTGTGACTTTTCGTTTGACCGAGCAAGTGGATAACCTTTCAAATTTTGTTCCTATTTTCAAATAAGATGATATTTGTGCGTTTGGAACTTCGAAAAGATCATGCCCAATCGTGCTGGGTATGTTTTCTTTCGCATGATCAAGCGAGCAAATACCCTTTCCGAAATTTCAAAAAAATGTGTTTGGAGAATCTTGGAGACGATCTTGGATTCAAGGATTTAGATTCTCGTATCCAATCGTGCTGGATGTGAAACTCTATTCCTTCGAAACAAGGGAAATTCAATACTCAATCGAATGGTTTAAAAACAATAAAAGGAGCAAGATTTCAAAAATCATCTCAAACTTTTCGACATTAGGACATTGATTAATTAATTTGGTACCAAATTTGGGCGTTGCGAGGGTGCTAATCCTTCCTCGCACGTAACCGACTCCCGAGCCTATTTTCCGAATATTCGTAGACCAAAAACCCCATTTTAGTAAACCGAAATGCTTTATTAAAACAAAGGTGATCCGATCACACCTAATAAAGGTCGGTGGCGACTCCCGTTTTCATTTTCAAAACCCAAATTCGATTTCCGCTTTTTCAAAAAAAGGGTTTCGACATATACAATAGCCAAATAATAACAACAAAATAGTAACAATATTAGTGCAGTTACAACAAAACAACACAATTTCTTTTTGCAAATTTTGACCGAATTTAACCTAGACCAAAAAGTTTACTCAAGACCCACTTTGTTTTCTAAACAATTTTTTTTTTCCAAATCCATTTTTCAAACCTAAATTTTTATCTAAACATTCTCATTTTCTCATTTTTCAGACGAAGATGAATGTCACTATCCATGATAAGTGTAGGTCAAACACAACACATCATTTTTTGTGATTTCATCAATGGGTGTTGGGTTTTGAGTTTTCAAACAGTATAAACTGATCTATCTCTTAAATAAAGAAAAACTAATGTCGATACCCAAAATTTAAATGCCTAAAGCTCATATCCAAACGATGGCAACGAAAACCCAAATAAATTTCCAGCCCAAAATTTACAATTTAATTTAATTTAAATAAAAGAAAACAGTCAATGCACAATAAACCACCCCTACCTCTTCTTTGAATTTACATCAGATCCGGGTGCTTTCAATTTGTTTTGAAACTGAAAGAATACTTAACCGCAAATCATGTTGGGTTAAATTAGATGTTTCTTTTTAATGAGATAATTATCAATTTTAATCAAATTGAAATTTATAATGAGAATATAAGATTGGAGTTCGTAATTTGATTCCATGTTTTAGAATCATATTCTCAACCATCTCTGGGCGTTCAGCTCCCATCACCTTTGCACCAAGTCTAATATCCAAAGGATCAACTTAATAAAATCCACGCCAGATGCATTCACAACTATGTCAAAACCAGTAGCACAACAAAGGAGCTATAATCCAATCTCAATATCCAAACAAAATAGAGCTGAGTACTATCCTTTAGACTACGAAAATCGATACCCCAAATCCTTTGTTGCCATTCAACAATGCACCCAACTGATTGGCTGCTATTCCTGAAACAACAAATAAAATAAATAAATAAATAATGAGACCACTTACCATATTAACCAAACATGGCACATGAACATATATTAGAAACATCAATACATTCATATACGCGAAACTTATTTCAAGATAAAACACATAAAATCATCTATATATTGATCACACATGAAACTAACTTATCATGAATTAGAGAAACTCAATCTTCATAACAGTCTCAATGAAAATTTGTCTATGAAGTCTAAGAATCTGAGATACTTCGCACTGAACTACAACCCCAGATAAAATTTAATAAAATTTTCTCAACACTCAAACCACTTTAGCTCAATCATCAAACTTAAAAATGGTCTAGCTGACCTTTTATTTTCAAGCTAGTTAATAGATAGATCATTTATAACTTTTTAGCCGTTTCCCTTTTTGTTTTTATTTTAATACATGGGGCAGAACTTACCCAAACCCCATTCCAGACTTGACACTTCAATTAAGCGAAGTGGCCATTCTTAACATAATGCGTGTACCAAACCCCATTCTACCTAACACTTAAATTAAGCCGGGCTGCCATTTTTAAAAGTATGCATGCACACATACACAGGATGCAATACAGAAAAAGAAACTATATGACAGTGATTTTTACAAAATAAGGATACAGGCATCATGGAGATACATCAACAAAAAGTATATTCTCACCATCATAGAGATACAAAACTATTTGACTTTTGACTGATCAATTTTGTCTTAAAACTATTTTGTATTTTAGCGATCAAATTCTACATAGTATATATATATAAACTCCCTCACTCAAAAGTTCGGAAATTCTTTTCTTTTTTTCATTTAATCACTTACAAGTTCAAACTAAAAGGAGCTTAAAATTGGATATACTTCATGAAAAATCAATCAATAACAACTTTTATATCAAAGTAGTAGCAAATAACTTTAACTAAGAAAATAATAAAGGATCGTTTAAAACAAGTATATATAAAAGAGTTCAAAGCTGGATATGCTTGACCATGAAAAGTCAAGCAGCGACAATTTTAAGGGAGATAAGAACTATTAAAAAAATAAAGACATCTAAATTAATTTTAACCAAGTAATTAATAAAGGGTCCATTAAAACAAATAAAAATACATAAAAACAGATTCGTTACCATAAGTCATTAAGGTTAAATTTATTATCTTGAAAAAATCTTTGTGAATAACTGTTATAGCATTCAAGTTTCGGTTTAAGCTTTAAAACAGAATGCATATAAGGATGCATGTACAAACCTTCCAATAAGCCAAAACAATTTAAATATCTACACAAAAAGCTCATATGAGCACAAATAAAATTCAGAATCCTCATGGTAAATATCAACGTACCTGTTCCATGGGTGCAGGTTCTTCATTCTTGTCTTCATCCATATTATCTGGTTCAGCATTGGACTCATTTTGAATATCAGAAACCTTTTTTTCATCTCCGCCTTTAGCAGCATTGGTATCATCACCGGGAATCTTCAAATCTGCAGGAAGTTGACCTGTCTGCAATGCCTGCTCAAGCAAAGAGACATCCAGAATGCGAAGTTAGAATTAAGAAAGAAATCTAAACGACAACTGTCATTAAAAACCACTCCTGCAATTAAGCAACCACCTTTTCAAGTCTTGCAACCTCCTCCAAAGTCTGAGAATTCACAATAGCCGCCTGCATACCAAATAAATCTAAACCATATCAGAATTTAGCCATAGTGATGCACTACAAAAGATGCAGAAGTCATTTAAAACATGACAAGAATTACCAATGACCATTTATATAGTTAAAGCCACAAAAAGATCACAAATATGCAGGCTTTAGACAAATTAAAAATTAGTGCACAAGTAAAATAATTTAGCAACATGGACCAGACATCAGTCCCATTTATTGACAAACACTGTTTTTCCACTTTAAACCTTACTGCCAAATGTAACTAATGTCAGAAGGTTGCTCAAGCATTCTCAAAATTACCACTCATTTAGACGCTTCTTATCAGACATGTATGATTTCCTTCCCATTAATGCTGCTGGTTAGATGAGGACGCATTAAAGTGTGGGTGCCACTAGCCACAATCTTAAAATATATGTAAAATATGTAAGCTTTCACATAGACTGTCAGAGGAATGTGTCTACTCTAGGTGTGCTCTTTCGCAATAACTCAACAAGCATCTTCTTGCTCAATATTTTTGTGGGATGTGCTTTTTGAGTTGGACAGAAAATATCACAGTATTTTGGAAACTAAAAGAGTATGAAAAAAAAAATACATTAATTGACATGTTCACACTTCACAGAGTCCATAAAACAGTGGTGATTTTTGCATATTCATGCATCAGATCAGTAGACACCACTGCCAACCTCAACTGCAAGACTGAATCTGAAACTAATACAATCTACTAGAAATAGAAAAGAAAGTAAAGAGCACCTAAGACATTGTGTCAACAACTTTGTGAATTAAATTGGCAACTTTGTAAAACCCCTCCAAATCTTTGCGGATACAAATCAAACTCAATCATGTAATAAAATTTCTTAAATCGAGGCATAAAGCAATTATGCCTTAAGCAATAACTATGAAGAAAGGAAAAACTACAAACTTATGTTACGGAAGTCAATGTTACATTGGAACTTAAAAGTTGCCATGAATTGCTTTGAAATACAGAAGATTTCCTGATCCTATGTCCTTTTCATTTCTTTTTTTGTTCAAATACCTGATCCTATGTTTGGTTAGAAGGAAAGGAAAAGGGAAGAGGGGGGTAGTGGAACCTCTCCCATGTTTGTAGATCAATCTGATAGAAAGGAAGGGAATTGAAAGGGGGGTGACAAATCTTAAACCATAATATCTTTGAAACCCTTCTGATAAGAGAAGTATTTGTCACTAAAAATTTCAAATCATAGACAGATTTATCCTATGTCAAATTACATTTTGGCCTATCAAGGATATCATGGAAAAAATAAGTGATAATCCTTACATTTCAACCCATTACCCAGACTAGGTCAATATATAAGCCTCTCTACCCTTTCACACTCTGTTCTGGAGCAATAAACAAGGGGTACCTTACTCGCTGCTTTCTACTCTTGTTAAATCCTTTCATTTTCTGCTTGTAGCTCCCAGACTCAAGATTACAACATCTAATTTGTAGAACAACATACTATTACTTTTGGTCCTACAAGGAAAACTTCCCATACTTGGTTTCATAGCATAGCCTTACCTAGTAAAACCTAATCTATTTCCAGCATATTTCTCTAACATGATTTCAAGTTAATCATTTTCGAATTCATATTAATTTGATATACTGACCCCCTTCTTTATAAAGTAATAATGTAAAATGGGATCCAAATGTATGGTTAAGTCATTTACCATTCATTTCTGTGGCATAACTAGGGGTATTTTGTCCTTAGAACCATTGATCTGACTTCACAATACTTTAGTCTCAACTCCTTGGGAAGGTAAGAAGATGGCCAATAGAACAGGTCATACTTGGGAGATATAAGAATACAAAGATACTGAGTTTGTTATATTTCTCATCAAACCAAACAAAGGAAGAAGACATGCAATGAGGTTTCTAGTTGTCAGATTACAGTTTCCTAATAAGGAAAATTTAGTGTATCAGATAGAATCCTGTAGATATTTTATTGATTGCTATCCCTAACTTTAAGGCTATGTTTTAAGGGACAGCATCCCTAGAATCAGTTTGCTTCCTAGTTTAGAGTTTCCTAAAGTTAGGCTCACTATGTATATAAATATTAGTGTAATTTCTTGTGAGAGATAATATATACAGAAAAGCCTATTTCTAACATGGTATTAGATTAGACCGATTTCTGGGAATTATTTTTCTGGTAATCTTTTACTCCCACTCAACTCTCAAGCCTGCCTCTTTTGTTCAAAAGAAATATGTCTGAAATTATCCAAACCAATACCAATGGGGATAGTTCAGAAGTCTCTATGAAAAACTCCAACCCAACAAGTGAATTGCAAAACATTCAAGTGGCCTACAGGTTAAATGGGAAGAATTACCTGAAGTGGTCTCAGCTAGTTCGCACGTTCTTGAAGGGCAGAGGAAAGCTGAGTCACTTACTCGGAACAGGACCTAAAGAAGGAGATCCTCAGTATGATGCTTGGGATAAACAAGACTCTATGGTCATGTCTTGGTTATGAAATTCTATGATGCCAGAAATCAGTGACACATGCATGTTTCTTAACTCATCCAAAGAAATATGGGAGGCTGTGAAGCAGACTTATTCTAAAGTTCGAGATGCTGCTCAAAACTATGAAATCAAGACTAAGATTTCATCTACCAAGCAAGGAAGTCGTTCCATCACAGAGTATTCTAATCTTTTGCAAAGCTTATGGCAAGAGATGGATCATTACCAGTGCATTCAAATGAAGTGCAGTGCAGATGCAACACTCCTGAAAAGGTTCGTTGAAAAGTATCAAATTTATGATTTTCTTGTTGGGCTAAATGTTAAATTTGATGCAGTAAGAGTCCAAATACTTGGAAAGGAGGAGCTACAATCACTAAATGAGACAATCACGATAGTTCGTGCTGAAAAAGGAAGAAGAGGAGTTATGCTTGAGAATAGTCAAGTGGATGGTTCTGCCTTAGCTACAAAGCCTGTCAGTGAGAGGAGATTTGCCATGGAACAGCCAACTGGCAACGATATTAAGCAAAAAGAACCTACAAGGCCTATTAAAAGGGAGTCTGTATGGTGCACCTACTGTAAAAAATCTCGTCACACTAAGGAAAACTGCTGGAAGCTCCATGGGAAGCCACAGACAATTAAAAAGAATTTTTCAGAAACCAGCGGACAACCAAAGGAACAAGGGCGAGCAAATATAACAAGACAGCTGGATGAAGAACAGTATTCTCAAGACTCACCTGGTGTTTTTAATAAAGACGAAATTGAGAAGTTAAAGACGTTGCTGGGATCATTGGAAAAGTCTTCTTCCACAGGTACTTGTAGTTTGGCGCTTTCAGGTATATCCTCTTCTCAAAATTCTAATGTCTTGGACACAGTCACCAACAGGTCTTGGGTCATTGACTCAGGAGCTACAGACCATATGACCCACTCCTCACACAAATTTGTTTCATATACACCTTGTCCTAGTAATAGAAAGATAACAGTAGCTGATGGTTCTATGATCACAGTGGCTAGTCAAGGTGATATTGTTATAAACAAGACCCTTACCCTTCAAAATGTCCTTCATGTTCCTAAACTATTTACCAATCTTCTCTCCATCAAAAAAATTACCAGGGACTCTAATTGTAGTGTGGTTTTTTTATCCCAATCGATATTTTTTTCAAGAACAGAATACGAAAAAGATGATTGGACATGCTAAGGAAGCAAATGGCCTATACTATCTTGAAGAATCTAGTGGAGAAGTTAGTGCTCTGAATTCCTCACCATTATCTTTCCTATCCAAGTCTATTCAAGCTAATAAAGACCAAATTTGGCTCCTTCACCTCCGCCTTGGTCATCCTTCGTTTCAAATCCTTAAATTTATGTTTCCTTCATTGTTCAAAAGAATAACTGTTGAAAAATTCCATTGTGATGTTTGTGAACTTGCCAAACATAAATGTACCTCCTTTCCGGTAAGCAATAAAAGAACATCCGCTCCTTTTACTATTATTCATAGTGATATTTGGGGACCATCAAATATTTCAAACATCTCTGGGGCTCAGTGGTTTGTATCCTTATTGATGATTGTACCCGTATGTCTTGGATATTTCTTTTAAAACAAAAATCTGATGTAAGGTCTGTTTTTACAACCTTTTACGACATGATCAAAACACAATTTGGGGCTGAAATAAAACGGTTTAGGTCAGACAATGCAAAAGACTATTTCAATCAGTTTCTCTTCCCATATTTTCAAGAAAAAGGCATTATCCATGAGTCCTCTTATGTTAACACACCCCAACAAAATGGCGTTGCCGAAAGAAAGAATGGTCACATTTTAACTATTACTAGAGCTCTATTGTTTCAAAAAAATGTCCCTAAACAATACTGGGAGGAGGCTGTTTTAACTGCTACTCATCTGATAAATAGGTTGCCTACAAAGGTCCTTGACTCTCAAAGTCCTATGCAAGTTTTATCGAAATTTTTTCCTGATTTCAATACCTCAAACCTTACTCCCAAAATATTTGAATGTGTTGCCTTTGTACATGTACATTCTCAAAATAGGGGAAAACTCAATCCACGAGCTGTCAAATGTGTCTTTCTCGGTTTTTCCTCTACACAAAAAGGGTACAAATGCTATAATCCAGCCACAAAAAAATTTTATGTTTCAGCGGATGTCACTTTTGCAGAAGAAAAATTCTTTACTCGTCCATATTTTCAGAGGAAGAACTTATTCATAGAAGATAAGGACAGAGAATTTTTTCTTCTTGATTTTCCAGCTCCTGTCCAGCCTACAACCAGCCTGCCCAACTTAATTTTCCAGCTCCTGTCCAGCAGCCAAACACTCAGTCCTTACCTACCAACCAGCCTGCCCAACTTGAACCTATGCAACCGGAAATAGACCCTACAACACCTAAGTCGCCCAAAGGGATTCAAGACACTACTCGCCCTTTATTAGTTTACTCAAGAAAGAAGGCACCGGTGCAAGTTCAATCATCTTCTTCGGATAAACAACCTACTACTCTACAACCCAAGGTAATTACTGAACCCACTTTGAATACTACTAAAAATCCAGATCAGAAAGACTATGATTTTCCTATTGCTATTAGAAAAGGAACTAGGGCCTGTACAAAACATCCCTTGTACTCATTCATGTCTTACAAAAATTTGTCCCATAACCACAAAGCCTTTCTTACTAGCCTAAATTCTATCTCCATTCCCAAAACCGTATCCGAGGCATTAAATGATGAGAATTGAAAAAATGCCATGAAGGTTAAAATGGAAGCACTTGAAAAAAATAAGACATGGGATTTGGTAAATTTACCGAAAGGAAAGAAACCAGTTGGATGTCGTTGGGTGTACACAGTGAAATATAATTCAGATGGCTCTTTGGAGAGGTACAAAGCAAGATTAGTTGCTAAAGGGTACACTCAAAAGTATGGAATAGACTACCTTGAGACATTTGCCCCGGTTGCAAAGATGAACACTGTGAGAGTGTTGTTGTCACTCGCTACCAATAGAGGCTGGAAACTACAGCAGTTTGACATCAAAAATGCTTTCTTACATGGTGATCTTGAGGAGGAAGTCTATATGGATGTTCCACCAGGGTTTGGTTCAAATACAGGACAGGTAGTTTGCAAACTAAAAAAGGCTCTGTACGGACTAAAACAGTCCCCGAGAGCTTGGTTTGGAAGATTTACCAAAGTAATGCTCGAGCTGAGGTATAAACAGAGTCAAGGAGATCACACTCTGTTTGTAAAGCACTCATCTTCAGGGGGAATGACTGCTTTATTAGTCTATGTAGATGACATTATAGTGACAGGTGATGATCTGGAAGGAATGGAAAATTTAAAGAAATGCCTAGTAAAAGAATTTGAGGTCAAAGAGCTTGGTAAATTAAAATATTTCCTTGGTATTGAAGTAGCACACTCTCGGGAAGGAATCTTCATATCTCAGCAAAAATACATAATTGATTTGTTGACAGAGACGGGAAAGTTGGGATGTAAACCAGCAGAGACACCCATAGAGGTGAACCACAAACTTGGAGATGCACTAGAAGATGCAATAGTTGATAAAGGTTCATATCAAAGACTCGTAGGGAAGCTCATTTACTTGTCACATACTAGACCGGATATTGCCTATGGAGTTGGTGTTGTAAGTCAGTTCATGCACAATCCTACAGAATCACATCTTCGAGCTATATATCAGATTCTACATTACTTAAAAGGCACTCCAGGCAAAGGAATCCTATTTATGAAAGGGGAGAATTTAACCCTTGAAGCCTATACTGATGCAGATTATGCAGGATCTATGGTTGATAAAAGATCAACCTCGGGCTATTGCACTTTTCTGGGAGGCAACCTTGTAACTTGGAGGAGTAAAAAACAGAATGTTGTGGCTAGATCTAGTGCAGAAGCTGAATTTAGAGCGATGGCTCTTGGAATTTGTGAATTATTATGGCTGAAAATTATTTTGGAGGATTTGAAGATCAAGTGGGAAGGTCCAATGAAGCTATATTGTGATAATAAGTCTGCTATCAATATTGCACATAATCCAGTGCAACATGATCGTACGAAGCACATTGAGGTTGACAAAAAATTTCATCAAGGAGAAACTTGACAGTGGCTTAATTTGCACTCCATATGTATCCACTAATGGTCAATTGGCAGATATCCTTACCAAAGGATTATCTAGGAAGACCTTTCAGAAACTAGTAAGCAAGCTGAGAATGGATGATATCCACTTCCCAGCTTGAGGAGGGGTGTCAGATTACGGTTTCCTAATAAGGAATATTCAGTGTATCAAATAGAATCCTGTAGATATTTTATTGATTGCTATCCCTAACTTTAGGGCTATGTTTTAAGGGACAGCATCCCTAGAATCAGTTTGCTTCCTAGTTTAGAGTTTACTAAAGTTAGGCTCACTATGTATATAAATATTAGTGTAATTTCTTGTGAGAGATAATATATACAGAAAAGCCTATTTCTAACACCAGTCATCAGTGATTTTCCAAGATCTCTTAATCCAAATGCACTCCTAATAACTTTGGTAGTTTATATCGTAAAAATGCAATTCCTATTTCCCAACTAAGCCTGTTATAGGCGTCAAACTGCCTAACAAGTTTTCCAAGAGATTCAGGGGCATTTTAGAACTATTTAGTTTTAACGTTTTATGAATTATGACTGTGATTGACAACAAACTGCCTAACAGGTTCTTTTGTGAGGTTCAAGGACATTTTAGTTCTACTTCATTAGATTTATAAGCTTTATTGTAATTACCAAGCCTAACAAGACTCCCTTTCGTATTTGTAAACAGTTCCTGAAGCCACCACTCAGGATGGCAATGGATAGTAAAAAACCTAACTCTTTTAGTGGATTCGGATATTGCAGATTCAATTAAGCTTACTATTCATGGAAGATTCGGATATTAACTCTGCAATATCAATTATCTGGATCTGATTTAATTTTGTTTGGATAGTGTTGGATATTCAAATCTATTTTGCTTATATGGATAACAGATTTGGACATCCAATATCCATTTAAATACAAAATTCTTATTTAATTTCTATTTTTATTTTTCTTAAATATTTTTAATGAATTTGAATATTTAACATATATGTATATTCCATCAATATTGCTCTTTAAAACAAATACAAAATCAGATAGTAATTTACAAAAAGGGAGCATATGATAAACGGATTAGGATAGGGTAGATTAAGCACACTTAGACTTTGGATATATTTAAAAAAGTTGCAGATACCCAATCCATTACCATCCTAATCCTAAACTCTTTTGAGATGCATCAAACATCAACCTTAAGCACTAAAATTGTTTAAGTAGTTGCATTAGTAATCATAATTCTCATTTTATGATTCATGTCATCAAGATTGGAATCCAACATAGTCTATTACTGAAGAAATTAAAAAGGAGGTTTCCCCTAAATACCATTATTAGTTACCAATTTTTGGCACCAAAAGGATACTTGAAACATGTATTGATTTGGTTCAAAAATCGAAATGGACATGTAACTTGCTACCAACCTACAATGCGGTGCATGAAGGTAATGGCCATTGGCCTACTAAATCTTTTCCCTTGTTTAAGTTGAATTTTATTAGTTAAGAGTGATTCAAAATAATAAGACGATTAAATTATTTAAATTTTAAAATTCAAAGTGAGCAAATATCAAACCTAATGTATATTTCTAAAATGAGAGCCTTTTTACCTTTTAGACCAAACCTCAAATGAGAGTCTAAATACTTTGTTACTTGGACTCAAGAGCATGTCGGATATGGGTATGTGTCTAACACGGGTATGGTAAGATCCATCTAAGTTTCTCCACATAGAGGATCCTTGCAGGACGTACCTCCATATCCAGGGTTCAGATACGAGTGTCAGACACAAATACCTCAAGAAAAATGAAGATTTGGAGCAACAAAGTCTAAATATGCATCATAATATATAACAAAGTATGGTAAGATCTGTGTTTTTTCCATGTGGAGGATCCCTGTGGTCTTACCTCCATACCCAAGTATCAGATATGAGTGCCAAACACAAATACCTCAAGAAAAATGAAGATTCGGAGCAACAAAATCTAGATATGCATCATAACATATAACGAAGTTGGTTGAGATTCTTGTTAGTCAAAGTTCAATTATTATGCTCTTTTGAAGTTTCTAGCACATATGTAAATAAATGGTATCCAAGCATACTTTTCAGTGAGCAACTGAGGTAGTCAGAAGGCAGGTTCTTCCATTTTACCCTTCATTACTATCATTTCTTTTATTTCATCCTGTCCCGGATAAAGTTCTCTCAAGTCCCTCTAAGATGCACAAGCCAAACACATTAATAAAAATAACCATTATGAAAACTAAAACATTACCAACTTTATTATCTTAGATTCAAACTAGTATTATGAGGAAAAGGCAATACCTTGATAGCTAGAATTTGCTCAGGTGTCGGGGCAACCACTTTTGGCATCTGTTCTTCCTCTGCAACTTCTGAAACATTTGGTACCTCTTTTGGTGCAATTGTCTTTGTAGATTCTTTCTTTATTTCCTCTTCTGCTTCTTTAGATGCAAAGAGATTTTCAGCTTCTAGTCTCTCCTGTGACCCATGGAGCATAATTATGAGAAAAATAATTCATATAATAGTAATACATGCATGAGGAATAGAAACTACGAAAATCAGAACATTTAGCCCCTCACCCTTACACCCACCCTTTCTTCCCCACCGACCCAAAGATGAAGAGAAAAGAAATGCTTACGAAACATCAAATAAATACTTCAATCCTATAGTATAGTGTTTATTTGAGAAATAAGTTAAAGATGAGCAATACTAGACCATTAGACTAAAAGAGAGATTTGCCATTTTGAACAAAAATCCAAATTCGGGATGTATTTTCCTAGTAATCAGAGCACCAATGATGAAGACTAGGCCAGAAAAGAATAAGAAGAAGAACTATGATACCATTCGAACATCTAATAATGTTCCATCGATTATCTAATTCTCAATCAGTCACCACATAACAGCATTACGTGAACCTACACGTGCTGCTGCAAAATATATATTCAAACCAAACCATGAAGTAATTAAACAATGTCAAAAAGGAAGTTCAGATTTACAAAGCTAAAGGCTCAGTCAGGCAAATACTATCAGGAGAATAAATACAGGTATGCCGCCAGAAGATTCTCAATTAAACACAGCAATTTCACATAGGCAACAGCAAATTCATAACATAACAGATTAAAACCGTATAAAAGGACAAAATAATAGTTTAGCATATCCAATCACCTTAGCTTTGACTTTCTTGAAATCCAGAACACGAAGTGATTTGAGTTTGTGAATCACATATAACCTATAATTAGGTTTTTTTGTAATATTGTTATCCAACAGGCTAAGGAATTGCAGCTTAGGGAGTGATGAAAGAGGGTCAATCTCCACTAAGTTCACCAGCCGGTTATTTGTGAGAACCAACGTATGTAAATTTGGCAAGAACTCTGCAAGAAAGGGAAATGTGAACAGCATAAGAGCGTTCCTACCAAGAGACAACATCAAAAAGCAAAGGGCACATGCTAAAGTACAAGGGAAATTGAAGTGTTGATTCAAAGCTTACCCCCAATATTGGGATTGATACGAGTAACTCGGTTGTTGTTTATAAGTAAAGTACCCAAGCGTTTAAGATAAGGGAAGTTGTCCAGCTTCACAATCTCATTGTCAGATAAATCTATGGTATCGAATTGGTCCTATCAATTGAGCAAATGTAACAAAAAAAAAAAGGAACCCACCAGTAAATTAAAGCTATGAATGCACTAAAAATTGGCACAAAGAAAGTACTACACACCTCGGTAGCACCCAAGTTTTCGATTACAGCAATTTTGTTACCTGAAAGGGGAAAAAGGAAAGAAAGGGAATTTTGAGAACATTATTATGAGGGTTAGGGTTAGAGCGGAAGAAGGGAGAAGCAGCACCTCGAAGATCCAATTCTCGCTCTTTGAGGGCATTGAAGAAATGAGGACACTTCCAAATCAAGTCGGCCGTGAGCTTCACCATGCCTACCTACTTCCTTCTTTTCTATGTTTTTGCTCTGCTAAAACCCTAAACCACCGCCGCTTTCTTTGTTCAATGAGGCGTTGCGTTGCGTAAATGTGGGAGCGGCGAGTCGGAGTCGGCCACTTTGCGCCTTTTCTCTACTCCTTAAAATTCTTTTCTTTTGGTTCCGTTTTCATTTTTCTTCACCCGCTCTTAAACAGCTGTTAAAACGACAACATTTTGTAGCCACTAAGAGGGCTTGGTTATCTTTTTTTCTTTTTCTTTTTTAACAGGAAACACCATAAAAAGCCATTACATTAAAATATTCCATATCAGCCAATCTGAGTTTTTTTTTTTTTTTTCCCGAAATCGGGACTTCAATAAAAACATGCATTTCATTGTAATTTGAACTTGCAATTTTAATAATATGATTGGCAGTTTTATTGTAGTTTTTAGAAATATGTCGAAAAAGCATTCTCGAATCACAACTCAAAAAATGATAAATTAATGGTAACTCCGACATCTTACTATTTGCCACAATGCTATTAAAATAGTTTTCACGCTCATGTTGTTTTTAGTCCTTCTAAAATGGCTCTTTCCTCGACCTTGAACACTGGTTCCTCTCTAATTTGCATAGTAAAACCACAAATCCATTTAGCACAATGGTCCACGAAGACCCCTCCAATTGAAGCAGACCCATTAGAAATTGAGACTGCTCCATCAGTATTTAGCTTAATCCACCCTCTCTCTGGTATCATCCAGCGTTCACCTCCCATTCTTTGGACACGATAAACTTCACCTGACTTTAAATTCTCAAAGTTTGTAGCCTAAGTTACACCTATTCTGACAACATCATCAATATTATTATGGTTGTTATTGAAAATAAAACGAACACATGATTGCAAACAGTGTTGACCACTCCTCATTATCCTCAATTCTTCCCTAGTTTGTCAAGCTCCAAACTAATCAATCCTTTAAATTGGTTTTTTTTTTTTGGTTAAAAAGCATTTTTGCCAGTAAAACTAATAGTAAATAACTTACATTATAAATCACTTATGGCAATCCTTCCTGTCTCCTTTATTACAAGTAGAAATACAGTAATTTCCATTATAAATCACTTAATTTAGCATTTATTTTTATTTAAGTCACAAATTTATAATTTCATTAAATTATATCACTAAACAGTAATTATTAACAAATTAGGTCATTTATATTCAATGTTGTTTGAACCGGATCAGTTGATTGGACTGGTTAGACTAGGAACCAATTGAAGCACTAATCCGATTATAGAAATTAAATCGGTTGAACCATAAACCAATATGAACTAGTTGAATTGAACTAAAAAAAATTAATTGAACTAATTTTTCACGGGTTTTAATTGTTTTTTTTATACATTTTCTACTGAATTATTTAATCAAGTATGACAAATCAATCAAACCGGTCAAACTAAAAACCAATGGTCTAAGTAATCTGATTCTAAAACCTTCCTTATACTTAAGTAATTCTAATGGAAAAGTTTACTCGGAATGCATAAGTGACTTGGTATAGCATTCGATTATGTTTAAAATATTTTCGTATGCATATTAAGGTAACTTTTTAGTCAATAAAATTAGCATAAGTTCAATTATATAAATTGATCAAATTAAATATTTGTGACTTATATAAGAATTAATGATTAAGTTTAGTGACTCGAAAATGTAAATTACTTTAAATAATTTGTTTCACTTTTAATAACTAGATTCGTTCAAATCATTTAAACTTGAAGATCCGTTTGAAATATAAGGTCTTAAAAGTTAGAAATATTGACTTAGGCAAAAATTTAAAAAAAAAGGCTCGTATACAATGTGACTCAGACTTGAGCTCTAACATCCAAGGTTTAAGTCCAACCTTTTTTTTTTACTTTTGTAATATCTTATTGTATTTTATTTTATATAATATGTAATTTATATTAAATAAATTTAATTATATAACATAACAATATTATAATACTATAATGTAAACATTAAAAATATATTAAGTTGCCTCTGTTTAAATTTTCAATAAAAGAAAAATGCTAAATTATTTAACATTAAATTAAAATAATATAATTTAAAAAAATAATATTGGGGGTATACAACGAGCTTCGGTTAGCTATTTGTAAATATGGGTAAGTTTAATAAAATTTTAGGTCCAGATCTTAGGTTGCGCTATGTTAGGTTTGGGTAAATATAAAATGTTTAAGTATCATACATAAGCCTAGTTCAAACTCGACCCAACTTGGCTTATAAACACTTCTATTTGGAACCAAACCAATAAGATTGTATATTTGTCGCTTTTCACTTTTGCAAAAGTTAGCTTGAAAGTAAATAAGATAAATCAACATTTAATTCGGTACTTGACAATTTTTCTGAACGTTCCTAAACTATTTTCTAGTTCACATAAGTCCTTGAAATTGATTTTCATTAAATAAAAGTACAAAAATCTAACCTAGTTTATTTAGGTAATAATTCACAACAGTTGTAACACCCCAAATTTTGAGTTTTTGATTTATTAAATTTTGCAAAGTGAAGTGATCTTTTTCAATGGTTAAGTGTGTTGCTTGTGTGTGTGAGGTTCTGGGTTTGAATCTCTCTCTTTGAAATTGTTGCTATTTTTTCCCTTATCTCTATCGAACTTAGCATACAGAGAATCACCTTGGACCTCAAACTATTTTTAATAAGTATTAATTAGTCTCTATTGGTTTTGGTTTGTAAATTTTTAATTATTTCTAGTCTGTGGCTTGGTAACTTTTTATTTGAGGATTTTTGCATGCATGGATTACTCAAGCATAATAACTGGAAAATGCATGATATTGGGCTTAAGTAAAATTTGTCATTGTTCCCTAATTTTCGCTACACTGCAAAGGAACCATTTTTGAAAAAACAAATTGATAAGGCAACTAGGTTTCCAAAATGACTTGAGAACTAGTTTTTTTTTTTTTTGTTGCATTAGTTTAACATCGAGTTTTTACAAAGAAGAGCGAGAAACAAACAGTTTTTTTTCTAAAACAACACTATCAACAATAAAATGAATCGTAAGTACAGTTGACCTAATAAATGAATGTTTTAAATATGATTTTTCTCTAAAATGAGTTTATTTAAGGTCTTCAAAAGTAACGTAAGTTAGCTTAGCCATTTCGGTGGCTAATGTAGCCTTCTCAATCTAGTTATAACGTCTAGGCCGGGTTTGGGAGGTTACACGTATATTTGCTTCTGGGGGTTTACCGCATACAAATATTTGGCAGCTTGATTGCACTACTTCTAAAAGGTTATTGGTGTGTGGACTTGGATGGGTACTTGATACTCTAATTGGTGTGTATGGATGGATAGAGATGGTGTGTAGCAAATGGGGGTAGGGTCTGATTATGCATCTGAATATGTATTTGCATCTGTTATTGAAAATGTATTTGATTCTGTATCTGAGCGTAAATCTGAAATTCTATTTGTTAATTTATATGCGTTTGATTTGTTGTTTGGGATGTGTTATACACTGAGTCGTAAGCTCACTAACTGCTTTTTTTTTCTCTCAAGTAACCAACA
The DNA here is from genome assembly GCA_005393395.2 of Gossypium australe. Classification (NCBI taxonomy): domain Eukaryota; kingdom Viridiplantae; phylum Streptophyta; class Magnoliopsida; order Malvales; family Malvaceae; genus Gossypium; species Gossypium australe. Next base: position 34,490,979 of record CM016623.1, on the reverse strand, counting down.
AACTTAAGACGGATTGGTGTGGCGAGAGCTCGGTTAAAATTTGTTGTTTTTAAATTTTGTTCAATTTAAATATTATTTCTGTTGGATTGTTTTTGGACTTTTGGGGACTTTTTTATATTTTGGATTTTATTTTTTATTTTAAAAATGCTTTAACGTTTTAGATTATTTTAAATCAAATTGCAACATGTTGAATTCCAAAATCAAACTGCGATTTTTCAAAACTGTGTTTTACTAAGATTTACGCTGCAAAAAAAAAAATCTTATAAGCGTATCTCTGCAATTAAAATGAATCAACCGAATAAAGTGACTTTCTCTAAAAGAAATAGAATTGTTTTTTTTCCAAGTTTTGTGTTATGTTACACTTTTGAGTTTTAAATTTGTGGTTTTAAAACGGCCGTACGTAACTCCTCAGAATTTGACCATAATGCCTAGGTCGAGTATGGGGTGTTACAACAGCTTTATACTCAAACCATAACCTCTTACTTGCCTCTAATATGCCCTCTCATTCGACAAGATCAGCAACAAAAATTCTTCGGTTTCATTTGTTCCATAAGTTCCAACAAATCACTCCAAATAACATGCCCTAGTCCTCATCTTCTGAAAAATATGTAGGCTATGAAATATTCTTCAATACCCATTGATTTGTGTCTATTTTCAAGAACTCCCCTATTTTAGATCGGACTATAAGATTAATCCAAAGTCTCATAGCCAACGGGCACCATCGCAGGACATGATCAATGGATTCAACTTTATTTAAATAAAATTGGTAGCATCTATCATTAATCATTCTTCTCTTAAATCTTTAAACATTAATAAAAAGTTTACCTTTGCAAATGAACCAAAGGAAAGTCTTCACTCTCTAAACATCCCGAACTTTCCATACCCTTAACCAAATATAATCTCGTTCCCTATCCACTTATTGTTCAAAAAACTTGGAAGTCGATTGGACAAAAAATCAGCGTTTCTCATCTCATATCCATCTTGGCATTTCTTTTTTTGTCCACCCCAGAAGCGGGTATTGAAGCCTCAGTTCTTTATAATATACAATTAAGCAGCGCTCTAGCGAAGCTAATCCCAATTCCAACTCCCTTCATACGTGACCATAAAAACAACCATAATAAAGCAATCATGGATACAATTAGCACAACAACAGTAAGAAATTAACGGATACTGGCACCCAAGCTAGTTATCTCTCTAAAAATATAATTTTTTGCCGTCCCAGATTATCCAAATTAAGCCATGCCAGATAAAATCCCAAATCTTGCTCAAACCACACCAAATATAAGAATAAGATAGTTGTTGCAAAGATGGAGGCATAATTTGGAGTGGGATTAAGACTTAACTAAAGTCTCATGAGAAAATCTTGCCATTAAGAGACTTAACCAAATCTTGCCATTAAGAGTTAACTAAAAACCTATCTGCATGAGAAAAGATTTATTAAGACTTACCAAATTTATAAAACCAAGACCACCAATACCAATAGGCTTACAATATCATTCCAATTCACAAGAGGCGTAGCTCTCTTATCATTTGTATGGCCCTAAATAAAATTTCGTATTATTCATTCCATTTACATACAAACACTTACAGAGACCATAACTATCTATATGGTGTGGTTAGGGCTCGCTACAAGAATCGACTTTGATAGTGTTATTCGACCAACAAAAGATAAATAGTGTAACTTTTAACCGGCAAGATTGTCTTTTATAGTGTTAATCAAATAGGCATATGTCTCTTTGGTATCCTAACGATGAAGGAGATGAATGCCCAAGTATGTTCCTTGATCATCCACATAAGCCACAGCCAACCATATACTATTCTCAGTTCGCAATTATGTGAGAAAAAATTGTGTTCTCTCACAATTCATCTTGTGACTTGAGAACTGGAAAAAGTCCACTAATACCTTATTGATAATTCCCATTTGTTCCAAAGTTACACAAGCAAACATGATTAGATCATCTATGAAAAACAAATGAGAAATAATAGGTCTACTACAACTAAGTTTAGAAGGGCTCCAACGACCCCCAAGAACTACACAGTTAATGGCTTGCGCAAGATACTCCATAAAAAGCATAAAAATGTAACGCAATAAAGGGTTACCTTAAAAAATTCCTCTATTCAAATAAAAAACACTAGCAAGTTTCCCATTAAAAGAAACCTCGATACATGCACGAATGAGGTGAAATGTATTAAATTCCATTCACCGAAGTTGTCAATTTTTGAAATTGGAAAATCAGTCAAATTTCAATGACATTTTGGATGGGATCCAAGCATTTATGGGTTGAGATGTATTCATAGCTTTCAAATATCTATCTTTTAGATTCTAAATGCACTTTGAATCACTCAATTTTGAGTTTAGGAGCTCAATTTATGACCGTTTTAGTGAAAACTACGCGAGTCAAATTTCTGGATGGGATTATTATGGAAATTACAAGTTTCGAGCTTTTAATTCAAGTTTAAATCATATTAGGTTCAAGTTTAATTAGGTTTAATTTTTATTATATATAAGTCCAATATTATAACACCCCTCACCCGACCCGATCGTCGAGTCTAAGCTATAGGATGCCACATTCATTGTTGGAGCAACTACAATTAATTATACAATAAAACAATCAGTCAAACATACAATTATGTGATGAACACATTTACATTATGTTAAGAAATCAAATAAGAGCTTCAATTGAGCTTACAAAAGCTCTTTTATTGACTCAACCATGAAATAGAATCAAATTGTAAAGTCTTAAAATTTCAAAGTCAACATCGTGACGTAACTTCCTCCACATCATGATGTCACCAAACAGTATGTCACACTATGACCTCAGACTACTCAAACGTCGCGACGTGACTCACTATCGACCGACATTGTGGTGAGGAAGATTACTCGTCGGGACGAGGACTCTATTTTTGGTAAAATTTAAGCCATTTGGTACCTATTTTCAAGCTTCCACACAATCTAATTAATTTGTGCATAAATGACCAGTTTTACATGCACCAAAACACTAAAAACACATACCATTCAAGTGCGAATAACCACAATAAACTTCATATCACTTATTCAACCATTAAACACATCATTCCTGTAACAGCCTGATTTAGGGCCTAGTCAGAACGGTGGTGCGAGACCACAAATTCGAAGTAGTAATATGAGTTTTTAAGGTATTTGAGATGTTTGCATGATATTATGAAAGTTTCATGTAGAAATTTTATGAAAAAATCTGTTAAAGGGTCCATTAGGACTAAATTGCAAAAGTTGCAAAATATGAGTTTCTAGAAGCTTTTTGTATTAAATGGCTTTAGAATATTAATTAGAAGTCCTTAAATAGCAATTTGCCCAAATTATAATTTTTGGACAAAAATGGACATGAGTTAGTAAATGGTGAATTTTTAAAGAGAATGGCATTTTGGTCATTTATCAATTAAATGATTAATAAGGGAAAAAGATGACAAAAATCATTCTCGTCTTCTTCCCCAAGTGCCAAAAATTTGAAGGAAGCCATAGCTAGGGTTCTTCAATTTTTCAAGCTTGCTAGTAAGTTCATTTTAGCCCCGTTTTTAATATTCTTCGTATTTTTGGAGTCTTCGTATTATGAATTAGCTAATTTTAGCTATAAGATGAGCCAAGATGCATGTTCAAAAATCTACCCATGTATGACATGTTTGTAAAATGATGTTTTAAGAAAGATTATGAGAGTTTGATTGTAACATCCCGGTTTAGACTCTAGTCGGAACAGTGGTTCGAGACCACAAACCCGAGGTCGTAAAATATTTTAATATTAATTTCTGTGTGAATATTATATGATATAGTCTGTGTGAAAATTCTATGTGATAATTTAATCGTTTATGTGTCGAATTAAGAGAAAGGACTAAATCGCATAAAGAGCAAAAGCTGTGTGCTGATTTATAAATACTTAATTGTTGTTGGCTTTTAAAGGTGGAGGCCTTAGGAGGCAATTTAACCTTTTTAATGATAGTGGGTGTTAAATGGAAAAATATGCCATTAATGTATAATTGTTTTATAATGTTTAGTAAAAGGGATAGTTTGGTAAAATGAACATTATTATGATTATAATAAAACAAATGAAAGAAAAGATGAATGTCATCATCTTTGTGAGTGCTGAAAATTTGAAGGAAAAAGAAAGGAATAGGGCTTTGGGGTATTCGGTCTTTGTTAAGCAATATTAAGGTATGTTTGAGCTCGGTTTTTGTTAATTTCTACGCTTTCGTAATCGTTGCTTCGTGCTCTAGCTAACCCATGTTGAAATTTTGTGAATTGATGATGTTTTTGTGATGAGCCATTGATGAATGCTTGAGCTATGTGCTAGTTGATAGTAAAATATGAAAACTTAGGCTGTGTTTGTTTGGGGTAAAACCTTTTCCGGAAAATATTTTCAGCCTTTTCCGGTGTTTGTTTGGCTGAAAATTTTTTCCTAAAGGAAAACCAATTACAAAACACGGGAAAAGGAGCTCCCTAATTTTGGAAAATGTCTTACCCTTTTGAATTCGGTAAGACATTTTCCGGAAAATGACGCCTTCTTTCTCCCCTTTCCCCTTCCCCTTCCCCTTCCCCTTGGGTTGCAAATCAGTTTGGTCAAGGAGCTTTTCCAGTTCCTCCTTCATCCAGGTAAGGCTCCTTCTCCTTCTTCGGTTCTTTATTCCTTTTCCATCTTCCGTTATCATCTTCTCTTCCAGGTTAGAGTTGAAGGAAGATACAACACTTTAAATCCAATCTTCCTCCTACTGTCCAAATTCGTGTGAAGATGTTGGTCTTATCCTGCGCTAGACCAGTTTATCCTACGCACACTCTCTCACCTTCAAGACCCAAATGTACAGCAATTCGTTCAAGCTTGAGTAATGGTCACCCTTTTGTACCAGAGGTACGTATATATATTCCCATAAATCCTATTTTATTTTCTTAGATTGTTTATTTTAGTTGGCGTCCCCCACCCCCAAGACCCCTTTCTTCAATGCTAGAAACCATTATATGTGTAAATGCAAAAACCCATTCTTGTGAACTTGTAAAATGATAAAGTTGGTTGAGGCTAAGGATTCCTCGGTTCCTTGCCAATATGGAGAAATAGTTGATGCTTGGTAAGCCGTTGCATTCTAAGGCACCCTTTCTTTTTAAAAAATTTGTTCAGTATATTGCGGTTCCCTTTGAGCTAGAATCATAGGGTAAATAGTGTCAATTAAAATGCTCATTAAGCGCATCCATATTTGGCTTACTAGTACTGTACTCTTGATTCAGAGTTGCTTTCACTTGTAAGGTAAAAAAGCCGTCTGTATTTCCAAATCTGTTGTTTTGTTTGTGTAAACCCTTCTCTATTCTGAATTTTTATTTCATATTATTGTGCTATTTTTAAGTTATTTTAACTCACAGCCATCCAATTGGAAGTTCTTTATAAATATGTTAAATGATTAAGGTTCTTAATGTCGTGATAGACAAATTATTATTACTATTTTTATTATTTTGGAAGTAGAATTAACACTTTGATGTACCTCTTTGGTGTTGCTTCTCAGAAAAGCATTGCTAAGGTCGATTTTGCATCACCAAATGTTTCTAGCTCTGGTTCATCAAAAGAGCATCATAGTCAACCTTTTCCAGGTTTGTATCTTAAGAAACGTGTTCCAAATGTTTGTTTATATCAATAAAGCTGGAAAACTTGTTACTTGTTTATAGTTTTGTGTTGGTCTTTCTTTCTTTCTTTGAAATTGTACGTGTATTAAGATGATATTAATAGGTTTCCAGCTTATCAAATTCTATTTGCATCTGATCAGAAAGAATACATCAGCTGGCTATTCGTGCCCTTTTGGGATTAATGGAACCTGAGTATTTGGAAATACTAGTTTATACTCACTAATGGGTTTATGTTATGGTTGTCTATTCAGACTTAGATGACCTTATTTGCATTTATGATGCTGGAGCCTAGATTAAAATGACACCTCTGTTCTCTTGTATACTGTTCTTGCCTTGTTGATGGGTCACTACAGGTTCACAAGAATGGGTTCACAAGAATGGTTGAGGTTCGATTTTCCTAGGAAACAGGAAAAGAGAAAATTTGGGTTTTGTTCATAATTCATTATTGGACCATGCTTGTCTTTGGATTTTCCTAGGAAACAGGAAAAGAGAAAAAAATATACGCCTATCTGTCTTTTGGTTGATTTGGTGTGTTAAAGTTACATTTCCCTTTAAATTGTCTTTACACTGAGAATTTGTGGGAGCCATGCAATGGTCAAAAAGTTATCTATAGCTTTTCCAGTTATATTTGACAGTTTTAATTCTTATTTTGATAAGTTGTATTCAAAGATGATAGAAGTTTCATGAAAATTTCTGAGGTGTCCAAGTTCCAATATCTGCAGACTGATCAATTAGACACTCGTTTGAGAGCTGTGAGATTGGTTGGGGACCTCTTTGCTCTGCCAGGCTCTACTATATGTGAAGCATTTTGGCCAATGTTTTCAGAATTTTTGAAAAGGTTGACTGATCGAGTTGTTGATGTTCGAATGTCTGTACTTGAACATGTTAAGAATTGTCTGCTGTCGAATCCCTCCAGATCCGAGGCTGCTGAAATTATCTGTAAGTTTCTTTTGGTCTTCTACATATTCATTTGTGTGGTACTTTGCTGATTTTGATATTGTTCTACGTTTTCTAGCTGCCCTCTGTGATCAGCTGTTAGACTACGATGAAAATGTTCGAAAGCAAGTTGTGGCTGTGATATCTGATGTTGCTTGTCATTCTCTTGCTTCCGTTCCTGTTGAGACTTTAAAACTTGTTGTAGAGCGTCTTCAAGACAAATTTGTATGTTCATTTTTCTTGTGTTCATTCAATTGCTTTTGTTACCCATTGTGTACCCAGTGATCATTATCCATGGCATTTAACTCTTTCTTTGATTTGGAAATTACAGCTGCTTATTAAAAAATTTACTATAGAAAGGCTGGCTGAGATATTCAAAGTTTACTGTGCTAGCTGCACTGATGGCACAATCACTACAAATGAATATGATTGGATACCTGGGAAGATTTTTAGGTGTTAGCATGCAATCCTAGTTTTGATTGCTGAAAAACTATGCAACCTAGCATTTGTATGAATCTTTTAAAGATGGATGGCAAATATCGACACTTGGGAATTGATGTGAATTCCCTTGCATCTTCTATAAACACCAAAGTTTTCATGGACTTTTAAGTGTCAACACCGGTTAAAGTTTTGATTGCTGTAGAACAGTAGAATTGGTAGTGTTAACACCTAGTGTTGCTTTATTTATCTGCACCTCAGGTTGCACAAGCTGCAGATTCTTTGAGCTCTGAATTCAGAGGTGTCGATAATTTGGTCGCTTGCAATTCCTTCTGTGTTCTCAAAGCTTTTCAAAATGCTAGGGTTGGATCTCATGTAAGTTACACATTCACTTGCAGTTGAGAAACCATGACCTGCTTAAATATGTTATTATAATCTTTGAGGTATCTTATGGCATTGTACAGAAATATCTGTGTACATAAAAGTGTATATCTATGTGTGGATACGCATGGCCTTTTATAATTTTTAATCTGTTACTAATATGCTTATTTTATGACCAGCACTTTGCTGGGTGTACTGGCTATAGGCATGATGAAGCTGGTGGATGAGAAGCACTGGACCAAGCATTTGCGGAAATTGTTGGGACCAAGCATAAGTAGTCTTTAATGTTGGGACCAAGCTGTTGGATAATTTAGTTATGATTCCATGTTAAAGCATAATGATAACATCTGTATTGTCTTTTCCATGGCTTCTGCTCTCCGAGATTGGAGGAGAAGTTGTTTTCCCATGTATGAAGATTTTATAAAATGCATAGTCTGAAATAGGAATATTGGTTGAAGCAAATGTACAAGAAGCTTTAACTTTGCAATTTGTTATCTTGCAACTTATATAAGCAACAAAAGCTGGTTTTCTTTCTTGCTATAAAATGGTTGAACTAACCAAATATTGTTTTTTGTTTATAATTATTCAATATTGTTTTTTGTTTTTAACACATTTACAAAATTTGACTTGGTTGTTTTCATTTTATGACGGTTAATAATTTAGCTTAATAATTGAGTATTATTATATATTTAATTTGATTTATTTATTTATAAATAAATCATTACAATATATGTAAAAATAATTTAAAATATAAAATTTATTAATATATGTAAAAATAGCTTTTTCGAAAAATATTTTCAGAAAATCTGCCAAACAACAGAAAATATTTTACACAGATTCATCCAAACACCGGAAAGTATTTTCAATAAATCATTTTCCAGAAAAGTAAATCATTTTCCAGAAATCATTTTCCGGAAAACATTTTACTGGCAAACAAACGGACCCTTAGTGTTGGGTTAACATAGTTTGTATTGAGATTTTAGGTGAAATTGTGTATTTTGTACTTAATTGAGAAAATGAGAAATTGAAGGGTTAAAATGTGAAATAAATGAAATGTGTGGGTTTGTGTGGATATTAGTAAAACTCGGCTAAGCTTGTGCTGGGTGGAATTTGGTGAATTTGATGATTTTGTGAATTAGGGACTAAAGTGTCGAAATGTGAAAATGTGAGGGCTATTGTGCAAAATGCCTTAAATGTGTGTATGTGGGCTAATTTGAATGAAATGGTGATTGAATGGATTGATTTTAAATGTGTATAGACCAAGAGAGAAGAGGTTCGGATCGAGATCGAGGCAAATATAAAGTGCTCGATTAATCGACCGTATCGATAGTTCGACGTCCGAGGTAAGTTCGGACATAATACGAGTATTTAACTGTGTTTAATGTTATGAAATGAATAGTGAGATATTATTGAATTGTGAATTCTATATGATGGATTGAGTTAAATGGCATTAAGTGTGCGTATTAGAAAATGTGATCGGAAATTATAGCACTGTGTGTGCAGAGTAGTATAAGCTTCGGCTTGGTGGTTGGCACTGTGTGTGTGATGTCGATTTAGAATCGATTTGGGATGGATGTACTAAGTGTACGATGCTAATTAAGCTTCGGCTACTTAATTATGCACTAAGTGTGCGAATGAATCGAGGAAGAAATGAGTGTGGATCGAAATGAATCGTGATTATTGATTAGCAAAAGTATTTGACAACTAAATGTTGGCTAAGGTACGCACGGAATCTATGTGATTGGTGAAACTATGAATTTGGGTGTGGATGAGTTTATTGAACATATTGGTTGTGAATGGTATTATATTTGTGGTAGTAAACATTAATCTATGTGATGCCATGTTGGTATTATGTATTACGTTATGAACTTACTAAGCTTTATAAAGCTTACTGTGTGATTTGTTTCTCTGCTTTGCAGTGTCAGTAAAGCTAGCTCGGATCAGGGGATCGTCAGTTTCTCAATCACACTATCGGCAATCTATTCTGGGGTATTTTGGAAAGATGTACATAGTTATAATATGGCATGTATAGGCTGGTCATTTGGTTCATGTTTAATGTTTGTAAGTAGCCATGAGATGTAGCTAGATATGTGCTAGTTTTAACATGAATGAACTTGGTATATATGATGCATCTTTTGGTATGGTTTGTGGGTTGAGAAATTGATTATTGAATGGTAACTTTGTGTTGATCAAATGCTAGCATAAATTAGTGAAATGGAGAAGGAATGATGTTTGGCATTGAATGTATTATGCTTGTGATGAGATAAGTCTTGCCATGGTTGGAATTGGTATAAAATGCTTTGATTGAATGGTCATTTTGGAAAGTTTTGGCTGCCTTATGTGCATGATATGTTTTGGTATGTGTTGTTTGTAGGTTTGACCCTAAGTGGGTGGCATTTTGGCCTTGCAAAATGGCCTATAATGTCACACGGTCTAGGCGCATGGGCGTGCCTAAAGGCCGTGGGTAATTTGGCAGAATGCAGCTTAAAAATACACGGCCAAGTACACGGGCGTGCGTGAGGGCCATGGTAGGGAAGTCAGTAGATGGTCTAGTAGTACACGGCCAAGGCACACGGGCGTGCCTAGTGACCGTGTTGATATAGTCAATATATAGACACGGATGGACACACAGGAGTGTCTAGAAGCCGTGGAGGGCACACGGTCTCCTCCCACGGCCGTGTCTCCCCTGAATTTTAGAAAAGTTTTAAATTTTCATAAAATGTTGTATGTATTTCAGTTAGTTCGACCCCTCTTAAACTTGTGAGTTAGGCCTCACAGACCTTATCTAGGGACGACATGATTGTAAATGAATGCGAATGAAAATGATTGACTTTGTGTCGTAAAATCTTAGATGTTGGATGTTCTATTTGATCGGTAATGCCTCTTAACCCTATTCTGGCGACGGTCTCAGGTTAGGGGTGTTACAATTTTATTGGTATCAGAGCTACGGTTTAGTCGATTCTCGGACTAACGTAGTGTGAATGAGTCTAGCTATACATGCCATATTTGAAATTGCAATAGTATGATGAAATCTGACATTTGAAAATGTGTTTTTATATAGTAATGGATCCCGATCAAGCAGTTACTGACGATGTAGAAAGTAATGCGCCTGCTCCCGCTCAAGGGACAGCGCCGGTTACCTTTAGGCCGAATGATAGTAGTGAGGGAGGAGAGGCTAAACAAGCCTTCTTCCGAATGATAAGTGAGTGGTTTACAGAGTTCGTTCGAATGAATCCGGCTGCTCCACAACCTCCACCCCCGCAAGTACCTGTTGTGCCTCAAGTTGTAGATCCAAATAGATTGAATAAACCTCCTGTAGTTAAGATTCGCAAGTATGGGGCCGAAGAATTTAGAGCCACTTCTGATGATGATGCTGAGCGAGCCGAGTTTTGGCTTGAGAATACAATCAGAGTATTTGATGAGATGTCGTTGAATCCTGATGAGTGCATTAAGTGTGCAGTTTCCTTATTGAGAGACTCGGCTTACAACTGGTGGAAAACATTGATATCTGTGGTTTCGAGAGAGAGAATCACTTGGGATTTCTTTCAAACTGAGTTCAGAAAGAAGTATATCAGTCAGCGCTTCATTGATCAGAAATGTAAAGAGTTTCTAGAATTAAAACAGGGCCGGTTGTCTGTTACTGAGTACGAGCGAGAATTTGTAAGATTGAGTCAATACGCGAGAGAATGTGTCTCGACCGAAGCTACTATGTGTAAACATTTTATAGAGGGATTAAATGAAGACATCAAATTATTGGTTGGGATACTCGATATAAATGAATTTGTTGTGTTAGTTGAAAGAGCGTGCAAAGCTGAAAAGCTCAGTAAGGAAAAGAAGAAAGCGGATTCAGAAGCTCGTGATGAAAGAAAGAGATCAATGAATAAATTTTCTCAACCTTCTACTAAGAGATATAGAGATGCAAGAAATCGTTCAAATGCTTCGTGCACGGGTCACATGACGACTGTGGACTGACGTATGGCTTAAAGCCACGTATCTGATTATGGCTCTATGCCATCTTGATTATGGCTTTGTGCCAGTCATATTTACCCAAGGCTATTGATAAACCGTAAAAGTAACATATTTTAGACCCACATTTAGTATGCTTTTGGCTGATTTATCCCTTGTTTTATATAAAAAGGTGCTTTTAATCCTTTCTTTTCATGTCTTATACCCAGGAAAGCACCCAAGGATGAAAAGAACACAAAACGGGCTTAAAACGGGGTAAATGGGCCTTAACACGAAATCGACACGGCCTGGCCCAAAGCATACACGGCCGTGCCTTGACGAACACCTAGAGCACGGCCTCAACTCAGTCACACACGACTGTGCCTCAAGAGAAATCCGAGCACGGTCAGGTCTCGATTCACAGGAGTGTGACATGGCCGTGCCTCTGACGCTGGAAAGAGCAATTTTAGTCGGAAAAGGATACTTAAGGAGAAAGAATCACGTTTCAAGAGCCTATAAATAACCCCCAAGTATCACCTGTTGAGGGGAGCGAAAGCAAGGCCAAGGAGCCAAGCCGAGAAGGTCACAGTTAAGGAATAACGCTAGGATAGCCAGTTGATCCATCTCAAGAAGCCGAAGTTATACTCAAGACAGCGGAATTCTCCTTCGATTCCTTCAGGGGGTTTTAGGGTTTTTCCTATGTTTTGTTTTATCTTTTCTCTTGCGATGTTTTCTTTATTCATTATGAACTAAACCCTTCAGATACCTGAAGGGGATGAAAGCTAGATGGATTTTATTATTTGATTTTTAAGTTATATGATAAATTACTTAGTTTGTTCTTAATTATGTTGCTTAATCCAAATCTAATGTGCTTAGGTGGAGGAGGAATAGACCCTGCCTAAGAGAAGATCTAACATAATTAAGCGAAGTTGATCGGGCGCCTAGAGATAGGGTTACGAGATTTTGCCGGATTAGGGTGAAACCTAATATGGGAGTCCATTGATCGATTTACTGCTATCCTAGGGGGTTATTATAAGCGAACTAGAGTTCCACTAATTAACCTAGGGTTAGACGTTATTTGCCTCGAGAGAGGGTTTAATATAGGTTAGGGAGTCTTATAGATCAAGCGAAGTAAAAGAAATCATATAATTTAGGGTTAATTAATAAGTGAAGTCTAGGTGGATTCTTCTTGAGGGTATCGTCGTAATCAACTGAGTTTTCCCTCAAAGTTATTTTCCTATTCGTCCTTCTTGTCTTTGTGTCCGTAGTTTAGCTATCGTCGATTTAGTTTAAAAGGTAATCTTCGCTCTAAATTTAAGGCTAAATAATAAAAAGAAAGTGAGTATTAATACTTTTAGTTCCTTTGGGTTCGATAACCGGTCTTATCTAAGCTATACTACTGTTCGATAGGTACACTTGCCTTAATATCATTGTCAGAGTTAGTCTCCAGGTTTGATCACTCTTTTATAAATATTTAAAGCTCTGATTTTACAGCGATCAAGTTTTTGGCGCCGTTGCTAGGGAACTAAAATATTAAGAAAACTCTATTTTTATTACTTTAGCCCTAATTTTTATTTTTTGCAATTTATTTTTCTTTTTGTTTTCATTTTTGTCTACTGAAATTTTCTCTCTTTCTTTTCAAACAGGTACCTCTAGTTTATGACTAGAAGGAACCCGAGGGGACCTTTGGTATTCGACAATGAAATCGAAGCTATCGCTCGTAGAAATCGTCGGGAAACCAGGCGAGCCCTAGATTACACGGAGAGAGAGGATGAAGATAAATCCAATCCTACTGAAGGGATGGACGAAAACAACCCACCGCCGCGCGACATGGGTGACAACAACGCTCCACGCATAATGTTCAATTATGCGAAACCACATTTAACAGGAGCAGAATCTAGTATTGTTAGGCCTGCTATATTTGCTAACAATTTTGAATTAAAGCCTAACACAATACAAATGATTCAACAGTTTGTTCAATTTGATGGTTTGCAGGACGAAGATCCAAATACGCAATAGCTAACTTCTTAGAATTCTGTGATACCTTCAAAATAAATGGCATTTCTGATGATGCCATACGTCTTCGGTTATTCCCTTTTTCATTAAGAAATAAAGCTAAACAATGGTTAAACTCATTACAACGAGGGTCAATCAGTACATGGGATCAGATGACAGAAAAGTTTTTGATGAAATATTTCCCACTAGCCAAAATGGCCAAATTACGGAATGATATCTCTTCTTTTGTGCAGATGGATGTAGAGACGCTATACGACGCATGGGAGAGATTCAAAGATCTCTTGAGAAGGTGCCCACACCATGGCCTACCCTTGTGGCTACAAGTCCAAAACTTTTACAACGGTGTAAACCCCTCAAAGAGACAACTTATAGATTCAGCCGCCGGTGGAATACTGAACAACAAAACCCCATAAGCAGCCTATGAGTTCATTGAGGAGATGTCATTAAACAATTATCAGTGGCAAGCTTCAAGGACCAAACCGACAAAATTGGCAGGAGTTTTCAACATCGATGCCATGACCATGCTATCAACACAGCTAGAGATGATGAATAAAAAGCTTGTTAATTTGTGTTCATCACAGGTACATCCAGTCATGCAGTGCGATGCAAGTGGAACTATGGCGAATCCTGAGTACCCACCCTACCAACCAGGTGCAGAAGATGAACAGATGAACTATATAGGTAATAATTTCCGATCTAATAATAATCTTTATAGTAACACTTACAATCCAGGTTGGAGGAACCACCCAAATTTTTCGTGGGGAGGACAAGGAAACCAAGGAAATCAAAGGCAACAACCTCCTTAAAACTTTCGAAATCAGCCCTATCCACAAGAAAAGAAACCATCCTTCGAGGAACATCTTCAAGAAACTGATAGAGCAGTCAAAAGTAACGAGAGACGACTCGATGAAATTGCTAAGTCAGTCAAGGAGGTGACTAATGCAGTCGAACAACTAGCAAAACTAATGTTAGAACGACCGCAAGGACGTCTACCAAGCAACACTGAAGTTAATCCTAAGGAGCAAATATAAGCAATCACAGCTCAGGACAATAACGAATTAGCTGAACCAAATTCAATACCGAAAAAGAAAGTAGACGAAGGTAAAACAGAGGTACCACAAGAGAAGCCAAAACCGGTAATTAAGGAATATCAACCTCACATACCTTATCCTGAAGCCATAAAAAGAGACGATTCAGAGGAACAATTCGGTAAGTTTCTAAAACTTTTAAAGAAATTACATATTAACTTACCCCTTCTTGAAGCTCTTTTTCAGATACCAGATTCGAGAAAATTTTTAAAACAGCTCTTGACCAACAAACGCAAAATAGATGAAGAACACCATGTGGAACTAAACGCAACATGCTCAGCAATATTACAAAACAGACTACCATAGAAACTAAAAGATCCAGGGAGTTTTACAATTCCATGTTTAATTGGTAGCCTACAAATTAACAATGCGTTAGCTAATTTAGGGGCAAGCATAAACGTCATGCCTTACTCACTGTTAAGCGACTAGGTCTAGGGAAACCCAAACAAACTAGGATGAGTATTCGATTAGCTGATAAAACTGTTAGAATTCCTAGGGGCATTATCGAAGATGTTCTTGTAAAAATCGATAAATTTGTTTTCCCAGTAGACTTTGTTGTCTTAGACATGGATGAGGATAATTCAATCCCTTTAATTTTAGGAAGACTTTTTCTAGCAACCGCCAGAACTAAAATGAATGTTGCTACAGGTGAGCTCATACTTCGTGTAGGCGATGAATCAATTAATCTTCAAGCTCTCGACTCGGCCAAGACAACAGTCGATGAAGACAATTTAGAGAATCAGAAGACAGAAATCAAAAGAGAGCTAGATTCACACGAAGAAAAACCCGAGGAACCACAAGAAGAGCTCATGGGGACATCAAATCACTTCAAAATAGGAGATCAAGTCTTGTTAGACAAAACCGATCCCCAAATCACTATCACAGACCTGAAAGCAAAGAGAGAGATCCTTCTCAAAGTACATGATATCTTCCCAAACGGCATAGTCGAGGTAAGCAATCCAATGTTCGGCACTTCCAAAGAAAACACTTCTCGACTTCAACATTATCAAGAAAACGAAACTGTAAGCATGAGGGAAGATATTCAAACCTTTAAACCTCCCTAAAATTTTCAAACAACGAGGAAGTCTAGCTAAAGACTATAAACGAGCGCTTCTCGGGAGGCAACCCGAGCACTAACCTTATTTTTTTCCTTTGTTTTTATTTATCTTTTCCTTTTTTCTTCTCTTTTTCCTTTTTAAACTAACCAAAAATGCAGGTTTTCCAGGCCACACGGTCGTGCCCGTGGCCGTGTGGACCACCTAAACCACCACACTGACAGGACACAGGCCGTGCAGTCAGCCCAACCACCCTCCCCAACATCACGGATCCAACAAACCCTCCCCACGGGCACTGAAAGAAAGGGCACGCCCGTGTCCACAACCGTGTGAAATTACTAAAACTACTGACTTGCACACCACGGCCATAACACGCCCGTGCTTCATAACCGTGTGAAATTACTGAGGTTACTAACTTGTAAAACACGGGGGAGACACGCCCGTGCATAATGATCGTGCCAAAAGAAATAATTCACAAGCACGGGCATGGGAGGACCAAGCACGGGCAAAAGGGTGACAACACCCCCTATAACATGGCCGTGTGAGGTGGCTGTGTAATTCGACACACCCTGTGACCACGACCGTGGGGGAGCACAAAATCTGAAATTCTATTTAAACCCCTCACTTCTTCTCCTTCCCTCCATCTAATTTTTTTCTCTCCTTTTCACTCTCTTCAGTCTCAGACCCTTTAAGACACTAGATCATTGAGCAAATCAACACCATGCCGGAGAAACGGAAGAAGCTACGCATAGACTCCTTAACAAAGAACGATCAACATGAGTTCATGCCGGTAGATTCGTCTCAACACCAAGCCAAGGGTATTTGGGACCAAATAGTTTTTATTTTTTCTTTCTCTTTTGTTTCAATTTCCTGCTCTTCTCCTTTATTTTCCTCATCTAAGCTTCTCTACTGCTATTTTTGTTTAAAGAAATTTCTTAATGTCAGGTTCGGCAGACTGCTTGGGAATCACGCCGACCACCACGAGAACCTCTTCACTTCTGACACCGCCACCACATCCCCAATCTGAGCATTGATTCCCACCTTGCGAACCATCCTTCAATAAGGGCTCCACAGTCCATTAGTATTTTCTTGTCATTTCAGTTTTCTTCTAAGTCTCCTTCACTTTAGCTTGTTTTTCTTTAGTTTCATCTTTAGTTTATTTATATTATGTCTTAATAACCCCTAGCTAATCCTTTACGAGTACCCCAATTTCTTCATCTAGCGCAGAGCTCGGGAACCATCATCACCACCATACCGACGCCTTCGCTGTATCCTCCACGACCCTACTCTCATCTAAGGAAACAACCCACACCTCAGGGAGTATTCTATCCCCTCTCTTTTGATTTTAAATGCATTATCTATATTTGTACATTGAGGACAATGTACATCTTAAGTGTGGGGGGTAAAAAGACCTAACCATTTTCATTATGCTCAAATCCCTGAGGGTAAAAGTGGAATAAAAGAACCTAACTTTTTTCATTATTCTCAAATCCCTGATTTAGTCTTGTTTTTATGCAAAGTTGTCATATTACTAATTAGGATGAAATTTCTGATGATTTGTGATGATTATTGACATATTTTAGAATAAGTCATAATTAATTATACATTGATGTTTAATTTAAAAGAATAATATCGAATCAAGCATGATAAGTCTATTTTTCAGGAATTAAAATTTTTGCTAGGTTGTTGATCCAATTTTGAATATCACCTTGAAATTCAAATTTTATAAGGATGATGTCAAAACAACCATAATTTTTTTGAGTATTTGAACCTTATAGAGCATACATTCTTTTTCATGCTCATTTTTTTATTATGAGTGTGTCAACTATGAACTGTTATTCTAGAACTTGCCTTGATTATACATGTCGAGACCACAGTTATGATTTGATATACTGAGATGATAAAGGCACTTAGGTTTTAACCCACTTACTCTACTTAAAAGCCTACCTTCATAATTAACCCCTAGTGAACCCCGTTGAGCCTAACAACCCTTTTTATTAACTCACCTACTAATTGTAACCAAAAACCCTTTGTATTTGTTATCACCAATTTTTTTAATTACCCTTTTTGCCGAGATTTGATTTTGAACAAGTTTCCTAACTATGTTCTATATTTTAGTTGTAAAAATTCTTCCTTATTATTATGTTAGTTTGTTCTTAAAAAAAATAAAGTATATTCATTATTAGTTCTATGATTAAGTGAGCTTGCATGTTCAAATTCCAATTCTCAAGGAAAAAGCTCTTATTATTAGTTTTTAATTAATGTAAGATTAAGTTCATTTTTTTTCTAGTTAGGAAATTTATTAAGACAATCTCGATTCTAACCTTCTAATTCAGCCTTTATCCACACCTTTAACCCTAGCCCCGTTACAACCCTATCAAAGACCTTTTGATCTGTTTGTCATCTTATATTATAGTGGTGGAGATTTGATTTTCAGGCAAGCCTATGGGATTAACTTTTCATGTTCGACTTATGAGTGCTTAATGTTGACCCTTAAACACTTTTTGAGTGATTGGAGTGAATCTTTTGTGAGGATGTCAATCCTTGTCGGTTCTGAATTGAAAAGGTAGTTATTTAAAAGAAGGGAGACACCTATGTTTTTAAGGTACAAAATTATGACTAATGTCGTTTGAATCTTTAGGACGCTTTGAATCAAACTATCCATGTATGAATTTTCTATGAATTAGGATAAGACATTGTTGATAAGAATTATATATCATGGAAAGTTCGTTTTAATTGTAAGTTGAGAATTTTGCTTGAGGACAAGCAAAAGCTTAAGTGTGGGGGTATCTGATAAACCGTAAAAGTAACATATTTTAGACTCACATTTAGTATGCTTTTGGATGATTTATCCCTTGTTTTATATAAAAAGGTGCTTTTAATCCTTTCTTTTCATGTCTTATACCCAAGAAAGCACCCAAGGATGAAAAGAACACAAAACGGGCTTAAAACAGAGTAAATGGGCCTTAACACGAAATCGACACGGCCTGGCCCAAAGCACACACGGCCGTGCCTTGACGAACACCTAGAGTACGGCCTCAACTCAGTCACACACGGCCGTGCCTCAAGAGAAATCCGAGCACGGTCAGGTCTCGATTCACACGGGCGTGTGACATGGCCGTGCCTCTGACGCTGGAAGGAGCAATTTTAGTCGGAAAAAGATACTTAGGGAGAAAGAATCGCGTTTCAAGAGCCTATAAATAACCCCTAAGTATCACCTGTTGAGGGGAGCGAAAGCGAGGCCAAGGAGCCAAGCTGAGAAGGTCAGAGTTAGGGAATAACACGAGGATAGCCAGTTGATCCATCTCAAGAAGCCGGCGTTATACTCAAGACGACGGAATTCTCTTTCGATTCCTTCAGGGGGTTTTAGGATTTTTCCTATGTTTTGTTTTATCTTTTCTCTTGCGATGTTTTCTTTATTCATTATGAACTAAACCCTTCAGATACCTAAAGGGGATGAAAGCTAGATGGATTTTATTATTTGATTTTTAAGTTATATGATAAATTACTTAGTTTGTTCTTAATTATGTTGCTTAATCCAAATCTAATGTGCTTAGGTGGAGGAGGAATAGACCCTGCCTAAGAGAAGATCTAACATAATTAAGCGGAGTTGATCGAGCGCCTAGAGATAGGGTTACGAGATTTTTCCGGATTAGGGTGAAACCTAATATGGGAGTCCATTGATCGATTTACTGCTATCCTAGGGGGTTATTATAAGCAAACGAGAGTTCCATAATTAGCCTAGGGTTAGACATTATTTGCCTCGAGAGAGGGTTTAATATAGGTTAGGGAGTCTTACGGATCAAGCTAAGTAAAAGAAATCATATAATTTAGGGTTAATTAATAAGTGAAGTCTAGGTGGATTCTTCCTGAGGGTATCGTTGTAATCAACTGAGTTTTCCCTCAAAGTTATTTTCCTATTCGTCTTTCTTGTCTTTATGTCCTTAGTTTAGCTATCGTCGATTTAGTTTAAAAGGTAATCTTCGCTCTAACTTTATGTCCTAAGCTATACTACTATTCGATAGGTACACTTGCCTTAATATCATTGTCAGAGTTAGTCTCCAGGTTTGATCATTCTTTTATAAATATTTAAAGCTCTGATTTTACAGCGATCAGCTGTGTGCTGATTATATTACCGTCACAAATGGCTATGTGCCAAACATAATACAATTACTAATGGCTTTGTGCCAATTATAACACTGCTACTGAAGGCTTAGAGCCGTATATATATTAGTAGATTTGCTGCGATTTCGGTTAGGGCCACAACCGGTTCTACCATTGGTGCGTTGGCTGGGTGGGTCGACTTAATCCCTACATGGTGTGTTGGTTGGTACGGGTGGTGTGTTGGATGGATTAGGTTGGGATGCATCCTCATACCATTGCATATCTGCTATGAGATCTGTCACTGTATTGGGCTAGGGCCACTTGTTCTGTTATTGGTTTGGGCTGGGCCCAAATGATTCTGATACGGGCTGTGACCCGAATGATATTGTAGTGGGTTTTGGACCACGTAAGCTCTGAACTGGACTGTACTGTTACTCTTAAAAGGGCTTTGGCCCAGACTGTTTCTGTTTCTATTTTGTATACCGACTGATGCTCTGGTAAGGGGATTACACACTGAGTTCTTGTAACTCACCCCGTTTTAACTGTGCGTGTAATCCCCTGCGTTAAGAGGATCTGTGCTGCGAGGGACTCGGAGATGGCCACACATTCCATTAAGTTATTTATAAGTACTTTGTTTTGGTATGGTTTGTAATAAGGCCTCTTAAAGTTTTTGGATTTTAAATGTTAGGATTGGTTGTATTTTAATTTGTAGTTGTTAGAACAAAATCGTGGTTTTCCAAAATGTTAACTGTTTTCAAAACACTGCTACTTTTTCGCAACATTTTCGAGATGGTTTCGCGACTTAATCTTTTTTCGTAAATCAATTACTTTCAAAATTAGCTTCCGCAACTGAAAAGATGTTTTGGGAATAAAATTAATAATTTTTAATAATAAAATAACGTAACTGGGATTTTATTTAAGCTTTCTCTACGAAGGGTTTTCAATGAAAACATGGTTTTCAAAAAAACACTTCAATGTGACACGCCAGATTCGGGCCTAACCATCATGAGCGTTCTCATGGGCTTAGGCCGTTTTGGGCCTCGTTGGGCCGATAAGGGCCGTGTGGGCTCATGGGCCCCACATGGATAAAATTTGTAATTTGTGGTAAATGATAAACCGATCTGTGTAGTCTACATGGTTAGGGTTGTTTTTGGCCAATGGGCCGTGAGGGCCCAATGGGCTCGTGGGCCCCACTCGGATAAAATGCATGTTATATGGTTTCTATTGGTTTGAGCTGTGCTATTTGTATAGCCGAGGTTGTTTCTGTGCTAATTGGGCCACACAAGCGCGTGGGCCCATTTGGGCCAAGTAATGGGCCTTAGGCCCATTTACACCGTGGTGACTGTTTAGGTTACTTAAGTCGCTCGAGGCGACGGTGGACCTACTTTTAGGTCGCTAAGACCCCGATTTGTGAAATTATTGAAGTACACTCGATTTATGAAATTACCAAAATACCCCTGATTTGTAAAATTACTAAAATACCCTCGAATTATGAAATTACCGAAAGACCTTAATTTGTAATATTACCGAAATACCCTCGAATTGTGAAATTACCGAAAGACCCCGATTTGTAAAATTACAGAAACACCCTCAGATTGTGAAATTACCGAAATACCCCTAGTTTGTAAAATTACCGAGATACCCTTAGATTGTGAAATTACCAAAATACCCCCGGTTTGCAAAATTACTAAAATACCCTTGGATTGTGAAATTACCGAAATACCCCCGATTGTAAAATTCCCGAAATACCCTTAAATTGTGAAATTACCAAAATACCCCTGATTTGAAAAATCACCTAAATACCTCTATAGGGTAAGATCACTTTATAGGGTAAAATGACGATTTTGCCCTTATGGGTAAATGACTGACTTAGGCTATGAAATTGACTATTTTG
Source organism: Gossypium australe (assembly GCA_005393395.2). Taxonomy (NCBI): domain Eukaryota; kingdom Viridiplantae; phylum Streptophyta; class Magnoliopsida; order Malvales; family Malvaceae; genus Gossypium; species Gossypium australe. Next base: position 34,469,487 of record CM016623.1, on the reverse strand, counting down.
ACTGTGATCGTATGATTGTGTTTTTTTTAATTGACTTAACTGTGGTCGTGGGACTGATATGTTCTTAGATATGATTAAATGACTGTTACTGAGTATGGCCATTTTGCATACACGTGTAATGATTGAGCATGATATACACGACATACTGCATGGGGTTGGGACATTGATACGAAGGAAGTTCCGATAGGGTCGCACGGGTCACCCGAGACGACTCTGGATCCAGTATTGATCTGTTGAGGTCGCACGGGTCGCATGACGTCTGTGGACCGACAAACGGCTTAAAGCCGCGTAATCTGATTATGGCTTTGTGCCATCTTGATTATGGCTTTGTGCCAATCATATTTACCCAAGGCTGTGTGCCGATTATATTACCATTGCGAATGGCTATGTGCCAAACATAATACAGTTACTAATGGCTTTATGCCAATTATAACACTACTACTGAAGACTTAGAGCTGTATATATATATTAGCAGCTTTGCTACGATTTTGGTTAGGGCCGCAACCGGTTCTAACATTGGTGTGTTGGCTGGGTGGGTCGACTTAATCCCTACATGGTGTGTTGATTGGTACGGGTGGTGTGTTAGCTGGATCGGGTTAGGATGCATCCTCATACCATTGTATATCTGCTATGAGATCTATCACTATATTGGGCTAGGCCCACTTGTTCTGTTATTGGTTTGGACTGGGCCCAAATGATTCTGTTATAGGCTGTGATCCGAATGATATTGTAGTGGGTTTTGGCCCACGTAAGCTCTGAACTGGACTGTACTGTTACTTTTAAAAGGGCTTTGGCCTAGACTATTTCTGTTTCTGTTTTGTATACTGATTGATGCTCTGGTAAGGGGATTACACACTGAGTTCTTGTAACTCACCCGTTTTTAACTGTACAGGTAATCCCCAGCGTTAGGAGGATCGGTGCTGCGAGGGACTCGGAGATGGCCACACATTCCATTAAGTTATTTATAAGTACTTTGTTTTGGTATGGTTTGTAATAAGGCCTCTTAAAGTTTTTGGATTTTAAATGTTAGGATTGGTTGTTTTTTAATTTGTAGTTGTTAGAAGTAAATCGTGGTTTTCCAAAATGTTAATTGTTTTCAAAACACTTTTATGTTTTCGCAACATTTTCGAAATGGTTTTGCGACTTAATCTTTTTTCGTAAATCAATTACTTTCAAAATTAGCTTCCGCAACTGAAAAGATGTTTTGGGAATAAAATTAATAATTTTTAATAATAAACTAACGTAACTGGGATTTTATTTAAGCTTTTTCTACGAAGGGTTTTCAATGAAAACATGGTTTTTGAAAAACACTTCAATGTGACACGCCAGATTCGAGCCTAACTTCTAGGCTGGGTTTGGGGTGTTACATAATTCGTAACCTTGCCTTTTCCCCGGTTAAGGTTAATTCCGCGCTATTCTCGATCTATAACAATAAAATTCACTCATTTAGATCATCCTATTATCATAATGCATCAAAATCTACACTTAGGCAAAAATGACCATTTTGCCCTTGTATTATGGCAAAATTATGATTTTGCCCCTAGGCTCATAAATCATTTTTCAACACATTTTCTCATTAGAAAAGCCTAGCTGAACATTTATTTCTCTTACAACTACTCACAATTCCATCTATTTCATGCATTTATGACACAAATTCATTTTTTGCATTCAAGTCCTAATTAGGTGTTTTCATGCTAACACCTTTCACAAAAGTTGTTTCACATCTCCCTAACATTCATTTTCTTCCATAAGAACTCAGCTAACAACATAACCATTCTCATGGAAAGTCCCTAGACTTTCAACCATATCACAAATTAGTCTTCTCATTAGCTAGATTAAGCTTTGAGGACTCCGAAAGTACAAAAATTATCAAATAACACCACCAAAGTCACTTACTTGTAGAGAAGATGAGTTGCTAAAATTTTCAAGCTTTCAAAACCCCTCTAAGCATGAAATTTTCGGTGGAGATGAAGAGTGAATAGTGAAAGATGATATTTTTTCTTTTTACCATATTTTAATCATCTTTTCTCACCTAATTCACCCAATTTTGACCAAAAATTAAATGCTCTTGTCTCCCTATACCATATGGCCGGCCAACACTCCTCTATTGGCCTAATTTTACTTTTAAGACCTCTATTTTAACATTCTATAGCTATTAGGTACCTCTACCTTGTAAAAGAGAACTTTCACACTTTATGCGATTCAGTCCTTTTTCACAATTACACATACAATTGTTAAAATTAAAGCACCAAAATTTTTATGCATCCATATAATCGTGCTACAACACATGAAATAATACAGAAATAATTTTCCTCAACCTCGGGTTAGTGGTCTCGAAACCATTGTTCCGAATAGCCCCAAAATCGGGCTGTTACAGAGGCCCATTACGACCTAAGCCCACGAGTACATTCGTGGTGGCCTCTACAGACAAACGCCCATATTTGTGGTCTCGGTTCACCACACGCATGATCGCACGCTTGTGTGGCATCATACACCATATTTCTAACTTTTCGGCATTTAGCCGATCTACAGTCATAGCAGTGTAACAACACATACTTCTGGCTTTTCAGTCGATCATCGAATACCGCATACAAATAGACACCTGATTACAACAACGAAGAGTGCAAATAATCTGGAGCACACAACCTATAACCAACACAACACAAGGTTAATGCATACTCTTAATCCACCACCTTTATTTACTAAACCACAAACACTAACCTTGCTAGAACTAACAAATACTAGCGCCTCACTACTGATCAAGGGCGATTTCCCTCTCCTAACATGATTCGGTAGATCAAAAATTGTTAGAAGTCAACCATGCATTCTGCCCCTAAGAAAAATAAAAGGGAAAACCAAAGCTTGTTAATAGAGCCAAAAGAAATCTGACTAAGAACGAAATAATAAAGTGGTTGTAGTACCCCCTTACCAAAACCAATAAACAAATGTATTTTAGCAGTAGTCAATCAACAAGATTTGGCCCGAACCAAGAAGAACAAAGAGATTTGAGAGGGAGAGAGTATGAGAATTCAGCCTAACAGAGAAAGGAAGAATGAAATTTGGAAAAGAAGTAGAGATGGAAGCAAAAGAGAAGAAGAATACCAATTCGGCAGAGAGAAAATGTGGAAAAGAAAGAAAGGCTTCAAGAGAGAATTCAACACTTGGTCTTTTTGTTTCGGCAAAGGTGAATAACAGCTTGAGAATTAAGGTTGAAAAGAGAAAGACCCGAATGGTCAAGAATGCTGCACGAGATGCCACAAAAAAAGTAAAACACGAAACGCAAAAAAAGAAAAACCCAAAATACCAGAGAGGAAAATCGACTTCTATACTCACACCAAATGCCGAAAATGCACCAAATGAAATTCCCTTAGTTGAATTCCCCTACTCAAGCTTCCCCATTCGGCCATGACTCCCTTCACATCCCAGATCCCTAAAAATCTCCACCGATTTCTCATTGATTTACTCCAAACCTCCAATTCAAATCCATTCAAATTCTAATGACCAATTCTCCAACCACCTCTGCAGAGTTTGAATCAAACTCTATCTCTCATGCCACAGAGACATAAAATAAAACCCCCTTTTTGCATGCCATGGGATTCTAATCCACTCACTCTTAAATGCCCCATCACGCCACTTGCCACCACAACACAAGATCTCTTGTGTCATAAAACAAACACAACTTAATATATGCCCTTTAAGCTAACATCCAGGTTTCCAAAAGAGCAAAAATCAAAATTTTTCCAAAGGCCATACTTGAACCCAGGCTTCCTAAAATCCCCAAAACCTGCCTAGATTACCTGACCCATAAGCAACCATAATATTTACGTCCAAGCTTGCAAAAACAACGACCCTAAATTTTTGGGGCGTTACACTATGCAATGTTAAACTTGGTCTTCCACTGTCTACACTCTTATCACTATTTATCCTTTCTTGAATTCCAGAAACTGGTTACATACAAGACTATTGGTGTGTACTCCGACTATTTATTTTCTTTATCTTCGATGATGCTAGTAGAATGCACTTAATTTAGGTTTGCTAATCCATTCCAATTCAGAGTAAAAGTTACTCTCACAACCCCTATTTCGAGTCTACGGGACCCTAAACCTAGTTTAAAAATAGGTAAGGACTAATTCGGAACAATTCTGGAAGTTTAGGGTCATTTTTTGAAATTTCTTAAAAATAGGGGACACATGTCCGTGTGGAATGCCCAAGGGCGTGTGACTTTCTAAGTTGGGACACAAAGCCGTGTCCCAGCCCGTGTAACTCACTGACTTGGGTTACACGCCCGTGTGTGACATACGGTCGTGTGCACCAAAATGTACCTTAAAACTTAAGCTCACCATTTTCTACTTGCTTGAGCACTAAGAAAAACACAATTAAACATACTTAAAATATGCCAAAACAATCATTCAATATGCCTAACGAATGTACCTTCATTGGTACCACATTTTATATATTCAAATACATCAACAACACATCAAACATTCAAGACTTTCATCCATATCACACTTACCATAATTGAACTAACTTTCAACTCCTAAAGTTTCAAAATTTGAAGCTAAGCACATACCAAGCATTATGCTAAGCTACCATACCAACATTGCCTCAACTATAACCACATATATATATACAACTATCTGTCATTTCACTAGAACCAAAATAAAAACACCTTATAAACAACATCAACAAAGGACAACCTAGGTACATGCCATTACAAAATAAAATATCACCTCACTTGAGCTCAGGATTCATTGTTGGATGCTGAGTCAGTGATAAGTTGGAAAGTACCTAGCCTGTGCACGAAAAACAAAACCACACGCTAAGTATAACTCAGTGGTATTTCTATAATCCGAACAATTTACCTTAATAAAAGTAATCAATATGTGAGAATTTAACAAGAAATATTAAGCACTTATGTTTCAAATAAATGATAAAAAAATTCCCATTCTTTATTACATCCTCTAAATTCCACATGTTCAAGTACATATATATCAAAGGCATTTCATATAGCATTTGAATATTTCAACTCATGCAATGGAATGATTCATCTATTTGATCAATACTTGAATTCATTCCAAGTTTCACATCTCATTTCATCATTTCAAATTCATTTCTCATCTTTGCAAATTCAATGCTTCTCATCTCATATTCATTTCCCATCTTGGCCATTTCTATATCAATCACATAAATTATTATTAAATTTTCCCCCTATTAACATGACTCAGGCTCAGACTGATACACGGATCCAACCAACACACCAATTTGGCACCCAGTGCCTCATCGGATAAATCTACAGTAATAACTGCACCCATCGCTATATAAATTGACACCTAGCGTCTTATCGGTTAAACCGAAGCAAATTGGCACCTAGTGCCTCATCGACTCAAGGTCGAAGAAATCCCTAAACTCTTCCTATCTTATGGCATGCCATTTATATCCGACTCAGCCCGATACATTTAATAGGGTTTCATTTCACTTTTCAATACAACCAGTGTCTGAATTTCACATATATACACATTATCACATAGAAACATATATTCAATTCAATCTTCATATTTTTAATAATTTCATAATATACCAAATCAATCCATTTCAATCGACTATGAATTAAATTCAATTTCAAAGTACAAAAATACTCACCTCAAATGCTTACCATATGCAACAATTCAAAATGCAATAATTTATAACTTAGTTCGGATTATAGAAACACAAATTGTGAATTTCGAGCAATTTGACGTCGATTTTTTCCTTCCCCTTTTTACTCAAGGATTTCTGTATGATGTTAGCTATGGAATAAAACAATTAAAATACATTTATATTACACAATTCAATTTCACATAAATTTTCAAATTTCACACTATATTTTGCTTATTCTTCAATTTAGTCCATAAACCGAGACTAGTTTTTTAACCTTCACATTTAACTCAAAATTTTTATACTAATTTCACTCTAAGCTAAATTTAGCTTTCTTTTTTCAAATTCAACCCCTTAATTTCAAATTTGCCTCAATTTAGTCCTTATTGTTCAAAATCAACAATTTATTCCTTTTCCATTTCTAACTTAAAAATCTATTTATTTAATCCCTAATACTTAAACTATTCAACATCTAAAATCTTTAACAATAATAAAAATTACAACATGGGTCAGGTAGTTCTAAATATCAGGATTCCAAAAATATAAAAATTACAAGAAAATAAACTAAATTGACTAACCAATTGAAGTTGAAAAGTTCAAAACCCCATAGGTTGTCGTCGGCCTCTTGTTTTTCTTTTAATTTGCATGCATTTGTTCTATCACTTTCCACTTTCTTTCTTTTGAATTTTTTTTTCATTTTATTATCTTTATTATTATTATCATTATTATTGAAGTTACTTTAATATATAAAACATATACACATGCAATTTCATTAAACCATAACCGGCCACCTCCCACCATTAAATAAACGATTGCTACTTTAATCCTTTCTATTTATTTCAAACTATAAGTCAACTTTTAACTAATACGTGATTTAGTCCCTGTACCTTAACAACTTCTAATTTCATGAAATTTACTAATCCAAAAATTAATTCACTTCTAAACTAGCCTCATAAATATTTAAATATTTACGGGTCTGGTTTAAGGGTACAGAGTCTCAGAAATACATTTTTTGACACCCCTGACTATCGGGTCATTATAATTTTTGTTCAATTTGTTTTCAGTGAGTATGTACAATAAGGGAGTTAATGTCATTTTTAAATTGAAAATAAAACATTTGTATATGAATATCTTTGTATTAAGCAAATGTTTGAAAACATTTTTCAATATTACGACTAAGATGATGCATGCGTCTTACGTTAAACCCTGAAAACATTTGTAAGTAGTTGCTACGATAATTCCTACACCCATTGAATCAAGGCACCTTGGGGGTCATCATGATCAACTAGTAAGAACATGGATTTCCATCCAATTAGTACATGAACCTAATTCCTTAGGCATTCACACGTACTAATAATCATGTAACGTTTGACCATCATTGTAACTTAAGCATAACTCCTTGGGGAGTTACTTAACTAGATGATCTTGATTGTATAACTATCAACTCAATACCTATCTCATCATGCACCACAAATGAGTCATCTTGGGATAATCTCACCAAGTAGCATACTGTGACTAGTTGTTATCTTTGAAGAAAAAATTTCTTGATGTATCACATGATAAATACCTACCATAGAGGCTAGTCCAACTACCATACGATCATAAGAAAATTCTGCTTGCTTTCAAGAAGTCTTCTCAGTGAAATCCACATAACAACATCTACCTTTAGGCAGGTCTGTTTCATTCCATCACAAGAGACCATTGGTAGAGGGTGTAGGTCTTGTTTAGAGACCTTCTCCCACTCAATATTTTAAAAACATGCAAGGTTTTTAATTTTCAGTTTCAATAATGAGTGATCTATATGCATGACAAGTACATGTGACATTCTCCCTATTCTATCTGGCATTCTTATCTCATATATGCAGGAACATACATTCGCAATCATACAATTATCATCATGTTTATATCATAGAATTAAAAGCATAAAATTAAATGACTCTGACTAGCCAAAGCTTCCATGATTCCATCCTAGAAAAATAAAAATTGCAAAATTACAAAATTCACCCCAAAACATACTTTTGGTCTTTGATTTTGCCATCACGGACTTCTGTTCCGATATCGGTTCACATTTCTATCGTCATCATCTTTCCGCCATCGTTTCCATGTCGCCATCATAGACCACCCCCAAATCACCGTCATCAGACCATTCTCAGACCACCATTGGCCACTATCGATCACTTCTCAGTTTGTTTGGGCCAGGTTTGCGTTGTCTCGATTGATTTTGACGTGTCTCAATTTTTCAAGTTTCACCGGGAAAAATTAGGTTACAAAATTCCTATGTCTGTCTTCGACTAACATATTTTAATTTTAATAAGTAATAAAATAAAAACCCTACGTAGAGATGATAGTCCACGATCTAAAATATACATGCCCGAGATAATAATAAATTACAATTAAATTTTTAGGAATCATAACTTTGGCAAAATTACTTTATCATCCATAATAATAAAATAATAAAATAATATCATACATTCTCTTAAACATGCATACAATTACGAGAATGCCACATCATATCAAATATAATCATACAAGAATAAGGGAGAATTTTGGTCTCAATTTACACTATAAACATAGCACAATCGTAGCTTTGATACCAATTGTTGGAAAAAAAATATGGTTTGAAAATGATTTTCTTGCACGGAAAAAAAATTAAAATTTTGAAAACTGAGCTGGTCTGTGATATATGTAGCAAAAACTCCTAGACTGAAATCGTACAAATGTTTCAGATGGACGGATGCTTGTTATTCCCAACTTTTAACTAAATGATCTTCTCCGCTATTCCCATACAACGAACTGCTTTGAGTGTGGGCTCGAACCAATTGAATCAAAACACAAAACTAAAGTTTTTTTCTTTTATGAGGAAAGAAAAATTCTCTACTCAAATAGAAATCGAAAAAATATTTATTCAGGAAAATACATTTAATTCTAAGAGAATACAAGTCTCTCTATTTTCAGGTAGAATAATGATATCTTGAAGTTATGTAAATGGATCTACTGACGCCATCTATTTATAAGGAGAGAAGGTAGAGCCCTTGTTGAATTAGAGAAGACTATTTCAACTAGAAAAATGAATTCCTTGTCTAATTAGGAGTATAGGTGGTGAAAACCCTAGTTAACATTAACTAGGGTTAGTCATCCACTCTATTAACATAAGGGGCTTTTGGGTATCTTCTATATCAGGTTCAATTACAAGTACTTTTTGGGCTTTTAACCCAATACTTCATAATTTGATTGACTGTCACCAGACGTGCGAACGCCTGGACTGAAAATACTGCAACAAATATATATATGAAAACGGTGTCCACAAGCATACAGGTTAAATTGTAATATACTAAAGTGTTACAATGAAACAATCTGTGAAGTATTTCGAGGATCGTACCCAAAAGAGGTTGAATTAAACTAAAATGAATTTTCTACAGTAATAGGACTAAATAGTAATAACCTAAAATTATAGTACGAAGAACCAAATTAAAATTAATTAACCAAATAACATAAATGAATAAAATTAACTAAAGCAAATCAACAATCGAAATTAATCCAATTAAGCAGGTAGAAGATTAACTCACTTTAGTGTTCCTAATTAACTTTAGAACTCAAGTTTTATTGAGTTATCTATTAATTAACCAGGTAATACCTTTCAGCCTCTAACTAATTAACTAATCGACCAATACACACTTATCTTTTGACCTCACTTTGTTGATCGAGATAAATTACAATTTACTCAATAAACTTATCTTTCGACTTCGTTTATCCTAAATTACTTCATAGGTAATCAATCCTAGGGTTTAATCGCACATAATTTAAGCCAACTAACTCATACTCAAACCTTAATTCTTCTGTTAATTAATTGTAACAGCCCATTTTTAGTTAAATTAGAACAGTGGTTTTGGGACCACAAATTCGAAGTCAAAATAATTATTTTATTATTATTTTTAATGTCCATAGCACGATTGGATGATTATGTGAAAGTTCCATTTAAAAATTTTATCGTTTGAGTAGTCAATTTGATAAAAAAGGACTAAATCGCATAAAGTGCAAAAGTGATGTTTTAATAGTTAAAGGTATTAAATAGATATGGGATATTAAAGTAGAGGTCCTTATGTTGTAAATAGACCATTTGAAATATAAGTGGACATAGATGGACATCATTTGGATGATATTAATGAATTATCATTAAGGTTAAAATAGTAATTAGTATAATAAACTTAAAATAAATAAAACAAAAATCAAATTTGGGGTTGTAACATCCAAGGTTTAGGGGCTATGCATGTTGGGTATAATTCAAGTTCTGGTAGGTTTTGGGTATGCTTGGATGTGTTTTAGAGGTGTTGAGAACGCTCGGGTTAAACGGGAAGACTTTGGAAAATTTTGGATTTTTAAGTAATAAAGGGGGGCTTGGCTTTTGAGGTCTTAAAAGAATTAATTGGGCGTTTAAGGCACAAGAAAGAGGCTTGGTAGAGTGGCTTAAGGGCGCCACTTAGGGCCTTGACATGGGACGCTTCAAGGAGCAAAGTGGGACAAGGTTCGAGTCGTGGTAGATGCAAGGGATGCGTTTTTTTTAGACTTTGTGGCGTCATAAATAAGGGCGCTGAGTTAAAGAAGGTTTTAAGAATTAATTGGGGGAGCTTATGGACATGAAAGGCAGGTGGGCAGAGTGGCTGCGGCGCTACTTGAAAAGGGGCTTGGTGCAGGTCGTGAGTTCAAGGTGCAAGGGAGGCAGAATTTTGTTATTTTGCAAGCTGGCGTTAAGGACTGAGAAGGCTTAAAAGAATTTGGTGGTGCGTTTATGACACAAAAAGCGCTGTGGCCGAATGGCCTGGGGCGCTGCCTGTTGCATGGGTTCTAACAGGTCCCATGTTCGAGACCTATGGGCAGCGTTTGGGTTTTATTTTTATTTTGCAGCAATGGGGGCAGGCAGTGGACGACACATGGGCATTGGAAGATAAGGATGAGTTTTGGATTTATTTTCTTTTGAATTCGGTGGGATAATGGATTAATATTGGTTTATTTTTTTTTTGTAGGGGTGGTAATGGATAAAAGGTAGGATATATTTTTATTCTTTAATTTGAATTGATTTTAAATGGTTGGCTGGGAGTTAATAAAGGAGTTGTTTAATTCAAATTAAATTGAATTAGTGGCCATAGGTGATGGCCGAAACTTGGGTTCTTCAGGTGGGGGAGTAGCCGAATATTATTTAAGGGTGGTGTGCTCTCCTTTTTCCAAATTTTAGTTCACTCTTCTAAATCTTATTTCTCCTTGAATTTTTTTTTATATTTTTCTAGTTGACCGAACCTCCAAGTAATCTTTATTTCTTTTCGTGCTTTGAAATTGAAATCCTCCCAAACACCATTAACCCTTGCCGATTTCTCCTTTGGCCTTGGTAGTCAAAAATTTTATTGTGTTCTCTTAATTCCTTGATAGCCGAAACCTTTAGTCCTCCATCTCTCTTCTAGTTTACCACGCTTGAAGCCGAACCTGTGAAGTGTGGTGCTGTCGACATCTAAAGCTTATGGGTAAGTGTTCTAGTTACTTGTTTTAGTGGCCAAAACCGAATGGTTAGCCTTAGTTTTGGTATGGCCGAATGTCTCTAGGGCCAAGGTGATGCTTTATTTTGTGTTGTTTGTAGCCAGCGCCAAGGAGCTTTAAGGGGAAGTCTCTCGAGATTAGACTCATCAAGGTAAGTGGTGGTAGGGTATTCGGCCAAAGGGGCCTTTTCATGGATTTTTGTTATTAGCCGATTCTAATGGTTTTTGTAATAGGGACTTTCGGCAATCCCGTAAGACCATTGGTGTAACATCCCAAACCCGGCCCAAACATTATGACTGAATTTGGTTTGTTACGGAGAAAACTTTTTGAAACCCATTTTTAAAACCAATTTAAGTTTCATTGAAAACTTCTCGTTTTTGGTTATCTTGTCGAAACCATACTTAGATTTAATTTTGAAAATTCAATTGGGTCAAGTTATTATACAAATTTCAAATGTGCCCGATGGCACGATAAAACATTTTCGTAATTAATTTAGGAAAAACATGTGATTTAATTTAATTTTAATAATATAGTTTAAAATAAAGTATCCAACATATGAGAAATAACAAAAATAAAGTATATGGAGGCCTTATTACATCCAGAATAAAAATAAACCAAAAATAAAATAGCTAAGTTTAAAGTTCAATTAATTCAAGTCCACTGCATGGCCACCTCGAGTCCACCCGGCTCCATATCCGCGATCTATGTATCACCTGAAAAATATAAAGGAGAAGGTGAGTCACCAAGACTCAGTATGTAACCCTTCCCCCGATTTAAACCAATTTCATACACAAATTATAACAATTAACATGCACGAGAAAGTGTACCCAACCTAACCAACCAAACGCCTCAGTCTACCCCGTTGTGGTACCAAACCACTGGTGGTGCCAAACCACTGGTGACGTATAGTCACAGATGTGATGCCAAATCACTGGAGGTGCCAAACCTCTGGTGTCCATAGACACAATCGATTGATGGGGCCAACCCATCGTATGATGCCAAATCACTGGCGTCAATCCCTTATATAATATGTGGGGCCAACCCACTGTGGTGCTAAGCCACTGGGACGAGACGCAATGAGGTACCAAACCTCTGGAGGTACCAAACCTCTGGTGACCGTAGTCACAGTGTGTTACCAAAACACTGGTGCCCGTCAGCACAACATCACTGCCCCCTCCACTCATTCAACCCACAATAGTCAAACAGTCATGTTCAGATCTCATACATTTATCACATGTATCATATAAGCCATGCTTCCCAAAAGCATAATAATCTCGTATTAACAGAGACTTACCAGAATCCTCGCTTGTACCATTAAGGTACTAAATCCGTATCTACATCAAACAGATTTATATACAACATATATCTAGCACAATTATTAATTGCTATAAGTGTGTATGTACACACCTGTCACCCTTGGATGCTCTAAATCCCGAAAAGAGAAGTCGGCCACCTAGATCTACTAGTCCCTATATTCGGCCAAACATGGGAGTTAGTACTATGGCCTATTCGGCCAAACCAAATATTTAAAAGGGTTCTCTTTTTGAACCCGAATCCTTACCCGAGTGCCTTTGAACCCAAGTCACTATACTCTGAATGATTTTACTTCCCTGAAATCGGCAACTATTAGTAGCCACTTAAATAGCCTTTGGCTTTTTCTTAATCATTGTAAGAATAATCTTTTATAAGTAGGCACTTACCACCACTTACCCAAATCCGATTGTCAGAGAATACAAGATCTGATCTCACTGCTTTGAGATCCCGAAGTGCCTATCATTGATTTCACACTGGTTAGAACCCTTGCTACTGATTGCCGAAATTTCGGCTTTTCCAACTAACCAAATCGACAGAGAAAAGGCTATGGGAGAGGAGTTTCGGCATACTTACCCCTTGCTTCAATATTCGGTCAAGACCTCACAAAGTATGGAGAAGGAAATTCGGCTATGGCTAAGGAGTAGGTTCGACTATCAAAGAAAAAAGAGGAAAAGAAAGTGAAGATGAAAGAGAGATTCGGTAAAGAGGAGCAAGGTAAGTTTCAGCACAAGAGTTTTATGAAAGAAAGAGAATAAAAGGAAGAGAGGGATGAGAGGAAGGGATGTTCGGTTTTGAGAAAGAAGAGGAAAAGAGATAATAATTGGGAAGGATGCTAGCCGAAATTGTCAAGTAAAAGACTAGGAAAGCATTCGGCTTTTTGCATAAATGGCTAAAAGAAAATCAAGAGGGTAGATGGGTGCTTATAAAGGAATTCGACACCCTCCTCCCCCTTATGCTTGCCGTCCAAAGAGTTTAAACTCTAGCCAAGACCTTGCTTTTCTCTAGGCCACTAATTTGAATTAACTCAAAATAATTTGAATCAATCCCACATAATCACTTAATAATTCCTTAATATCCAAATAATATCCCTTTTAATCAAATAAAATCCTTGATTATCCTATCAATTAATCCCATGATAATTCATTTAAAATAAATAAAATACATCCTTATTATCCCTTAGTAATATCCATCATCCTTATCATCTAAAATAGAAATAATTAATAAAAAAATGAGATAATCTCCCCTTTAATGCCGTCCATACTAAAGAGTAAAAAGAGAATTTCACGACTCGAACCCAAGCTCTCCCTTGCTCAAAGTGGCGTCACATGTAGCTCCCAAGTGGCCCTCCCTTTGCCACTTATTCTAGGCTCATTTTATGACAACAAATCCCTTATTTATTCTTGTAACCCCTACCTGCCAAGGCTCCTCACCTTAAAAGCTTAAAGATAATATTTTTCCCACTACTCGAGCCTACTAAAAATCCATAATTAAGCCTTACTACACCATAATTAATAACACAGCAGCTCAACCACATAACAAAAATAATTTAATCACAAATAGCCCCGGTTCTAGAATGTTACAGTTCTACCCCCTTAAAATAATTTCGTCCTCGAAATTACTTACTATCGTCTAATCGTGTATCCTTAACTCGTCATCCTACGTTACTGCTGCGCACTCTGATCTTAAAGAACTATTATACTTTCTACACATTCCCTAAGTTCACAATCCAAGTTCCACACACTTTACTAGCAACATGAGCTAACGTAACCACAACCAAGACAAATAAGGGTATTCCGAAAATAAGAAACTTACCCGTTGTCAAGTCCGGCACATCTTCCTCCTCGCGACGGCCAATTGCATAAACCAACCTTGGTTGCTTCGCCTCCGCACCTTCAGTACCTCGGCCACGCCCGTTACCATTTCCATTACCTCTAGCTGTACCTCGACCCCTCTGTGGTGGTCCTTCGTTTCTAACCTGAGCATGGTTCCGACCCTCTGGTTGATTCTTAGCTAACTTCCGAGGACAATCCCTTACACGGTGATCCAACGATCCACACTCAAAGCACCCTCAACTTCCAGCCAAACATTCTCCCGAGTGGGATTTTCCGCATCTAACACACTGAGGTGGCCACTGAGCAAGTTTTGTGGTTTTTTCTGATTCCCCAAATCTAGCCCTCTTCTCCACATTACTGCCCGATCCAAGCGATCCAAAGCCTCTTTTCTGGTTGTTCCTATCATGCTTCTGTCTTACGGTCTCCTTGATCCCTTCGGCTACCTTAGCCTTTTCCACTAGAGAAGAAAACTCACGAACCTGCTGCGGAGCGATCAGCAGCCTCAAATCATCTCTAAGCCCGTCCTCAAAGCGGACACAGCGCTCATGTTCCGTAGCCACGATGCCTCTAGCATATCTACTCAGCCTTAGAAATTCCGCCTCATATTCCGACACAGACTTAGCTCCTTGCACTAATCCCAGAAAAGTTTTCCTTTGAGCATCAGTATAGCTAGTGCCTATATACTTTTTCTAAAAAGCGGCTTTGAAATATTCCCACGTGAGATCATCTGCCGTGGCTCCATCCCGAACCGTGAGCCACCACTGGTACGCTTCATCCTTCAGGAGCGACACTGCCCCTTTTAGCTTATCCTCCTCAGTCAGGTCAAGATCACCCATGATCTGTTCAGTAGATTCCAGCCAATATTCTGCTGCACTGGGTGCCACTCTAGACACACCCCGGAATACCTCAGCTCCGTTAGACCGGATTCGCTCGGGAACAGATTTCCGAGCTCCTAAATTTCCACCAGCCCCAGCCACAATCTCCAGAACTCGCAATACTGCTTGCGATACTGCCTCACCACCGGTCTGATCCTGCTCCTCAGCTCTAAAAGTAGGAGGTGGTGGTGGCGGTGGTACTTCATTTTCAGAACCCTGTCCCGACCCAACAGGTTCTGACACGGTCATCCTACCCCTACCGCGTCCACGGCGTCCATGTCCTCTAGAACTCATTCTATCTACTGCGCTTTTAATCTGATTAAGAAAATTTTATGCATTAGTAATTTGTTACACTTGATTATCCGCGAAGAATTTTATGAAAAGTTTACTAGGGATTCTTTCGATCAAACAATGTTTCAGTCTTCTATCCTAGTTCACACAAGGGAGTACATACATTCATTCCCTAATACTTTCCATACCTATTCGCTCTTCGGACATTTCTGCCCTGTTTCTATCCCAGGGGTATTTTCGTCATTTCCCTACAGGGGTATTTTCGTAATCAAATCCGAGGGATTTTCGAAACTTTAATAAAACAGGTCACTTTGAAATTCCCAAAATTGAAGAGCATTTCTGAAAATTTGTAAAATTTGAAGTTATGGCATCATTTCGTAAACCAGGGGTATTTTGGTAATTTTGTCAATCGGGGGTAATTTTGCAATTTTTAATAAATCTGGAATATTTTAACAGTTGTAAAACTCTGAGGGTTCCTTTTTCAAGTTTTTCTTTCTTAAAACGTTGCTGTTTGCAAAAAGTTCAGAAGTCAAGGCCATTTTGGTAATTTTGCAATTTGAGGGCGTTTTCGTAATTTTCCAAAACCAAAGTATTTTATTGATGATTTTCAAAGCAGGGTTGAGTATTTGTGAAGTAATTGAAATTTTTGGACAAAATCATTGAGTTGATATTTTATGAACCAAGGGCGTTTTAGTAATCTTACCCCTAGGGGCATTTCCGTAATTTTCCTCAAATCAAATTTTTCGAGAAGAAGTTGTAAAGATGGTTGCTCTCAAATTTGGAAGAGTTATTTTAAAAAAATTTTGAAACCAAGTTTTGTTGTTTCCTTCCTTTCGAAAACATGGCTAGGTCCCTTTCGAGTTTTAGTCGTTATGTTTAGCCTATGACCGAGCCCTCTTGGTCAGGGTGAACCAAAGCTACGCACCAGGCAGGATTCGAATGGAGAGAAGGTGAGTCACGTGGACTGCTTAAATACCAAGCTCCCACCGAACCTTTCTAGACATGCGCACAGAGGTTGCCACACCACTGAGCCCTTTGAGTTAGGGTGAACCGAAGCTACGCACCAGGTAGGATTCCTGCGAAGAGGTGGTGAGTCACTAGGACTGCTTAAATACCAGGCTCTCCCGGATCCAATCCTAGACATGCGTACAGGGGTTACCACACCCTAGCTCATTGACTTAGCCATAGGTTGGTTTAGTTCATTAAGTCTTATGTTCTGTTTGTGTGTTTGAGTAATCTAACCTTAGGGTCCAAGTCCTATAAGACTATTCTACGTTCCATGCTTCCTACCCTTCTACAGAAAATAATTCACAAAGAAGTTTGGAGGTACTTACCTGGGCGGATAGGTGCCGGAGACTCGGTGCCATGCCATTCAAAACCCAAAACAATTCAAAACATTCCAAAAAGGCCTACCAAAACATTTTTGGGCCTTGGGCCCCCCACAGCCGAGCTTTGAACTGGGCTCTGATACCAATTTTGTAACATCCCAAACCCGGCCCAAACATTATGACCGAATTTGGTTTGTTACGGAGAAAACTTTTTGAAACCCATTTTTAAAACCAATTTAAGTTTCATGAAAACTTCTCGTTTTTGGTTATCTTGTCGAAACCATACATACTTAGATTTAATTTTGAAAATTCAATTGGGTCAAGTTATTACACAAATTTCAAATGTGCCCGATGGCACGATAAAACATTTTCGTAGTTAATTTAGGAAAAACATGTGATTTAATTTAATTTTAATAATATAGTTTAAAATAAAGTATCCAACATATGAGAAATAACAAAAATAAAGTATATGGAGGCCTTATTACATCCAGAATAAAAATAAACCAAAAATAAAATAGCTAAGTTTAAAGTTCAATTAATTCAAGTCCACTGCATGGCCACCTCGAGTCCACCCGGCTCCATATCCGCGATCTATGTATCACCTGAAAAATATAAAGGAGAAGGTGAGTCACCAAGACTCAGTATGTAACCCTTCCCCCGGTTTAAACCAATTTCATACACAAATTATAACAATTAACATGCACGAGAAAGTGATGTGATGCCAAATCACTGGAGGTGCCAAACCTCTGGTATCCATAGACACAATTGATTGATGGGGCCAACCCATCGTGTGATGCCAAATCACTGGCGTCAATCCCTTATATAATATGTGGGGCCAACCCACTGTGGTGCTAAGCCACTGGGACGAGACGCAATGAGGTACCAAACCTCTGGAGGTACCAAACCTCTGGTGACCGTAGTCACAGTGTGTTACCAAAACACTGGTGCCCGTCGGCACAACATCACTGCCCCCTCCATTCATTCAACCCACAATAGTCAAACAGTCATGTTCAGATCTCATACATTTATCACATGTATCATATAAGCCATGCTTCCCAAAAGCATAATAATCTCGTATTAACAGAGACTTACCGGAATCCTCGCTTGTACCATTAAGGTACTAAATCCGTATCTACATCAAACAGATTTACATACAACATATATCTAGCACAGTTATTAATTGCTATAAGTGTGTATGTACACACCTGTCACCCTTGGATGCTCTAAATCCCGAAAAGAGAAGTCGGCCAAACCAAATATTTAAAAGGGTTCTCTTTTTGAACCCGAATCCTTACCCGAGTTCCTTTGAACCCAAGTCACTATACTCTGAATGATTTTACTTCCCTGAAATCGGCAACTATTAGTAGCCACTTAAATAGCCTTTGGCTTTTTCTTAATCATTGTAAGAATAATCTTTTATAAGTAGGCACTTACCACCACTTACCCAAATCCGATTGTCAGAGAATGCAAGATCTGATCTCACTGCTTTGAGATCCCGAAGTGCCTATCATTGATTTCACACTGGTTAGAACCCTTGCTACTGATTGCCGAAATTTCAGCTTTTCCAACTAACCAAATCGACAGAGAAAAGGCTATGGGAGAGGAGTTTCGGCATACTTACCCCTTGCTTCAATATTCGGCCAAGACCTCACAAAGTATGGAGAAGGAAATTCGGCTATGGCTAAGGAGTAGGTTCGACTATCAAAGAAAAAAGAGGAAAAGAAAGTGAAGATGAAAGAGAAATTCGGTAAAGAGGAGCAAGGTAAGTTTCGGCACAAGAGTTTTATGAAAGAAAGAGAATAAAAGGAAGAGAGAGATGAGAGGAAGGGATGTTCGGTTTTGAGAAAGAAGAGGAAAAGAGATAACAATTGGGAAGGATGCTAGCCGAAATTGTCAAGTAAAAGACTAGGAAAGCATTCGGCTTTTTGTATAAATGGCTAAAATAAAATCCAGAGGGTAGATGGGTGCTTATAAAGGAATTTGGCACCCCCTCCCCTTTATGCTTGCCGTCCAAAGAGTTTAAACTCTAGCCAAGACCTTGCTTTTCTCTAGGCCACTAATTTGAATTAACTCAAAATAATTTGAATCAATCCCACATAATCACTTAATAATTCCTTAATATCCAAATAATATCCCTTTTAATCAAATAAAATCCTTGATTATCCTATCAATTAATCCCATGATAATTCATTTAAAATAAATAAAATACATCCTTATTATCCCTTAGTAATATCCATCATCCTTATTATCTAAAATAGAAATAATTAATAAAAAAAAAATGAGATAATCTCCCCTTTAATGCCGTCCATACTTAAGAGTAAAAAGAGAATTTCGCGACTCGAACCCAAGCTCTCCCTTGCACAAAGTGGCGTCACATGTAGCTCCCAAGTGGCCCTCCCTTTGCCACTTATTCTAGGCTCATTTTATGACAACAAATCCCTTATTTATTCTTGTAACCCCTACCTGCCAAGGCTCCTCACCTTAAAAGCTTAAAGATAATATTTTTCCCACTACTCGAGCCTACTAAAAATCCATAATTAAGCCTTACTACACCATAATTAATAACACAGCAGCTCAACCACATAACAAAAATAATTTAATCACAAATAGCCCCGGTTCTAGGATGTTACAATTGGCGTTTCAGGATTCAGGTAAAAGAAGGTAGGTGATTCTTTGATATTCGGCCTTAGGCCATTGTATATGTTTATGTGTTGACCGAGTGGTGGCTATGATCTTTTTAGGGCATATCGACAAGAGTAAAGGGAAGCCTTTTTGGATCTCAGTATTTCGGTAAGGATGTTAATAGGTGATCTAGATTCGATATTTGTAGATTTTGATTACTGTGATTAATCGTGTGGTTCTGATTAAGTATCGTCGATGGATGCGAGTGCCAGTCAAAGTGGGCAAGGGAAAACTCCCATCCCGAAGTTCAAGAAGAGATCCGTTTCTGCTGTACGAGATTGGCCATTGGGGTGTGGGCCAACAACAGAAAACTATAGACAAGTGGCCGTAGTTTCGTTGAGCGATAGTGTCGGGATCGAAGGGTTAGAGCTTCAGGTCATAAGGTGTGTAGTTAGCCATTGTTTCCGGGTTTTATGTGATATCTGCTTATGTTATATGCTTACTAATAAGTGCAGTGGTAAAAGTGCAATAGATACCCTAAAAGGGGTATGACGCTGATCAGGTAAATAGCAAATTGTTAGTATTGTTGTCATTTATTTGAATATGAGTGAATGCCTATGTTTGTGAATGACATGCACATGCATCATATTGTCATTATATCATATTACATGTGCATGGGTGGGTTATGAAAGAAGGGCAGGGTGTACTTCGAGTACGTGGTTGATGTCAGCTTTGTGCTACATCGTGGATTGGCGCTGACTGAGGTCGCGTTGTGGACTTTTTGCGATTAAGTTCGCGTGGTTACCTTGATTGATATCGGCTTTATGCCATATCGTGGCTTGATGGATTGCTATGTGCTCCATCGTGGTTTGATGTTAGCTATACGCTACATCGTGGATGGCATTGGTTGCCTTTTTGGAGGGAAAAGGAGAGGGTGACTCGATAGTCCCCTGGTGTGTGGTAGGCTGGATAAGGGGGTGTGTAGCGGATGGACCTTAGGATTGGGGTTGGGTTTCATGTTGCATTGTTCCGTTATGAAATGATATGGAAATGGGCCAAGCCCAATATGACATGTGGAAAGGTATGTTTTGAGAACATACGTGGAAATGGGCAAAGCCCAGTAATCAGTGGATTAATGAGAAAAGGGCCTAGCCCAGTACTTGAATGTGGGCCAAGCCCAGAACGTGGTAACGTCTGTTTATATTTACATGTTGCATTTGATTGGGTTGATTTGTGGTTAACATGTGGGTGGATATCAGTGGTTTAATTACACACTGAGCCATTATGACTCACCCAACTATTTATCCAACATCGCAGGTGACAGGATGATCGGACCGGGTTGGAGTGGATACAAGGTGGCCCATGCAGAGGACGTTTTAAATATTTTTATTTTAAGCATTTTAATTTGGAGCACTTGGGTTAATTATTTTATAATAAGGGCCACTTCTATTTAAAATATTCTATTTATGATTGTTAAAGTTTACATTATACTTAGAAATATATTTTTACAAATGATTAATATCATACCAACTTATAATAAAGTTTAATTCAAAGCGAGCTTATATTATTTAAGGATTTTTAATGGACATGCTTTCCAAAAGTAAACAAAATTTTTTTAAGTATCATTCTAAAGTCAAAGATTTTTCAAACGTTTTTCCGCAGTGACATACCAGATCCGGTCAGGACTTGTGGGCCGGGTTTGGGGGTGTTACAGTTTGGTATCAGAGCCAGGTTCAAAACTCGGCTTTGAGGGTTTGGGTCCAAAAACATTTTTAAAATGGCTTTTCAAAGATTTGGGTTTGTATAAAAAGTTTTTCAGGTTATTCTGGCATGGCACCTGTACCTCCGACCCGAAGTCCACCAGGTAAGTACCCCTATTTGTTGAAATGATTTATATATGAATTGTGATGGGTTTATTTGGGCTCGTAGAATAGAATGATAGGGCCATTGGACCCTAGGACTAGTCTACTCAAACACGTGCATAAGATTTAAAGTGCCTAATAAACAAACCTGTGAAGCAAGTCGCCGAGTTAAGGTGTGGCAACCTGTGTGCGCATGTCTAGGATTGGATCCGGAAGAGCCTGGTACTTAAGCAGTCCTTGTCACTCACCTCCTCTTCGCAGGAATCCTACCTGGTGCGTAGCTACGGTTCACCTTAACCAAGAGGACTTGTTCATAGGCTAAACCGATTATTAAAACCCGAAAGGGAATTAGCCTTGCTGTTTTTTTTTAAAAAAAAAACTTTCTGTTTTAAAATTTTTCCAGATTTACCCCTTTGGTTTGTAAACCCTAAATCTAGTTTTGGAAAAAACATTTTCTCGATTTACCAAAATTACCAAATTGCCCTAGTGGCAAGATTACAAAAATACCCCTGTGTTGAAAATTACTAAAATGCCCCTGACTTTCAAAATTTCTGAGTTAACCCCAACTTTAATAAAATTCTCTCACTTTGCAAAAGTATCCAAATTTTTGTATTTCAAAATGATACCCCGACTTTGGAAATTTACAAAATTACCCCTGATCGACAAAATTACCAAAATACCCCTGGTTTTCAAAATCCTGTTATATCTCCAATTTGCGAAATTTTCAAAAATACTTTTTAATTTTTGGAATTTTAGAAAAAAGATCCTGACTTATTACAGTTTTTGGAATCGCTTTGGTTTATGACGAAAATACCCCTGTAGGAAAATGACGGAAATACCCCTGGGGTAGAAACGGGTAGAAATGTCCGAATAGTGAATGTGGGTGGTAGATACCACTGAATGTGCCTCTGCTGAGGAATGAATGTGTTTTGATGATGAATGAATGTGTCCCTAGTGAGGAACGAAGGTGATTCTCTGAATTAGGGTAGCGCACTCGAACTGAACCTCTGTGTGATCGAAAGAACTACTTCTAAAATCTTTCTTTCATAAAATATGCTTGTGGTTAAATAGTGGAACCAAATTTCTAATGCATAAAACTTTCTAATCAGATTAAATCGCGACGATAGAGATGAGTTCTAGGGGACGCAGTAGAGGTAGAATGGCAGCATCGGAACCAATAGGGTCTGGCCATGGGTCAGAAAGTGAAGTGCCGCCAGCAGTGGACATAGAGGAGCAAGATCAGACAGGAGAAGATGACGCAGTATCGCGGGCCATGTTACGAGTGCTAGAACGAGTAGCAGGAGCTAGTAGGGGAAATGGAACTCGAAAGTCAGTATCGGAAAGGCTTAGATCGAACGGAGCCGAGATCTTTAGAGGAGTGTCGGGAGTAGCTCCTAACGTAGCGGAGTATTGGCTACAAGCAGTCGAAAGAATCATGGACAATTTGGACTGCACCAATGAAGAGAAGCTGAAGGGTGCTGTTTCTTTACTTCGCGACGAAGCTTATCGTTGGTGGCTCACTGTCAAACAAGGTGTACCGGCAGATCGACTGGATTGGGACTTCTTTAAGGTCAAGTTTGAAGGGAAGTACGTAGGAGCCAGTTATTTGGACTCGCAAAGGAAAGCGTTTCTAAACCTAGTACAAGGGAATAGGTCGATAGCGGAGTATGAAGCTGAGTTTGTGCGACTAAGTCAGTACGCCAAAGGAATCGTGGCTACTGATTATGAAAGGAGTGTTCGATTCAAAGATGGGCTGCGAGATGAGTTACGGGAGTTGATAGCTCCACAGAGAGAAAGGGACTTCGCCATTCTGGTGGAGAAAGCTCGGATCGCTGAGGTTAAGAAGACTATAAGAGAAAACCGAGAAAAGAGTAGGAGCGAAAATAAGAGAAGTTTTGGACCGGCGGCGTTATCTAGAGGCATTCAGAAAAGACCAAGAGTTGAGAATGCGGTACGTTCACCGGTGCCAGTTACTGGGAATCGGAATCGTCTCTGTGCTCGATGTGGAAGACCTCACACAGGAGAGTGTTGGGGAAATAGTAAAGAATGCTTTCGGTGCAGATCTAAGGCACATCTGGTTAAGAATTGTCCTTGATCGACGAGGGGTCGTGGTCCAAGCCATGGAGGAAATAGTACCGG
Source organism: Gossypium australe (assembly GCA_005393395.2). Taxonomy (NCBI): domain Eukaryota; kingdom Viridiplantae; phylum Streptophyta; class Magnoliopsida; order Malvales; family Malvaceae; genus Gossypium; species Gossypium australe. The sequence goes on along the minus strand of CM016623.1, from coordinate 34,446,064 downwards.
CAGAGGATCGGATGCGAGTCAGCCAAGGACTTGATGTCAGGTACGTTCTTTGGATTTATTGCTTTGTTGATGTGAAGTTTAGTTCATTCTGGTATGGCTAGCGAAGTATGGGAACTTTGGATGTGAATCTTAAGACTATGTCTAGAAGGTAGGATAGATTTACTAAGATCAGAGTGCGCAGCTGAAGCGTAGAATAGCGAGTTATGACTATCCGGTAATAAGTAATTTCGAGGACGAAATTACTTTTAAGGGGGTAGAATTGTAACATCCAAGGTTTAGGGGCTATGCATGTTGGGTATAATTCAAGTTCTGGTAGGTTTTGGGTATGCTTGGATGTGTTTTAGAGGTGTTGAGAATGCTTGGGTTAAACGGGAAGACTTTGGAAAATTTTGGATTTTTAAGTAATAAAGGGGGGCTTGGCTTTTGAGGTCTTAAAAGAATTAATTGGGCGTTTAAGGCACAAGAAAGAGGCTTGGTAGAGTGGCTTAAGGGCGCCACTTAGGGCCTTGACATGGGACGCTTCAAGGAGTAAAGTGGGACAAGGTTCGAGTCGTGGTAGATGCAAAGGATGCGTTTTTTTTAGACTTTGTGGCGTCATAAATAAGGGGGCTGAGTTAAAGAAGGTTTTAAGAATTAATTGGGGGAGCTTATGGACATGAAAGGCAGGTGGGCGGAGTGGCTGAGGCACTACTTGAAAAGGGGCTTGGTGCAGGTCGTGAGTTCAAGGCGCAAGTGAGGCAGAATTTTGTTATTTTGCAAGCTGGCGTTAAGGACTGAGAAGGCTTAAAAGAATTTGGTGGTGCGTTTATGACACAAAAAGTGCTGTGGCCGAATGGCTTGGGGCGCTACCTGTTGCATGGGTTCTAGCAGGTCCCATGTTCGAGACCTATGGGCAGCGTTTGGGTTTTATTTTTATTTTGCAGCAATGGGGGCAGGCAGTGGACGGCACATGGGCATTGGAAGATAAGGATGAGTTTTGGATTTATTTTCTTTTGAATTCGGTGGGATAATGGATTAATATTAGTTTATTTTTTTTTATTGAAGGGGTGGTAATGGTTAAAAGGTAGGATATATTTTTATTCTTTAATTTGAATTGATTTTAAATGGTTGGCTAGGAGTTAATAAAGGAGTTGTTTAATTCAAATTAAATTGAATTAGTGGCCATAGGTGATGGCCGAAACTTGGGTTCTTCCGGTGGGGGAGTAGCCGAATATTATTTAAGGGTGGTGTGCTCTCCTTTTTCCAAATTTTAGTTCACTCTTCTAAATCTTATTTCTCCTTGAATTTTGTTTTATATTTTTCTAGTTGACCGAACCTCCAAGTAATCTTTATTTCTTTTCGTGCTTTGAAATTGAAATCCTCCCAAACACCATTAACCCTTGCCGATTTCTCCTTTGGCCTTGGTAGTCAAAAATTTTATTGTGTTCTCTTAATTCCTTGATAGCCGAAACCTTTAGTCCTCCATCTCTCTTCTAGTTTACCACGCTTGAAGCCGAACCTGTGAAGTGTGGTGCTGTCGACATCTAAAGCTTATGGGTAAGTGTTCTAGTTACTTGTTTTAGTGGCCAAAACCGAATGGTTAGCCTTAGTTTTGGTATGGCCGAATGTCTCTAGGGCCAAGGTGATGCTTTATTTTGTGTTGTTTGTAGCCAGCGCCAAGGAGCTTTAAGGGGAAGTCTCTCGAGATTAGACTCATCAAGGTAAGTGGTGGTAGGGTATTCGGCCAAAGGGGCCTTTTCATGGATTTTTGTTATTAGCCGATTCTAATGGTTTTTGTAATAGGGACTTTCGGCAATCCCGTAAGACCATTGGCGTTTCAGGATTCAGGTAAAAGAAGGTAGGTGATTCTTTGATATTAGGCCTTAGGCCATTGTATATGTTTATGTGTTGACCGAGTGGTGGCTATGATCTTTTTAGGGCATATCGATAAGAGTAAAGGGAAGCCTTTTTGGATCTCAGTATTTCGGTAAGGATGTTAATAGGTGATATAGATTCGATATTTGTAGATTTTAATTACTGTGATTAATCGTGTGGTTCTGATTAAGTATCGTCGATGGATGCGAGTGCCAGTCAAAGTGGGCAAGGGAAAACTCCCATCCCGAAGTTCAAGAAGAGATCCATTTCTGCTGTACGAGATTGGCCACCGGGGTGTGGGCCAACAACAGAAAACTATAGACAAGTGGCCGTAGTTTTGTTGAGCGATAGTGTCGGGATCGAAGGGTTAGAGCTTCAGGTCATAAGGTGTGTAGTTAGCCATTGTTTCCGGGTTTTATGTGATATCTGCTTATGTTATATGCTTACTAATAAGTGCAGTGGTAAAAGTGCAATAGATACCCTAAAAGGGGTATGACGCTGATCAGGTAAATAGCAAATTGTTAGTATTGTTGTCATTTATTTGAATATGAGTGAATGCCTATGTTTGTGAATGACATGCACATGCATCATATTGTCATTATATCATATTACATGTGCATGGGTGGGTTATGAAAGAAGGGCAGGGTGTACTTCGAGTACGTGGTTGATGTCAGCTTTGTGCTACATCGTGGATTGGCGCTGACTGAGGTCGCGTTGTGGACTTTTTGCGATTAAGTTCGCGTGGTTACCTTGATTGATATCGGCTTTATGCCATATCGTGGCTTGATGGATTGCTATGTGCTCCATCGTGGTTTGATGTTAGCTATACGCTACATCGTGGATGGCATTGGTTGCCTTTTTGGAGGGAAAAGGAGAGGGTGACTCGATAGTCCCCTGGTGTGTGGTAGGCTGGATAAGGGGTGTGTAGCGGATGGACCTTAGGATTGGGGTTGGGTTTCATGTTGCATTGTTCCGTTATGAAATGATATGGAAATGGGCCAAGCCCAATATGACATGTGGAAAGGTATGTTTTGAGAACATACGTGGAAATGGGCAAAGCCCAGTAATCAGTGGATTAATGAGAAAAGGGCCTAGCCCAGTACTTGAATGTGGGCCAAGCCCAGAACGTGGTAACGTCTGTTTATATTTACATGTTGCATTTGATTGGGTTGATTTGTGGTTAACATGTGGGTGGATATCAGTGGTTTAATTACACACTGAGCCATTATGACTCACCCAACTATTTATCCAACATCGCAGGTGACAGGATGATCGGACCGGGTTGGAGTGGATACAAGGTGGCCCATGCAGAGGACGTTTTAAATATTTTTATTTTAAGCATTTTAATTTGGAGCACTTGGGTTAATTATTTTGTAATAAGGGCCACTTCTATTTAAAATATTCTATTTATGATTGTTAAAGTTTACATTATACTTAGAAATATATTTTTACAAATGATTAATATCATACCAACTTATAATAAAGTTTAATTCAAAGCGAGCTTATATTATTTAAGGATTTTTAATGGACATGCTTTCCAAAAGTAAACAAAATTTTTTTAAGTATCATTCTAAAGTCAAAGATTTTTCAAACGTTTTTCCGCAGTGACATACCAGATCCGGTCAGGACTTGTGGGCCGGGTTTGGGGTGTTACAGGGGTCATCTTCTTCGTTGTTGTGAATTGAAGAGAAGAAAGGCAAAAATTTTAGGGTTTCATTCGGCATTTTCATTTCTATCAATTAAGGTATGATTTTTGTCCTGTTTTTAATGATTTCTATGTTTTTAAGATCGTTGCAACAAGGTCTAGCTAGCCCAGGGACTATTTTGCAAAATTGTTAAAGATTTAGAAAGTTTCCATTAATGAATAAGCATGTATTTTGATGTTTGATGATAGATTTTGAATGTTTAATGATAGTTATACAAATTTTGTTAAGTGATTTTTAGTGAAAATGCAAATAAGGGATTAATTTGTGAAAAGTGTAAAATTCATGGTTAAAATGTAAAATAAATGAAAAATATGGGTGCTATGGTAATAAGAGAAATTTTTCTAGCATGGGTAGGGACCTAGTTGCATGAATTTTTTATTTTATGAAATAAAGACTAAATTGTAAAAGATGTGAAATATTTGGGGCAGTTGTGTAAAAATGCTTTAAAGTGAATTTTGGACTAAATTGAATAGAGAGATGATTAAATAAGTTAATTTTGATTAGATATAGATCAAGAAAAGCGAAACTCGGATCTAGATCGAGGGAAAAACAAAGTTCTCGACTAATCGACCAGTTTAGCCGTTTTTACATTCGAGGTAAGTTCGTATGTAATAAGCATTGTTATAATTATGTTTTTAATGATTTGATATTGGATAAACTGTGAATACGAGACTACGGACATGTTCGACAATGATTTGACGATGATTTGGCAAGTGTGAAATCCCGGTTGAACCTTAGGAATAGATTTGGATACTAGTGACATGTCATTAGGGGATTATTGTGATTATGTGATCCGAGTGCTGGTCCTGTACGTCCTACTGGTGGCTGAGTATACCAACATGTGTTGCGGTTACTTGACAGCTTGTGTGAGCAGCACCGTGTAACTACGTCTAGAGCCACAGCTTTTGTGAGCAGGCTCGTTGATAGCTCGAGAGTGAGCATATATGTGTTATGAGATTGAGATAGCATTGGCTATGTATGTGGCACTTCGGTGCGAGTTTCCCAAGTATCCGATAGTATTCCGAATGGTTCAACGAGAAAATGAAAGACGTGGTTGAGTATGATATTGATACGAGATGGTTTAGGTATGTACATGAACCGTATAAGGTTTAAATCGAAGAAATTGTGAAGTGCACATATAAGCATATGATTAAACATGTGAAAGGTTTGTTAGTTAACATGAATTACATGTTGATATGTTCAAATTGATGATTTGTGTATTTATGATTAGTTTGAGTTTATTTCATACGAGCTTACTAAGCTATAAAGCTTACTTTGTTTATTTTCCATGTTTTATAGTGATTTTAAAGCTAGCTCAGATTCGGGGATCGTCGGAGACTGCGTCACACTATCCTACTATCACTTGGTACTATTGAACTTTGGTATTTTGGTATATGGCATGTATAGGATTATGGTCATTTTGGTTATCTGTTGATAATGATTTTAGCCATATAAATTGTCTTGTAAATATATATGTTTTGGTTTGTATATATAGCCATAAGAGTTGGCTTAATTTGGTTGTTTTGGATGTATATGTATATATGTGAAAATGGCCTATGATATGGTTCATAATTGCTTGCAAATGGTTTGTGGTAGTTTAGCATTTAAGGTAGCTAAGTGTTGGAAATGGTTATTGTATGTTTGTGATTTTAGGCAAGGTAAAATGTTTGGTTGAAATAATGCATATAGATGTTTTTTGAATGTGGAATTGTTATGATTTGAATTGGCAATACATGGTAATATGAACATGTAAATTGTTGGTATTGAAATAGTGACTTGAGCTTGGTTGGAGTTGTTGTTAAATGCCTATTGATGCTATGTATTGGTGCCTTTGAGTTTGATGTAGGTGAGCACAAGTTTGGGTGGAAAATTGGCTTGGAAAGTAGCTTATTTTTGTCCACACGGGCAGAGACACGGGCATGTGTCTCAGCCGTGAGTGACACACGGTTATGTTACATGGCCGTGTGTCCCCTGGTGTTGAAATTGAAACCAATTCAGTATGCTCTACACGGCCTCATACACGAGCGTGTGAATTGGCCGTGTGGCATATGTCAGTATACCTTATAGGTTTGGTACGGCCTGGCACATGGCCTGGCACACGGGCTTGTATGGCCAATTGTAGGGCACACGGGCGTGTGTGTTGGCCGTGTGACCCAAGTCAGAGAGTTACACGGGGTCAGACATGGGCTGAGACACGGCCATGTGGTCCCATTTCAAATGTCCACACGGCCTGTGATATGGGCGTGTCTTTGGCCGAGTGAGATACACGACTTGGCCACACGAGCGTGTGTCCCATGTATTTTGCAAAAATTTTCTAAGTATTCAAAAAGTTTCTGTTTAGTCCCGAACCATCTCGAATGCATGGTTTGAGCCTCGTAAGCTCGTATTAGGGACAAAATGATTGGTTGTGAATGAATCGTATTTGAAATGATTAATTTGTGTGAGAAATGTATGTTCAATGTGTGATAAGTTTAGTAATACTCCGTAACCCTATTCCGGTGTTGAATACAGGTGAGGGTGTTACATTAATCCCACATCCGATCGTTAATCTCCCTAAGGAAATTAGCTACTTATGGATTGGCCGCGCTCTGCCTCGCGCTCGTGAACATGGTGGAGATGATCAACAAACAAAAGAAAAAGATCAAATAAAATAGTAAGTGCAATGTCTGCAAGTGTGACAGGTCAGTTGTAACATTTGTACTGTTACAATGGAACACTAGAGTAGTCCAAGGATCGAGCGCAAGAGAATTGGAGATTGAACAATTTCAGCTTACGAGCATGCAAAATAGAGATTTTAACCACTAATCACTAAAAATTACATTATGACAAATCATAAAGTCAATAATGATTAAACTAATCTATGAGCTAGCTAACAAGGACTAAATTGTAAAACATGCAAAATTATGATAACAAACAATGGTTGATTGATCTTGATGTAGTTCACTCATCCTAGAAATAGGGATCCAAATCACCTAAACTCTAAAAATGGCTACATTTTACCTCTCGGTCTCAATTATACCAAGTTAGACAAATTAATCGAATTATATCTCGATCTTATAGGTTAACCCAAGACTAACGAATTGGTGCTCAACAAAATCTCCTCTTGGTCTCACTTGCCTAGGTATTTCTTTAGGGTTGTCAATCATAGGTTTTTAGGTTCATTCAAATTAGTCCAGTTTATTACGGCTTGGTCATTCATCCAAAAATCATCTCACCTTATCTCCATCATTCAACCCACTTAAAAGTTTAGTTACTCATACTAAAAATAAAGCTAATGAACATAAAAATGCAGAACATGAAAGCCATTAAAGAGAAGTTTAAAAAAATAGTAAAAGTATGGATTTTTATGCAAGTGTAAACTCGAAATTATATAGAATTTTCTATATATTTTTACCACCTTTTGACTTAATAATTATATTAATTTTGAGTAATTGTTAATAAATTAAGTGGATTTTTCTTAAATGTTAATATTGGACACGAATTTATGAAGTATGTGAAATTATGCTTTATTACACGATTTTTATCCATAATTTATATTATTTTCATGTTAATTGTTAAATTGTTAATTTTCACTATGGAGGAGATTGATATAAATGTTGCATGGACATGCACACATCCAATCTATTTGGATGGCAAGACCATACAAACTTGGGTCATAAGGATGTTAATTTGACCGAGTAAAAGTATTGCTATATGATGGACATGTCTTATTAATTATTGGACTAAGAAACTGTCCAACAAGGAGGAGTCAAACCCAATTTCGGCACAAGCATATGGCTGCCCAAAATTCAGGTTTGGGATATTTTATTGGAGGCCCCTGTAATTGGAAAAATATAAAAAATTAGCACACCAACTTTATCTTTGAAACCATCCACTTCATGGCTAATAATAGCACAAATTTGAATTTAAAATGAGCAACTAACCACCTCTTTCTCCACAAATTGTGGCCGGCCAAGCATGATAGAAAAAAAAGGATTTTCAAACTCTATATTTAGTAAACTTTACCCTTACCTTCACCTATAAATACCACACACCTTTCACATTTCAAAGCATCCATTAATCCCTCATCACTCATCCATCATTCTCTCTTCATAGCATCCTTTCATTCTCATTTTTATTTTCATTTCCATTCCATTTCCTATTCCATTTTAGCCAACAAAACCCTTTTCAAGATCATATCTTGGCCATCCACCTTAAGAAACCCTTAGCAAAGGAGAAATGAGAAGAACGGAGGAACACCTTAGTCAGAAAGATCCAAAAGGCTGCTGAACTGAAATAGAGTTTAATCTTTCCTTCTTGTTATTCAATTTAATCATGTTTGCTATGTGTTTATTGATATTGACATCAACAATGCTAGCTTAATTTTGTTTGCCAGGATGATTATGTTAATTTAATAATATTTGTTTGATTTATGTTTAACATGTTTGTGCCTTAGTCGATCATGTTTTCAATTAAAATCAAGATATATTTCATTCGTACGTGATTGGATGCATTCAGATTAGTTGAGCAATCCTAACCAGACGACAACTAGTTGACACATAATTGAAAAATGCAAAGCTCAATTTAGATCATTAAACCCGACTAAATTAGACGGTAATAATATCTTTAGTTAGCTCTATTATATTGCATAGTTTTTAGGTTAATGTGATTAAACTGTTTCAAACGTAAATGTCCCTGCTACCTCGCATAAATGCTAAGAAACCCTTAGTTTAATATGATCAGCAAAATGCATATTTCACTAAGATATTTCACTAAGTAAAAGATTCTGAGAGGACTTAATTTGGTTTCCAAACTTATAAAAGATCAAGTTGCCATGAAATGTTTTCCAAACACTGTTAAGCATGATGAAAATGAATTGAGTTGATTAATATAATTATCCTAGCCTATTTATGTTGATTGTTTTTGTTGCTAAAGTTCATCCATTCATTCATTTAGATTATTTGCATTTAGATTTAATTGCATTAGGGATCAATTTTTTATCTAGATAATTTAATCATCACCATTCAATTTATTATGTTTTTTTTACATCAAAATGTTAACTATAATTTTGCAAATAATTGATTAACATACACAGTCCCTACGGAGACGATAACTCATTTTACTTATTACTTGAACGGTTGTGTACACTTGCACAAAAATACCATTACAGCAAACAAACTTAAAGGACATGTAAAGAGAAGCATATAATGAGAAAATCTAAAGCAATAAACATAAAAGAAACAAACTTTAATAGATTAAACATAAAAGAAACTGATATGCATTAATTGAAACTAAAAATGTCATTACAAGCGAGATACAGGGATTGAAAATGGAAATAAACCTAATCTACAATGTTAACTAACTACAACAACACTAAGAACATGAAGAAAAATTGCAAAAAATATAAATAAACAGCTACAAAGATGGTACTAACACAACCGAGAAGAAAAGAAAGAAAAACTAAAGAAACCATAAGCTAAAACTACTCTAATTTGGCCTACTTTGTATCAACCAAATTTTGGCTGATTTAAACAGCTATCTCTAACCTGAGTTTATGCCTAAAATACCCTTGAATGGGCCTTCAATGATTGGTGCTTTGGTTGGACAAAGACTACCCTTTGTGTCATTTTTTGTCCCCTCATGATGTGGGTATTGCGATACCCATGGGATGGATGTTGCAACATTGTTGACAGTCTTGAAATTGGGGTTGCTAAAGCATGTGGATATTGCGAGATCACAGTTTGTGGTCTCCATCCTTGTGCCCTGTTGGAGGTATCTTGATTCCAAGAGTAGGATATCACGATACCCTCTCCTTTGGTGATGTTCTTGCTTGATTCCATCCTCCAACGCATCCCTACAACACTCAATCATATGTTAGGGCCCCTAATGGCATTATTTGCCAATTTGGGTTTCAAAAGCAAGAAAAATAAGGCATTTGCACTACAAAAAAAAACTATAGAAAGTACACTACTATGCTTGAAAACAAACTCCTCAAATGTATTGGGAAAGATTAATTTTCCACATCAAATTACGGTAGATCATGAATCTAGACGCAATTTTCCCTAATTTTATATTCAACATGATAAGCAAAAAATCAAATAGAAAAAGGGAATAGAGAAATTGATTGTAACATCATGGAAAGGGCCTATGCATTTTCAGTCTAACTGTACGAAATGACAAGTCTTAAGCACTATGAATAAATTTTTGATATTTTTGGAAACTCAGAAATGTATGAAAATGAATTGGAAATGAACATTTTTGGAAACCTGGAAATGCATGGACATGAACATTTTTGGAAACATGGAAATGCATGGACATGAACATTTTTGGAAACCTAGAAATGCATAGGCATGAACATATTTGGAAACTTGGAAATGTGAGAAAATGGCAAGTTTACAGAGCCGATCGAAAATTTTAGGAAACTTGGAAATGACCTAGAAATGTCAAATTTTAAAGTTTAAAATAGGAAATTAGGGCAAGGAGGCCTTAAAAGAAAAAGTTGGAGAAATTTGACACACAAACAGGCTTGGAAAAGTGGCCTGAAGATGCCACTTAGGGCCTCTGGAAATGGCGCCACATGCAAGGGTGTTGGGCCTGAGTTCGAGTCACTTGGGAAGCAAATAAAGAAAGTTTTATTTTTGTTTCCAGAAGCACAAGGAGTGGACGACAAGGCATCTAGAAAAAAAAGAGGTTTATCCTCTTTAAAATTCGGCTATTAAGTGATAAATAAGGGATTTTTTTTAGATTTTTAAATTGGATTATTTAGAAGAGATAAATACTGGATTAAATCCTTTTATTTATCATATTAAAAAGATAAAGTTATCAGATAGAGGAGTGGTGGCCAAGTAAGGGACTCCTTAGCTGATAATTTTGCCTATAAAAGGAAGGAAGGAGGGCTACTCATCAGTTTGTTTCTTTCTCTGCTCTGTCAAAAATTTCCTGGCAAACTCTCTCTGCCGAATTTTTTTCTCCTCTTTTCTTCTTTTTTTCTCTTCTACTTTCAAGCCGAAACCTCTTTGATTCCTGTTTAAGTCTCCATAGCCGAATCTCTGTGGCTTCAATCAAGGGTGCCCTCGACTGTGGTGATAAGGTAAGAATAATGGATTCTTGTTGTTTATTCTCTTTCAACCAAGATTTGGGAACTGATTCTTTTGGTTGTCTTTTGGCCGAATATTAAAGGAGGAATTCTGAGATTTCAGATCTAAGGATTTAAGGTAAGAAAAGCATGGTTTAGGCCAGAGGCCAATTGATTTAAGATTATTAAGTGATATGGAAATCAGATCTAACATATGTGTGTAGGGATTTCAACATCTCCATAGCCAAGGGTTACTTTTCGGGATTTGAAATCACAAGGTATGTGTTTAAGATATTCGGCCAAGGCTATTTTAAATATTTAGATTTATTATCAGAAGCCGAAAACTAACCTGTGGAGTAATATAGTGTTTAGCCGAATTCACAAGGGAGGAATACAAAGATCCGGCCCTTGATTCTTAAAATCAATTCAGTTACAAGGTAAGTAATACAAATCCTAGTTGTATTTGGAAAAATGGCCGAATGGTCTTTTAAATAGTAAGTGATTAACTTATGTAGGATTTGAGATCTAAATCTGTAATCGGTTCTCTTCGGGATTTTCGAGGACTTCATTAAGCGAATCAGGTGTGTACCCCACACTACTTTATAATATGTATTATGGCTTTGTTTATTAAAACATGTGTTAATAAGAATATGAAAGTGGCTAAGGTACCATGTTATGGTACTAAGTACTCAGGTACGTTTCCTACTCCTACTAGGATTATGAAATATGTTAATTATAACATGAGAATAAGAATAAGAATGTGAACTCTGGCATATCCATGCATATTGTTATTATATGGGGCATATGGGTTTGTTTGAAAGGGGAAGTGAATGTGGTGACCTGAGACCACGAACACGGTGACCTAAGACCGTGATATCTGAAAAGTGGTGACCTAAGACCACAGTAATCTGAAAGTGGTGACCTAAGACCACAGCATGCGGTGACCTAAGACCGCAAATTTGGAGTGTAGTGGAAGGAGGGTCGACTTAGTAGTCCCCACGGTGTGACTGGCAGGTACGGGGGTGTGTAGCGGATGGACAAATAGGTTTGGGTTTGGGAATGCATCATTAAATGTATTCTATGATTTGAATGTGTATCATATGTATGCCTGATTCTATTATGACTTAGTGTTGTGTACACATTGAGTCTGTTGACTCACCCCGTTGTGGGACTATTTTCAGGTGACGATCAGTAATGGACCGGGCTCGGCAGAAGCTTAGGGATGGCCATGCACAACAAGGAATTTAATTAATTTGGATTTTTATTTTATTTTAAGTACTTTAAGTTTATTTTGGGAATTATTTGATGTAATAAGGCCATAAGGCCATAGTTGAATTTCTTTATTTCTTTTTACTTTTTATTATGTTTACAAATTATTATTTAAGGATCAAGTAAATTTATTTTAAAAAAAATAAACTCCAAGTGTTTTGTCATCTTAAATAAAAAGGGAGTTTTAAGATAATATTAATTCATTTTCAATTCAAGCCCAACCCAAAAACAAACTTTCTTTCAAAACTCACAAGTTTTTCCTAAGTAACAAAAGAGTTTTGAATCAGTTTTCTTCGAGGAACATACCAGATCCGGTCAGGGCTCGTGGGCCGGGTTTGGGGTGTTTCAGTTTGGTATCAGAGCCCAGTTTTAAACTCTCGGCCTGTGGGCTAAGGCCCGAAACGTCTTCAAAGTGAGCCAAATGATTTTCCTTGAAATTAAACAGGTTTTCTGGCATGGCACCTAAGTCTCCGACCCGCAGTCCACCAGGTAAGTACCCCTAACTATTTGGGTGATTATGTGAATTATGTTGTGAATATTAGAAGGGTAGAAAAGGCATGGAACGTAGAATAGTATGATAGGAACTTGAACCCTAGGATTAGACTACTCAAACACAAAACACATAAGTCTTAATGCACTAAACAAACCTATGGCTAGGTCACTGAGCTAGGGTGTGGTAACCCCTGTACGCATGTCTAGGATTGGATCCGGAAGAGCCTGGTATTTAAGCAGTCCTAGTGACTCACCTCCTCTTCGCAGGAATCCTACCTGGTGCGTAGCTTCGGTTCACCCTAACTCAGAGGGCTCAGTAGGTGTGGCAACCTCTGTGCGCATGTCTAGGAATGGTTTCGATGGGAGCTTGGTATTTAAGCAGTCCGCGTGACTCACCTCCTCTCCACTCGAATCCTGCCTGGTGCGTAGCTTTGGTTCACCCTGACCAAGAGGGCTCGGCCATAGGCTAAACATAATGACTAAAACCCGAAAGGGAACTAGCCATGTTTTTCCTAAAAAAAAAAGAAGAAGAAAAAAACAACAAACCCCAGTTTTAAAATTCTCAAAACTTTCTTTTGAATTTGAGAAAACCATCTTTATAAAATTTTCTGAAAAATTTCTGATTTGTGAAAATTACAAAAATGCCCCTAGTGGCAAAATTACCAAAATGCCATTGATTTACAAAATATGAACCTACCTAACAGTTTTGCCAAAATTTCCTTATTTTATAAGTGTTCACAAACCCTAATTTGCAAACTATCAAAAATACCTTGATTTTGAAAAAAATTTCAAAATTGCCCCTAACTTACAAAATGACCAAAATGACCCCGGTTTCCGAAATTTTTGCAAACATCACCATTTGAAAAGGGAAACTCTTAAAAAAAGAACCCTCAAAGTTTTACAACTTTTGAAATATCCCTAACTTATTAAATTTTACAAATTTACCCTGGTTTTTGGAAAATTACCGAAATACCCCCGAGGTCAAAAATTTCCGAAATACCCCTGGATTTCAAAATTTTTCCAAAATTACCCTGGGACTTTAAAATTACCAAAATATTTTCGACAAAATCATCAAGGAACTTTTTATCTTGAAATATTACGAAAATACCCCTGTAGGACAAAATTACGGAAATACCCCTGGGTAGTGGAAACACAATAACGATGAAAATTACAACGTTTCTCTGAATGAACGAAAGTGCATGCTGGTTTGATGGATGAATGAATGAATGGAAAGACTGTATGCTTGTGTGAATACGAAAGAACCACTCCTAAAACTCTTGTCATAAACTTCTTCACGAGTAAATAAGTGGAACAATGACTAATTCATAAAACTTCTTAATCAGATCCCGACGTTAGAAAATGAGCTCTAGAGGACGTGGTCGTCGTGGAAGAGGTAGAGGAAGAATGACTAGGTCGGAACCCGTTAGATCGGGCCAAGGATCAGATAATGAAGTACCACCGGCACCACCACCCTCAGCTGTTAATGTTGAGCAGCAGGCTCAGACGGGGGAAGATGCTGTGTCGCAGGCTGTGCTGCGAGTTTTGGAATTGGTGGCTAGTGCGGGTGGAAATTCGGGAACACGTAAGTCTGTGCCTGAACGGCTCCGAGCTAATGGAGCCGAGGTGTTTCGTGGAGTGTCTGGAGTAGCACCCAGTACAGCTGAGTACTGGTTGGAAGCAACGGAGCGCATCATGGATGAGCTTGATCTGACCCCTGAGGAAAAGTTAAAGGGAATGGTGGCACTGTTACGCGATGAAGCGTATCAATGGTGGTTAACTGTGCGGGATGGTGCCACGGTTGAGGATCTGACCTGAGAGTACGTTAAGGAAGCGTACCAAAAGAAGTATGTGGGAACCAGGTACACTGATGAGCAACGGAAAGCTTTTCTGGGGCTGGTCCAAGGAAACAAGTCTGTTACAGAATATGAAGCGGAATTCCTGAGGTTGAGCCGGTACGCTCGAGGTGTCGTGGCGACTGAGCATGAGCGCTGTGTCTGTTTTGAGGACGGGCTAAGGGATGATCTGAGACTGTTGATAGCACCGCATTAAGAGCGGGAATTTTCTGCGTTAATGGAAAAGGCTAAAGTGGCTGAAGGAATTAAGGATTCTGCAAGGCAGAACACTGATCGGAATAGGCCAGAAAGAGGTTTTGGATCGTCTGGCTCATCTGGGAATAAGAGGCCTAGAGTTGATGGGCCGCAAGGTCAGCAAGTTGGTTCAGAAGGGCGGTATCGACCTTGTGATGTGTGTGGAAAGACGCATTTGGGAGAGTGTTGGAGGAAAACAGGAGGATGTTTTAGGTGTGGGTCCAAGAACCATGTGGTCAAGGAATATCCTAAGAACTTAGATGAAAGCCAACCGGTAACTCAGAATGTTAGTCAGGCGGGTAGAGGAGGACAGCAGCCTCAGCAAGGTCGTGGACCGAACCATGGAGGAAATGGTTCGGGCCGTGGACGTGAAGCACCAAGAAGAGGTGCTGAAGGTGCAGACGCGAGGCAACCAAGGTTGGTTTATGCAGTTGGCCGTCGCGAGGAGGAAGATGTGCCAGATGTGACAACGGGTATGTTCCTCATTTCTGGAATACCCTTAATTGCTTTGCTTGTTATAGGGTTAGCTTATTCTTGTATTGCTGGTGAAGTGACTGAAACTTTGGATGTGAACCTAGAGAATGTGCCTAGAAAGTATGATAGTTCTTTAGGATCAGAGTGCGCAGCAATAGCGTAGTGGGGTGAGTTAGACCGTACGATTATTCGTTAGTAAGTAATTTCGAGGACGAAATTATTTTAAGGGGGTAGAACTGTAACATCCTGGAAAGGGCCTATGCATTTTCAGTCTAACTGTACGAAATGACAAGTCTTAAGCACTATGAATAAATTTTTGATATTTTTGGAAACTCAGAAATGTATGAAAATGAATTGGAAATGAACATTTTTGGAAACCTGGAAATGCATGGACATGAACATTTTTGGAAACCTGGAAATGCATGGACATGAACATTTTTGGAAACCTAGAAATGCATAGACATGAACATTTCTGGAAACTTGGAAATGTAAGAAAATGGCAAGTTTACAGAGCCGATCGAAAATTTTAGGAAACTTGGAAATGACCTAGAAATGTCAAATTTTAAAGTTTAAAATAGGAAATTAGGGCAAGGAGGCCTTAAAAGAAAAAGTTGGAGAAATTTGACACACAAACAGGCTTGGAAAAGTGGCCTGAAGATGCCACTTAGGGCCTCTGGAAATGGCGCCACATGCAAGGGTGTTGGGCCTGAGTTCGAGTCACTTGGGAAGCAAATAAAGAAAGTTTTATTTTTGTTTCCAGAAGCACAAGGAGTGGACGGCAAGGCATCTAGAAAAAAAAAGAGGTTTATCCTCTTTAAAATTCGGCTATTAAGTGATAAATAAGGGATTTTTTTTAGATTTTTAAATTTGATTATTTAGAAGAGATAAATACTGGATTAAATCCTTTTATTTATCATATTAGAAAGATAAAGTTATCAGATAGAGGAGTGGTGGCCAAGTAAGGGACTCCTTAGCTGATAATTTTGCCTATAAAAGGAAGGAAGGAGGGCTACTCATCAGTTTGTTTCTTTCTCTGCTCTGTCGAAAATTTCCTGGCAAACTCTCTCTGCCAAATTTTCTTCTCCTCTTTTCTTCTTCTTTTCTCTTCTACTGTCAAGCCGAAACCTCTTTGATTCCTGTTTAAGTCTCCATAGCCGAATCTCTGTGGCTTCAATCAAGGGTGCCGTCGACTGTGGTGATAAGGTAAGAATAATGGATTCTTGTTGTTTATTCTCTTTCAACCAAGATTTGGGAACTGATTCTTTTGGTTGTCTTTTGGCCGAATATTAAAGGAGGAATTCCGGGATTTTAGATCTAAGGATTTAAGGTAAGAAAAGCATGGTTTAGGCCAGAGGCCAATTGATTTAAGATTATTAAGTGATATGGAAATCAGATCTAACATATGTGTGTAGGGATTTCAACATCTCCATAGCCAAGGGTTACTTTTCGGGATTTGAAATCACAAGGTATGTGTTTAAGATATTCGGCCAAGGCTATTTTAAATATTTAGATTTATTATCAGAAGCCGAAAACTAACCTGTAGAGTAATATAGTGTTTAGCCGAATTCACAAGGGAGGAATACAAAGATCCGACCCTTGATTCTTAAAATCAATTCAGTTACAAGGTAAGTAATACAAATCCTAGTTGTATTTGGAAAAATGGTCGAATGGTCTTTTAAATAGTAAGTGATTAACTTATGTAGGATTTGAGATCTAAATCTGTAATCGGTTCTCTTCGGGGTTTTCGAGGACTTCATTAAGCGAATCAGGTGTGTACCCCACACTACTTTATAATATGTATTATGGCTATGTTTATTAAAACATGTGTTAATAAGAATATGAAAGTGGCTAAGGTACCATGTTATGGTACTAAGTACTCAGGTACGTTTCCTACTCCTACTAGGATTATGAAATATGTTAATTATAACATGAGAATAAGAATAAGAATGTGAACTCTGGCATATCCATGCATATTGTTATTATATGGGGCATATGGGTTTGTTTGAAAGGGGAAGTGAATGTGGTGACCTAAGACCACGAACACGGTGACCTAAGACCGTGATATCTGAAAAGTGGTGACCTAAGACCACAGTAATCTGAAAGTGGTGACCTAAGACCACAGTATGCGGTGACCTAAGATCGCAAATTTGGAGTGTAGCGGAAGGAGGGTCGACTTAGTAGTTCCCACGGTGTGACTGGCAGGTACGGGGGTGTGTAGCGGATGGACAAATAGGTTTGGGTTTGGGAATGCATCATTAAATGTATTCTATGATTTGAATGTGTATCATATGTATGCCTGATTCTATTATGACTTAGTGTTGTGTACACATTGAGTCTGTTGACTCACCCCGTTGTGGGACTATTTTCAGGTGACGATCAGTAATGGACCGGGCTCGGCAGAAGCTTAAGGATGGCCATGCACAACAAGGAATTTAATTAATTTGGATTTTTATTTTATTTTAAGTACTTTAAGTTTATTTTGGGAATTATTTGATGTAATAAGGCCATAAGGCCATAGTTGAATTTCTTTATTTCTTTTTACTTTTTATTATGTTTACAAATTATTATTTAAGGATCAAGTAAATTTATTTTAAAAAAAAATAAACTCCAAGTGTTTTGTCATCTTAAATAAAAAGGGAGTTTTAAGATAATATTAATTCATTTTCAATTCAAGCCTAACCCAAAAACAAACTTTCTTTCAAAACGCACAAGTTTTTCCTAAGTAACAAAAGAGTTTTGAATCAGTTTTCTTCTAGGAACATACCAGATCCGGTCAGGGCTCGTGGGCCGGGTTTGGGGTGTTTCATTGATCCATTTCGATATTGATTTGCGCACAAAAATTAGATTCCTTTGATAGTTGTGAAGACAATCTCGATTGCAATTGAAAATTCAAAAAATAAATAAAAACTATGTAATTAAAGGCTTGGATCAAAATCAAGTCCAAGTTAAACAAAGAGAAAAATTCTAGTTTAAAACATAAAAGGACTAAATTGAAATAAAGGAAATACTAACATAAAACCCTAAACTAAACTAAGAGCCTAAACACACCTGTTTATAGCCAAAATAGTTTGGCCTAATTAGGTTAACTAAGAGACTTAGAACTGATACGTATTCATTGTGCGAATGAAAACACCTCTAACTTAATAATTCCTATTTGTCATCTGGTGTCGTGACCCACAAGATCAGTGTCGCGACATTGCCTTTTGGGAGTGAATCATTTGGCTTCGAAGTCCGGTGTTGCAACACCACATGCTGATGTCGCGATACTGCCATCATCCTTCGTGTTCTTAGCACGAAAATAGTGTCTTGCACACTCAAGTAGCTTGTTAGTTCATCCTTAGGCCCATATTGGCCTAAAATTGCGTAAAAATGCTTATTTTTTTGAAACTAAAGTTAAACTAATAAAAGGGAAATTGTAATATAATTAACTAAAAGAGCTAGAAAGCAAGCTCGTCAAATGCCGAAAAGATTCTAATTTGCTACAACGAATTGTGACAGATCAAACTCCCCCACATTTAACTCGTTGCTTATCCTCAAGCAACAAAACAAAAACACAAAAACATAAGAAAATAAAATACACGAGATTAATTTGGAATAATATAAAAAAGAGAATGCGGTTAAACCCATAATTCTAGCACAATATAATTGACTTCCAATTTTCAACATCAAGCACATTTGTTCACCAGGTTACAAAGTAAAAAAAAAAGAATGTTAAGCATAGTAGACCATTTAAACGAGTACACAAGTATATATTTATGCTCAAAGAATACAAGTAGTCAGAGATGTCAATTTTCAATTTAATTTTCATCCATGAGTCGTATCACTTAGGTCACATAGGACTTTTCAACTTTTAACGTTTTGTGGCTTAGGCTGGTTCAGAAGTGATGAACTAACTATACAAAACGATTTAAGCATGAAAATAATTTGGCACATTATATTGACCTCAATGCTACCCCAATTATATCCTTTAGCTCACCATCTGATATCCACTTCGTTAGTAATAGTGCCCTAGGCATATTGTATGGACGCTTTATTTTGATTAAATGAATTTATTATTATTTTCATGTTTAATATATAAAAATATCCTTGAATAATTTTATTCTAAATGTCCCTAATCGGTTGTTGTTGAGGGAACAACAATGAATTAAGATTAGTCTGTAATATGATAAATATTCATGTGATGAATGTGTTTGAGAAACAAATCATATTCATATGTTTTTGCTGAGAATGAATATTGGACCAACTTGTTTTGAGATTAATACATGGATCAAAGTCATAAATTAAATCTCTAAACAGAATTAAATCCTTAGAGCTGAAATCATTATAGTTCTCAACATGAGGAATTTTATGTTTTGACATAATCAAACGTTGTCTTTAATCGGACAACTATAAAAGTTATGCTTGAACATAATTAGAATCATGTAGTGAGATTTAAGTGATTAAGATGGAAATTGTCCCTCTTATTATAAGAGAGATATCTCCGGGCCCCTCAACGATTGAGATAGAAAAATGCATGGCCATGCTTGAATGAATTGATGGAGATCAATATCATTCGTTTTTTCAGTCTAATTGGGTATCGAGAAATTAAAGATAGAACAATATAAAGTTAACTTTATCCATGCGTTATACACTATCTAAATATCATGAGACAAAAGGATTATGTCATGAGTTGTATTTAGGTTGTCTTGGATCATGATCTTTCATTTAACTTGGGTAGTCATAATGTCTTGCTAGAGGCTACTTATGACTTGTAGGACCAATATGATTTGGGCCTACTGCCAACATTAATTGAACCTATAGGGTCGCACATTAAGAATGAATAAGAATGGTTAAGTTTATCACTCTCTTTAAGTAATTTATAATGATAAGATTATTTTAAATTAATAGTAATAATCAATTATTATTTTGATTCGAATTTAATTTTAGAAATTTAAATTCCTAGTCAAAATGATAACAAATAGTAGTTTTTTATTATTTCCTGTTAAATTTGAAAATAATAATAAACAAGATAAACATGGGATTTGATATATTCCTTATCAGATAAGGAAATAGAATTTAATTATTATTTAAAAAAGTTTTAGATAAATAATAATTAAAATTCAAGATAAAATTTGATATTCCTTATTAGATAAGGAAAGATATTTTAAATTATTTAAAAGAGTTTAAATATATATACAACCTCAAATCCAGTTTTACCCAACCCTATATATATGTGATATATGTACACTTCTCTAGAAACACAAGTTTTTGGCTATCAGCCGTTTGAGAGAATAAAAAAAAGTTTTGAGAAAATGAAGTTGAAACTAGCATTCCATTCAACTGTTCATCGTTCGTTCGAGTGTGGATACTTGTAAAGGGTGGTTGTCTTCCAACAAGGTAGCACCTTTGGATATTCGATTCAAATCAAATGCTAGTATCTGAAAGTTTAACAAAACAAGTTATTTTTCGTTATTCCCTTTTCGATTTGTATGTATTGCATGAGATCCTTGGTAGTTTATGGGATATCAATTTTATTTTCCTCCGTGTTATGTTCGTATGAGATTTAAAATCTATCTTGTATCTCGACAGTGGTATCAGAACGTCTTGTTTTATGTATTTATCATGCTTGCGCTAAGCTTAAAATGCATTATGTTTTTGTATGTAATGTTGCCTATTACATGGTGCATAGTATGGTTAGGTTTATGTGAATGGCATATTATTTTGTTATTATTTTACAAGGGGTTGTAATTTTTAAATAAGGCTTGCGTGTCATTTTTTTATTGTAATTTTATTTCTCTAGTAGAAGTAAATTTTATTCTAATATAACAAGAAGACATTGTAAGCCCCTTTAGAGTCATGCCATCTGACCATGATGATGGAGGAGCTAGATGACTATACACAAGTTGGTGGTCCAAGGCGATGCCATGGAGATGCTTATTACCTTGGTTTAACTTTTAATTTTCTTATTTTATTATGAAGATCATTTTAGATTAAGGCCGTACTATGTCATGTTTATTTTAATGCATATATGTGATGATATGAGTTTGGAATGCCTTAGATGATATCTATTAGTATGTGATACTCATATCTTTTAATACATGTATACCAAATATTAAAATCAACAAAGATCCCTCACAAAAAATTTTAAGTTTATATGCGATCCATTTTAGAATACTTGTCAAGGTTTTTATCACTTTAATGTGGGTTCTACCAAAGTAGGAGTATGTTAGGTTATATTACTGAGACAAGATGGTTCATGGTGCTACTCATATTTTTAAAGTGGTTTAACTTAGTTAGGCTATCAAAATGGTTTTGGGCCTAAAGGCATAAGATGAGATTTAAACATGCCGGGACATATGATGTCAAAAATCTCATAGATTTCTAAGAGTTACATGAAATGTAATTAGTAAGAGTTACCTACCTAAATAACTTAATTTTAATGTCATGCCAAAGCTAAATTAAAGTTGAGTGAAATATGGATTTTAGGCTTACTAAATTGATATGATTATTCTTCAGGGTTATCGATTTAGTGGAAGCTTTTCATTTATCAAAATTCATATTAAACTTTGTATTTTATTGTAGATGACCAACAATAATAATTCTACTGTCACTGTGATTGTCCCTTGAGAAGGACAAACTTACTAGGACTAACTTCCTTAGCTGGTATTGAAATTTGAGAATTGTTCTCAAACAAGAAAGGAAGTGTTATGTCCTGGATGAACCTCACCCTGAGGAACCAACTGAGAATGCTATCGGAGCTAAAAAGAATGCTTATGAGAAGCATAAAAATGACTCTATTGATGTTGCATGCCTGATGCTAGCTACCATGAGTTCTAAATTTCAGAAGAACACATGGATTCTTATGATATGATTTACAATCTTAAGGAAATGTTCCAGCAACAGGCAAGGCAAGAAAGGTATGACACTACTAAGGCACTGCATTCTTGTAAGATGACTGAGGGTGTTGTAGTTAGCGCTCATGTCCTAAAGATGAAAGGCTATATTGATCACCTTTATAGACTTGGATTTCCATTAAGCCAAGAGTTTGCAACTGATTTGATCCTAAATTCACTGCCTGAAAGTTATGGCCAGGTTGTCATGAACTACAACATGAATTAGATGGAAAAATCAATTCCTGAGCTGCATATGATGCTTAAAATTACTGAGCAGAATATCAAGTCCAAGCCTAATCACTTTCTAATGGTTCAAAATGGAAAAGGGCTTCAAGAAAAGAGGAAAAGGAACTGGTAAGGGAAAGGGAAAGGGAAAGGCTGGAAAGTCCAATGCTCACCCCAAGCCTAAACCTGAACCCAAGGCTAAACCCCCTAAGGAGGGTGTTTGTTTCTTTTGCAATGAACATGCAATGAACCTAGTCGTTGGAAAAGAAACTACAAACTATATTTGGAGTGTAACACCCCAAACCCAGTCCAGACGTTATGATCGGATCCGGGAGTGTCACTATAACATCCTGAATTAATGGGTCTATGCGTTTAGTATAAGGATATGTTTTAATTTAGGTAATAGGGGTCCAAATTGGGCTCAGAATTAGGCAAAGGCCTTGGTTAAATTATCTGATTGGGTATTATAGAGTTAAAAGGTGGTAATTGTGTTTAAAATATCAACGTGGCCTTGTGGCCCAACAAAAGGTGGCACTGCAAGGGAATTAGAAGATGGCGTCATTAACAATTAAAGGGGCCCAAGTTTTGGCCGCAAGGAGTCCATGCTTTTGGGCCATTTTCGGCACTTAAAATGGAGCAAGGGGTGACACCACACACAATGAGTTAGGGGCCCAAAATTTAAGTTTTATGGAGCCCAAATCTTTTAATTTAAGTTAGCTAAAATTGACATTAGGGTTAGGTGAAGTGGATGGCAACAAGGCTTAAAAATAGGTGGATTTATATGGATTTTATAATTGATAATATAGAAGATAAAAAGGAGAAAAGATAGGAGCTATCAAGGAAAGGTGATGGCCGAAAATCCACCACCTAGAGGAGTGAAGAATTCGGCTACTTCATGGAAAAGGGGTGCCAAATTTTCCATTTTTATTCTTAAATTTTAATTATCAGGAAGGGCGTTTTCGGTTTTAAGCAGTAGGTGCCGAAATTTCTATAAATAGGGGGGATAGCTCCTTGATTCTGGCATTTAAACCCTAATTTTCTCTTCACTCTTTGTGCTGAATTTCTTAGCCTATTCCTCTACAATTTCTATTCTTTAATTTCTCAAACGTCGAAACCTCTCATTTCACTCTCTTCACCATTCTTTTTCTCCTTGAGCCGATTTCTCTAAAAAGCCGAAATCTTCATAGTTTTTCTTTATTCATCCTATTTGAGAATTAGTTCTATTCTTCCGGCATTTAAATCTTTTCTTTGACATTGCCGAATCTTCTCTCCAAGTGCTAGCCGAATTCCCTGTGCTAAGGTAAGTGTTGACTTCTGTTAGATCTCATGTTCTATTTTGGTTCTTGAAAGGCAAAAGCTGAAAAGCTAATAGTTTAATGGTTCTATGTTAGGCGGCATTCCGGGTTTTGAAGGAAACTTGGTTGTCTAAATCTAAATGCCGAAAATCACTAGTCTCCAATTTCGGGATTTTAAGGCAAAGGAGAGAATCCCTAAGTATAAGAAACGAGCGGTATCTGCCGTTCGAGATTGGCCACTTGGTTGTGGACCGGCTTCTGAACAACTCCTTAGGCAGATAGCAGTTGTGTCGACTACGTATAGCATCGACATAGAAAGCATCGTTTTATCGGTAATCAGGTGTGTAGATCTCTAACATACTACTAATCCCGTATGTATGTCTATATATATGTTATGGGCTAAAAAGCCGGAAAGAGGCTGTATAGACAGTCGAATGGAACCCTAAAAGGGTTAGGAAAGGCTGCCAGGTGCGTAAACATAAGAACTCCCTATGTGTATCGAAATATATGTAAGCCTGCATGATGTTTTCTTTATGTGTGTATGCATAGGGTGGGATTATGATATTGAAGGGGAAGTGCATGATAGGTCACTTGGTGATCGGTGGTAGAAATCCCACAAATGTAAATGTTAGGTCACATAGTGATCGGTGGCTATGCCACGCTTAATGATTCCTGAATAACAGGAATAGGCAGTACGGCTGTCGTTATGGTGTGTAGCGGATGGAGGGTTGATTGTAGAAATCCCCAAGGTGTGATGGTTGGTACGGGTTGGTGCATAGAGGATGGAATTTTAGGATGGGTTGGGTTATTCATTATTTATTGTTTACTATGTGATTATGATTGATACCTTTATGTATGAGCCAGGGCCCATAATGTGTTTGTGGGCTCAGGTCATTATGTGTTTTGAGATTTATACACTGAGTCTTGGTGAGTCACGCTTTCCTTTTTCTCTACTCTTCCAGATGAGCAGTAGGTCGTGGACATGGGAGCCGAGACGGACTCGAGGGGCCATCAAGTTTTTATTTCTACAAATTATTTCAGTTTTCTTCAAGTTTATTTTATTTCATTTTGGGAACATTTATGTAATAAGGCCCCTAGTTTTATTCAACTAAGTAGATTTCAATGTTATGAAATTTATGAATTTATGACAAGGTTTATTTATACTTAATAAAAAGAAGTTTATTTTTAAAATGTCATTTAGTTATTTAAATAATGTCTAATTAACTTACGACTTCGAAAACCAACAAGCAAAAGTTTTTAATGTACAACTCGTAGCATAGCAGATCTGGTCAAAACGCATGGGCCGGGTTTGGGGGTGTTAAAATTTGGTATCAGAACCCAGTTCAAAACTCGAGCTGTGAAATGGGCTTAGCAATGTTTTGTAGAATGATGTAAGTTTGAGAAAAAAATGTTTTGGTTGAAGATATGGCCTACGAGTCTACCGGCACCCGATCCACGCAGGTAAGTATTCTAAACCCTTGTTGTGTTATACATGTGGGCTTAATGGGCTTGAGGGACATAGATTAGTATGATAGTATTAATGGACCATAGACTTAGATAAACAGCTCTTCAATTTCATAAGACTTAATTTCTCTGAACAAAACCCGTAAACGAGTCGCAAGACTAGGGTGTGGCAACAGGCATACGCATGTCTAGGATTGGATCCGGAAGAGCTTGGTATTTAAGCAGTCCTAGTGACTCACCTCCTATTCGCTGGAATCTTACCTGGTATGTAGTGACTGTTCACCTTAGCCGAATTAGGGTGTGGCAATGGGCATACGGATGTCTAGGAGTGGATTCAGGGAGAGCTTGGTACTTAAGCAGTCCTAGTGACTCACCTCCTCTTCGCTAGAATCCTACCTGGTGCGTAGTGACTGTTCACCCTAGCTACGAGGACTTGTTGATGGGCTAAACCTTATAATTAAAATCCGAAAGGGACCAGCCACCCTATTTCACAATCAAATACCCCAGGTTTCGTAAAATTTCTAAAATACACCTGATTTGCGAAAATTCTCCAGAATACCCAAAACTGTAAAACTACCAAAATTTGTGAAATCACCAAAGCACTCTGGTTGGCAAAATTTCTAAAATAACCTTGGTTTGTGAAAATTTCCAAAACAACCGTGAATTTTATAAAATACCTGTGTTTTGAAAATTTACTCGAAAATTTCAAGTTTACAAGAGTAACCGGGATTATGAAACTAGATTTTCTAAAAGTACCACTGTGTTTAAAAAAAAAACAACAACAACAACAACAGCAACTACAACATCAAAATATCCCTGGTTTGCAAAATTACCAAATTACCCCTGATTTGCAGAATTACCGAAATACCCCAGATTTCAAAATTATCGAAATACCCTCGAATTGCAAAAATTACCAAAACACCCTTATTTCACAAAATCACCAAGGAACCCTATTTTGAAAAATTACGAAAATACCCTTATAGGATAAATTACAAAAATACCCCTGGGTAGTGAAACAACGAAAATACCCTTACATGATGAATGTAAGTTCATGGATGTTATTTGTATGTTGATGATTGAATGTATGTGCTTCCTAGAATTAGAAGATACGAACTTGAGACTGAATTGTGGATGTAATTGCGATTTGAAAGAACTACTCTTAAAATACTATTCATAAGACTGTTCGTGGTTAATCAGTGGAAGAAAACTAATAATTCATAAAATTTCTAATCAGAAAAACGCGAATCGATAGAATGAGTACAATGGGTCGATGGCGTCTGCCACGTGGTCGTGGTAGGGGTAGGATGACGGTGTCAGAACCAGTAGGATCTGGTCATGGATCTGGAAACGAGATGCCAGTTGCGGAGGAGGAATTTCAGGATCAGACTACCGAAGATGATGCGGTATATCAGACAATGTTAAGGGTTTTAGAGAGAGTTGTTGGGGCAGGTATGGGCACAGGAGCCCGGAAATCTGTACCGGAGCGGCTTAAGGGCAACGGGGCAGAAGTGTTTAGGGGAATTTTGGGTGTAGCCCCAAGTTCAGCTGAGTATTGGTTGGAGGCGGTAGAACGCATAAGGGATGATTTGGATTTCACGGAGGAGGAGAAGTTGAAAGGAGTTGTATCCCTCCTGCGGGATGAAGCATATCAATGGTGGCTTACGGTTAAGGATGGTACAGTGGCTGACCGTATCACCTGGGATTTTTTTAAAACAGCGTTTCGAAATAAGTATATTGGATAGAGTTATGTGGATGCGCAGCGCAGAGCATTTCTAAATCTGGTTCAAGGGAGTAGGTCAGTAGCTGCGTATGAAGCTGAATTCTTACGCCTTAGCCGTTATGCTCGAGGGATGGTATCCACGGAGCATGAACATTGTGTTAGGTTTGAAGATGGCCTGAGGGATGATTTGCGTGTTTTGATAGCCCCACAGCGAGAGCGGGAATTTGCTGTCCTAGTGGAAAAGGCTAAGATAGCCGATGAGGTAAAGCGGACCGAAAAATTAAATCGGGATAGGGATAGGGGTGGAAATAAGAGGAATTTTGGGTCGTCAGGAGCAGCTGGGTGTACTCAGAAAAGGCCCAGGCCTGATGGACCGAAATGGAAAGAGAAACCTGCTGCTAACCAGACACCAAAGTGTACACGATGTGGTAAATTTCATGTCGGTGAATGTTGGGCAGGCAGTGGGTAGTGTTTTAGGTGTGGATCTACGGACCACCATATTAGAAACTATCCGCAGCAACGGGACGGTAAAAGGACCATGGGTCGAGGGAATGCTCAGCCTGGTAGAGGAGGTCAGCAACCACAAAGAGGTCGTGGTGCAGCTAGAGGTGGTAATGGCGCTGGTCGGGGTCGTGGAGCACCAGGTCAAGGTGCAGGAAACACTGAGGCGAGACAGCCAGGGTTGGTTTATGCTGTCAGACGTCGAGAGGAGGCTGACGCACCAGATGTCATAGCCGGTACGTTTTTAATTTTTGGCTTGCCTTACACTGTATTGATTGACATTGGGTCGACGCATTCGTATGTAGCTAGTAGCGTATTTGGAACTTTAAGGTTAGAATCTGAAATTACCCCTAGGGCTATGATTGTAGTTAGCCCGTTAGGACAATCTGTCATAGTGGATAAACTCTATCAGGAAGTACCTCTAAAAGTTCAGGGGATAAACTGCTGAGCCTCCGTCGCACCGACCCCTCTATGCCTGTGGATTACCTGAACAGAATAGACAAACATATGTGAGTTTTTGTAAACTCCGTGTGTAACCCAACAGAAATAGTCATGCAACATACACAAAATTTCACATAGAGTCAGATACATATTAGGACCTAAGTCCATGGCAGATACAGATAGCAGAATTAGATAAGCAGAGCAGATATACAGAATCCTACCCTCATCCTCTACATACCATCTCCGACCATCCCATCACACCATGTGGGGTTAAAAATGCCCACCCATCCCAGCACACCATATAGTGTTGATGCGACACATAATAGAATAATATGCAGTCAAGCTGCCAGAATATAGGCGAAAGATCGTCGTACCGACCACTTCCTCTGCATATACAAATCCCACCCCAAGCACAAATACAAAATATCGATACAAAATTAACATACTTAATATGTTCGTATATAGATAATATACATACTTAAACAGTATGGTCAAACATACATAACAAATTTCTTCTCACATCAGACCATCAGAATATAAGATCACATGAGTTAGGGTTTGGTTAGCCCTTATCGACCCTACGGTAGGCCCACAGTCGATCGGAACAACCCGTGTGGCCCTAGGGAAAATTTTAGAATTTTGGGCCCACACGGCCTGGCCCAAAACCCACACACCCAACTTGGCCTAGCCGGTGTGGCCCACACGGCCACACTCACACCGTCACACGGCCGTGTCATGTGCATGGCCACACCTTCGTCAGTCACACGGCCGTGTCTCATGGCGTCGACAGACCCCATTTTCAGCTTTCACGAAATCTCATTTCCTTACCTTAGGGGTACACACCTGGTTTGGTTCTGATACGAAACCACTCCCGAGACCATCAGAACCTAAAAATCAACATTACAATCTCCCACAATCAGTCTAATATAGCGGAGTACGACACTTACGACCATACAAAGTCTCGTAAGGTGCCATCTGGATGCTAGACTAGAAACTGTTATTGTAGGCGAACTCAGCTAACGGCAGAAAATCCTTCTAACTACCTCGGAAATCAATCACATCACTCCGAAGCATACCCTCCAGTATCTAAATCACCCTCTCAGACTGACAATTGGTCTGAGGATGAAACGCAGTACTGAAGTCCAATCTCGAACCTAGAGCTTCATGAAGTTTCTTCCAGAACCGAGAAGTAAAGCGAAGATCCCTATCAGAAATTATCGAAACTGGAACCCCATGTAGTCTTACAATCTCAGAGATGTAGAGCTTCACTAACTTCTGTAGAGAATAGTCTATTTGGACTGAAATAAAATGGGCAGACTTGGTCAATCGATCCACGATGACCCAAACAGAATCATTCTTAGCAGGTGTTAAAGGCAACCCACTAACAAAGTCCATCGTCACTCGTTCCCATTTCCACAAGGGAATCTTAACAGGTTGTAACAAAGCCGAAGGCAACTGATGCTCAGCCTTAACTTGCTGGCATGTTGGACGACGAGTAACAAAATTTGTTACCTCTCGTTTCAAACTAAGCCACCAGTACAGCTCACGAAGATCCCGATACATTTTATTACCATCGGGATGCATTGCATAAAGGGTTACTATGCGCCTCCCTTAGAATCGACTGCCTCAGATGAAAATCATTGGTACACAAACTCGTCCTAGGAAACAAAGAACTCCATCCTTATTCAGTCCAAAATCAGATGCACTATCGCTCTCAATTTGATGGAACCGCAGAACCAGAGAATCATCCCATAACTGCTTTTCTCGAATCTACCCTATCCAAGTCGGCTTAACTTGCAACTCGGCTAATAGACCCCCATCATCGAACAGACTAAGATGAACGAACATCGTTAACAAATTAGTCATCGCTCTATGACTGAGAGCATCAGCCACCATATTGGCCTTACCTAACCTTAAACTGATGATACCCAAAATGAAGATCTATCTTTGAGAATGTCGCAGCCCCACGAAACTGATCAAACAGGTCATCGATCCTCGAAAGTGGGTACTTATTCTTCATAGTCCGTTTATTCAACTGCTGGTAGTCGATGCACACCCTCATGGTACTACCCTTTTCCTTCACAAATAGAACCGGTGCCCCCCGCGGAGACACACTAGGAAGGATGAAACCACGATCTAGAAGCTCTTGAAGTTGAGCCTTAAGCTCCGTAAGCTCCTTCGATGCCATACAATACGAAGCGATGAACACCAGAGCTGTACCCGGTAAAAGCTCTATGTCGAACTCAACTTATCGATTCAGAGGTAAACCCAATAACTCCTCAAGGAAAATATTTGGAAATTTGCTCACTGTTCTGATATCCCTAACAGAAGAGTCCCCAGAAACTGAAACACTAACATAAGCCAAATATGCCTCACACCCTTTCTGAACCAATTTCTCATCCACTAGAGCAGAGATTACATTAGACAGGTAATCTCAATGCTCACCAATCACAACCACCTCCTTATCATCCATGGTCCTCAGAAAGACCCTCTTAGTCGCACAGTCCAGACTAACCCGGTGCTTGACTAACCAGTTCATACCCAGAATTAAGTCAAACTCCCTAAATGGTAGCTCCATCAGATTTGCCTGAAACACAACACTTGCACTTCCAACGGAACATTCCTATATAGTCTACTAACCCGAAGAGATTGCCCTAATGGACTCAGTAAAGTAATCTCAATAGAAGTACACTCAACTGAAATCTCCAAGTTTTCGAAAATAGTACTAGCTACATAGGAGTGTGTAGAACATATGTCTATCAATACAGTATATGGAGCATCAAAACTTAAAAATATACCCATGGTGACATCCGAGGCGTCTCTATCCTCTAGGTGTCAAGTAGCATAAACTAATGTAGACTGTCTTGCCTTAGTCTGGTTAGCACCTCTGTCTGGTGCTCTTTGTCCTCGGCTCATACCATTACCACCCGTAGCCGGTCCATGGACCCTAGGTGGCTGCTGTACTGCCCTCTGAGCTTGAACAAAACCCAGTCTCGAAGCTTGCATTTGATTAAAAGATGTAGACACTTTCTAATTCGGTGCTCCAAAGACCCACCCTGCAGACAAAACCCTAATCTCTTCCAACATTAGCCCGGATGGTGCCTACCACAATCACCACAAGGTTGAATCCCAGCAGGAGCAACAAGAACTCCTACTCTAGCAGGCCCATTAGGTTTGGCCTGTTTCTTAAGCCTCTGAGCAAAACTAGAGGGATCTAAATCCCTTTTATTCTTGCATCTCCCTCGACTTCTGTTCTAGAGCTCCACGCGCTTAACCTTCTCGGCAATCTTTGCCTTATACACAAGAACAGTGAACTCACACTCCCTCTGCAGAGCAATCAGAACCCTCAGACTATCCCTTAAACCGTCCTCGAAACGGACACATTTCTCATACTCGGATGCCACTATGCCTCGAGTGTAGTTGCTCAATCTCAGAAACTCGGCCTCATACTCAGCCATAGTCTTATCACCTTACGTGAGATACATGAACTCACACTTATGAGCATCCACATAGCTCGCACCCAGGTACTTTCCCTGAAAGGCAGTCTTGAAGTAGTCCCAGTTTAGACGATCCGGTTGAGTACCCTCCTCAATCAAAAACTACCACTGATAAGCTTCGTCACGAAGCAAAGAGACTGTACCCTTCAGTTTCTGCTCAGGAGTGCAGTCAATGTCGTTCATAATCCTCTTGATGGCCTCCAACCAATACTCAGCCACAGTAGAGGCGACTGCAGTGACGCTCCTAAACAACTCAGCTTCATTGGACCGGAGTCATTAAGTTACTGACCCACGGCCCTCAGATCCAGAATGGGGTCCAGAGACCCTCTCTAATGCTCTCAACATGGCTTGGGACAGTGCACCGTCCCCAGTCGAGCGGCTTTGAAACCCAGTCTCAGTAGCAGGTGAAATCGATGTCTCATTCGTGTCTAAATTTGGCATACTTCACAGAGAGGAAGACTCAGCTCGAGCCCACCTATGGCGCCCGTTGTTCCCACGAATCCCACGACCCGAATTCCACGAGCGCTCATCGTATTTTCAGTTTTATCTACATTAATTTTTTTGCATCAATTCTAGTGTTTATTAACAGATATTTTATGCTTAAACTATCAAAAGTTTAGAAGTATTTTAGAGGTTTTAGTCTCTAACTAACTTAATACAGTTTCAGAAAGTATTAACTACCAAGTTTTCTAAATTCAGAGAAACTTACTGGATCTGCGTCGGAGACTCGGTGTACCACATACTTACTCAAAATGATCCAAATTATTTGAAAATTAGTTCTTTTTCAAAACACAATTATAAAACCCAAAATTCACAGCTTTTCCGTAACCTTCGTGTGTAACGCAACAGAAATAGTCATGCAACATACACAAAATTTCACATACAGTCAGAAACAAATTAGAACCTAAGTCCATGACACATATATATAGCAGAATCAGATAAGCAAAGCAGATATATAGAATCTTACCCCCATCCTCCACATACCATCTCTGACCATCCCATCACACCATGTGGGGTTAAAAAAACCCACCCATCCCAACACACCATATAGTGTCGATGCGACACATGACAGAACAATATGCAGTCAAGCTGCCAGAATATAGGCGAAAGATCACCGTATCGATGACTTCCTCCATATATACAAATCCCACCCCAAATACAAATACAAAATATAGATACAAAATTGACAGATTTAACATACTTAACATGCTCGTATACAGCTAACATACATACTTAAACAGTACGATCAAACATACATAAAAAATTTCTTCTCAGGTCAGACCATAAGAATATGAGATCACATGAATTAGGGTTTGGTTAGCCCGTACCGACCCTACGGTAGGCCCACAGTTGATTGGAATGACCGGTGTGACCCTAGGGAAAATTTTAGAATTTTGGGCCCACACGCCCAGGTTGGCCTTACCCGTGTGGCCTACACGGCCTGGCCCAAAACCCAAACGTTAGTGTGGCATGCTCGTATGGACCCACATGTCCAACCTGGTCTAGCCCGTGTGTCCCACACTGTCACACTCACACCGTCACATGGCTGTGTTGTGCGCACATCTACACCTTCGTTAGTTACACGACTGTGTCTTGCACACGGTAGGGCATATGCCCGTGTGGCATCGACAGACCCAATTTTCGGCTTTTGTCGAATCTCGTTTGCTCGTGTTAGGGGTACACACCTAGTTTGGTGTTGATGCGAAACCACTCCCGAGACCACCAGAACCTAAAAATTGAAATTACAAGCTCCCACAATCAGTCTTACCCTTCAATTAAACCGAAAATAGTGAAGTTCAAGTGTTCCACACTTACCCAATTCCACAAGTGATTTCAACTACAATTGTGCAAGAGGCGAGTTACGTTCCTCCCGATTAACTACTGCCAAAACCCAAAAACAACATTAATGAAAAGAACAGCAAGTTAAGAAACACTTGCAAAATCCTAAACTATACCCCCTACACTTACCAAGCCACACGCCAACACCAAAGAACCAGAATACCGAAATTGAATAACAATTTGTCAATTGACAGGAAGTATGTAGAGGAAGGAAAACTAATGTAAGATTTCTTGAGAAGAGAGAGAAAAAAGAAAAAAATACAAAAAGAATGAAACTTAAAATAAATTCCTATTGTAACGACCCGAAATTGGGCCTAGTAGAATTGGGCCCATTGGGTCTTGGGCGTAGGAGTGTTTAAAATTTTTGCGAACAAAAGAACGGCATTATTTCAAATTGGACTTATTAGGAAGGTGATTTTAGAAAGTTACGGGGTTCTAGGAAGTTTTGGGTTCAAGTTAGGTTGTAGGTAGATTTTAGTGTTTCAGCACTTTAAGGAAGAGAAGGTAAGTGGCATCAAGGCTTATGGATATAAGGGTGCATTTTGCTTGCACAAGGAGTCTATTGGTAAAGGTGGAAAGTGGTGTGTGAAGTGTACTAATGGTCTGAGGTTCGAATCCAATCTACTGCATTTTTTGATTAATTTTTGTGCTTCATTTCGTGTGTCGGCCATGGATATATTTTTGGTAAGGAAGACTTTTTAATTTGGGAAAGATGGCTAAGGATTATGGTAAGGAGGAAGACTAGGGAAAATGAAGGAAAGAAAAGAAGGAAAAAGGCAAGAGAAGGGAACATGTGGCCTATTATGTGGGTGATGTTTTGGAAAGATTATTTGGTCAACATTCACCCCTTTAGGCATTAGAGGCACACGGTTTTGTTGGGGAAAAAGGAGGAGCTGAATTTTCCTAGCCTATTTGCAAATTTGTGCTTGAAAAAGCCTATTTTCTCTTTTGAACATTTTTGGTACTCTTTTCCAACCTTTTTCCTTTGTGTTAGCCGAATTACCTAACATTTCTTCTCATATCTCTTCTCTTCTTTTTATCATTCCTTCAACCTTTCTTCCTTTTTCCTAAATTGACATTACCATATGATCGAATCTTCTTTATTATTTTCTCTTCAAAAGCCGAATTTCTATCATCTTCTATCTTCCCCATTTTTGTGTGTTGGACATCTCTCCTTGGTTGAATCAGAGTTGTAGTGAGTGGCCGAATACCAAATCCTTGTCGATTCATTCGTAGTCATAAGCCAATTGGTGGGAATCGGGATTATCATTGATTAAGGTAAGGAGTCTTTTCATAGTCCATTTGATATCGCTACTCAGTTACGGTGTTAATTGGATTGAAAGTTTGGCTAATCGATTATGTTGTTAGGCACAAAATCACTCGATACTCTCTACTTGTGGATTTTTCGAAAATAGTGGTAAAGTCGAACACCTATCCCTCGTAATAAGAGACTCGGATTGTTGGTAAGTGATATAGATTGTTAATCAATCGCAATACTTGGATGAAGTTGTAAATTGGGCTTTGGACTAATTGTTGACCAATTGTATCTTTAGGTGCCGCGGAGAATATCGTGTTACGGATTCCAAATAAGGTGTGTAATCCCGTACCTTCCGAATACATGTTGGAAATGGTGTGTAATCTCACATCTCTCTGAAAGTTTGTATGATATGTTTTGTGATTCGATTGAAATACCGAAGAAAACCGAAAAATCGGCATCTATGACCACTTGGGCGTGTGTATATTCGTAGTGGTAACCGTATTTTAGCAACGAAACAGTTTGGTCAGCAGCAGTGATGTGATTTAGAAAAATCACGAAAACTAGAAGGAAGGGAAGTAATAAGTGAATAATATATTGAATCAAAGCTTACTGTATCTATTTTGATATGGAAGAAAAGGAGAAGAAAAAGGAATTTTATATTCTGAGATATCTTAATTTTAGTGAGACTGGTTCTGATTGACTTCGTGGTTCCCTGATCTATCCTGGAAAAATCATATAAAATTGTACAAAGTGAATTATGGGTTATAATTTATATGTATAGATTTCTTAGTGAGAATATTTTCATTAGAAAGAAGTGGAAGCAATATATGAAAACCGTACTGTGAGATATTTGAAATTAAGGTAAGAGAGGTCAGAATCGTTGGACAGTGAAACAAAGGAAATT
Organism: Gossypium australe; assembly: GCA_005393395.2. Classification (NCBI taxonomy): domain Eukaryota; kingdom Viridiplantae; phylum Streptophyta; class Magnoliopsida; order Malvales; family Malvaceae; genus Gossypium; species Gossypium australe. Next base: position 34,411,112 of record CM016623.1, on the reverse strand, counting down.
TTAAGGAATAAACTGTACTAAATGGCTAAGCCAAAAATTATGGAAAAATTGTAGTAAGAAGATATATGAGTCTAGTTTCAAGTAAAATTTACGGATCTAAATTTCGAGTTTCCTAAATCGAGTTATATTCAGTTTAGTCAGTAAGACATAGATGGACAATTTCAATTTTTATGCCCAAATTAGTAGTTAAGTCTGGGTTGTGAAATTTCCAAAATACCCTTGAAGGGTAAATTATCGAAATAACCCTTTGGTTGCGAGATTACCGAATTACCCTTAGTTGGTAAAATTACCGAATTACCGAAATGTCCTTATGGACCGAATTACCAAAATGACCCTATGGGCCGATTTGATAGATTGTTATAATGGGCCGATTTGATAGATTGTTATAATGGGCCGATTTATCGAAATGTCTTTATAGATCGATTTACCGAAATACCCCTATGGGCCGAATGGTCATATTGCTTTAATGGGCTGATTCATAAAAAGTATTCAATAGGTTAATGGATGTTATTTTTATATGGATGTTTTACGATTATGTATGATGCATCTTTACATATTGCATGGGATGGGAAAATTTGAATGAAGAGAAGGATAGACCGGTGGCATTGCCAAAAATTCTGATAATGGCTTTGTGCCATCGTGATTAAGGCTGTGTACCGATTATATTACCGTATATGATACTCTGGTGGCTCAGCCACAAATATTATAAATGGCAGCTTGACTGCAAATTGGAGAGACTGGCGGGCTGGGTTGACTTGATCCCCACAGGAGAGATTGGTTGGTACGGGGGAGAGCTGGGCTGGATGGGATGGGTTGCATAGTTTGCATATTTATATATATATTGTTATGGTAAATGGGCTTCGGCCCAAGATTATGCTTTATGGGCTCAGGCCCAAGTTTTTGCTAAACGGGTTCAGACCCAATGGATGACGGTATGGGGATTATACACTGAGTTTTTGTAACTCACCCCCTTTCTTAACCCTTGTAGGTAATGCTCAGTGACGAGGACTTGGGGTCGTGGATGACTTGGTGGAGGCCATTCTTAGAAATGGTGTTTTCGAACTTTAGTAAAGTCTCATGTTTTCGCTTTATTTCATTACTTTTACTATTTTGGGTTTAAAGTTGTAATAAGGCCTCTGGGATAAACTTTAATTTGCTTTATACTTTTTTTTAAATTGTTTTAAATGGGGATTTTCTAAAAATATAAATAATGGTTTTCCAAAATTGATTAATAAACGAATTTTGTAACAAAATTTTACAAATGATTTAACTTGGACTTTCTTTTTAGATTATCAACGACATTTTCAAAAGTCACGGTATTAAAATTTACTACCTCGATTTTTGTTTCATCAAACAATCTCTCAAAAATAGTTGTATTTTATCAAATATTTCAAATCAAACTTGTTTTCTTGATTATAACAAAATAATACCTATTTTAGTACGAATCAAAAGGATTTAACACGTTTTCTCATATGACATGTCAAATCCGGTCATAACGCATGGGCCAGGTATGGGGTGTTACACCTATCCTACTAAATCTCAACCCCCATTATCATACTAACTAACCCACTAACTCTCAACCACCTACGAATTCTAACTCTCAACACCCAAACTCTCTTAGACAACCAGAGTAAAAATTTATCACCCACGCTCATCCAAGGATTCGAACACAAGACCTCCAGCAAGTTAACTCCTTACCACTCGAACTAGCAAGCTCATTTTGATATGAGTTTACAAACGATACTATATAAGCCCATCCAACAGGGATAAGGCTTGGATAAATGTTTTTTTTCCAAATATGGGACTTGGACCCAACCCAAGACCTCATACACACACCAGAAGACTTAACCACCGAAGGAGATACACATTTGTGTCAGATTTCACAAAAAACAATAATAAATTAATCGGGGCACTACATGGGGGATCTAAAGAAAAAGAAGACTGGTGAGACTGGCTCATCAGGTATTTATGTTATACATGTTAATTTTTCTCTTTCATGTTCCTGGGTATTAGTTACTGGATGTGGATCTCACATTTGTACAAATGTGCAGGGACTGACAAGGAGTGGACAACTTAAGAAAGGCGAAGTTTACTTACAAGTTGGCAATGGAGTAAGACTTGCTGCTTTAGCTGTAGGAAGTTATGAACTTACTTTGCCCAGTGGGCTTTTGTTAGATTTGAACAATGGCTTTTATGTTCCTAGTATAAGTAGGAATACCATTTCAGGTTCTTGTTTGGATATTGATGGTTTTTCTTTTATTATTAAGAATAATAATTGCTCCATTTATTATGAAGACATATTTTATGCAAATGCCGATTTACAAGATGGAGCAATTATGTCTTTATAATAAATCTCTAAGTATTTTTCTTCAATCCATAACAAAAATACTAAGAGATTTAAGCTTAATAAGTTAAATCCAACCTATCTTTGGCATTGTTGCCTTGCCATATAAATGAGAAACCTATTGTAAAACTCCATCAAGATGGAATTTTGAATTCATTTGATTCTGAATCATATGATACTTTTGAATCTTGTTTATTAGGTAAGATGACAATGAATCCTTTTACTTGACACAATGAAAGGGCCAATGAATTATTAGGCCTAATACATATAGATGTATTTAGACCATTAAGTTCAATAGATAGAGGAGGTTACAAGTACTTTATTACATTTACTGATGACTTCAGTAGATATGGTTATGTCTACTTGATGAGACATAAATTTAAATCATTTGAAGTGTTCAAATCCTTTCAAAATGAAGCACAAAACCAACTTGGAAAGAAAATAAAAGCCTTTTGATCTGATTGAGGTAGAGAATATTTGAGCCAAGATTTTGATGACCATATTAGAAATTGTGGAATTATTTCACAATTAACTCCCCCTAGAACACCATAATGGAATGGTGTTTTGGAAAAGGGAATTAAACCTTATTAGATATGGTTCAATCTATGATGAGTCTGACAAATCTTCCAGTTACCTTTTGGCTTTATGTACTTGAATCAATTGCATTCACACTAAGTCGAGTTCCCTTCAAAGCATTTGAAAAGACACCATATGAGATGTGGACAGGTAAGAAGCCTAGCTTGTCTTTTCTTAAGATTTGGGGTTGTGAGGCTTTTGTGAAATGTCTTTTTGTTGCTCGGAATGGTGTTTTCCTAGAAAAGGAATTTATTACTAAAGGAACCAATGGGAGCAATATACAACTCGAAGAAGTTCAAGAACCAAAAAATTAAATTGAATTGCCTTTGGATACTTAGAGTCAACAAACCATTATTGACATTTCTCTAGTAACACAAGCATTACGTAGATATGATAGGACACGTCATGAGCTCGAGAGATATGGATTTCTTGTAACTAATAACGATGATGTAATGTAAGTGGATCAAGATGAACCCACTACCTATAAAGAGGCTATGTCAGATCTTGACTCTAAGAAATGGTTGGAGGCCATAAAGTCTGTAATGCAATCCATGTATGATAATCAGGTATGGACCTTGATTGATCCACCTGAAGGTACAAAGACCATTGGGTGCAAATGGGTTTTCAAGAAGAAAACTGACATGGATAGCAAAGTGCATACTTAAAAAGCTAGGTTAGTTGCAAAAGGTTTCAAACAAACTCATGGTATAAACTATGATGAAACTTTTTCACCTGTAGCCATGCTTAAGTCCATTAAAATCCTCATTGCCATTGCTGCATATGGAAAATCAATGTCAAAACTGTGTTTCTTAATTGGAACTTACTTGAGGATGTATACATGACACAACCCGAGGGTTTTGTACAACCAGATAATTATGGTAAAGTATGCAAGCTTCAAAGATCCATTTATGGTTTAAAGTAGGCTTCACGGAGTTGGAATCTTCATTTTGATGAATCAGTTAAAAAGTTTGGATTTATCAAAAATGAAGATGAACCTTGTGTTTACAAGAAAATTAGTGGGAGTGCAGTTGCATTTTTGGTCTTATATGTCGATGACATTTTACTTATTAGGAATGACATTCCTACCTTGCTGAATATCAAGTCTTGATTAGGAAAGTGTTTCTCAATGAAAGACTTAGGAAATGTAAAGTACATCATTGGGATAAAGATCCATAGTGATAAATCTAAAAGGTTGATTGGTCTAAGTTAAAGTGCTTACATAGAAAAAGTACTAAAAAGGTTTAGTACGCAAGATTCTAAGAGAGGAATCTTGCCTATGTCTCATGGTATTAATCTTAGCAAGACTCATTGTCCTAACACAAAAGATGAGCGAGATTGCATGAGTAAAATTTCTTATGCTTCAGTAATAGAATCCATCATGTATGCCATATTATGCACTAGACCAAATGTCTCTTATGCTTTAAGCATGTAACAACGTTAACTTGTATCCGTCGCAGGAATAGGGTTATAGAGTATTATTGTACAAACAAAACATTAAAACATTCATTTCATACATCATTGTGAACATAATCTAATTACATTCACTTACATACATAACATCCCTAAATCGATCCCTTGAGGCCCTAGAAATACCTTAGAAATATTTCAGGACCAAATTGGAAACAATCGAAAAGTATAAGAACAAGTTAGAAAAATTAGACTATAGGGGTCACACGAAAGTGTGGCCAGGCCGAGTCCCTCACACGCTTGAGACACACGCTCGTGTCTCAGGCCGTGTAACAATCGAAATAGGGAAACACGGTCATGTCCCAGCCCGTGTCCTCACCCTTGTACCTCTTTGGGTTGGGTCACATGGCCAAGCCACACGTCGGTGTGCCAGGTCGTGTAACTCTCGAAATAGTTACACACGCCCGTGGGTTAGGTCATGTAACAGCCTAACTTGTATGCATTAAAAACCTATAGGAGATACATAGCTGAGTCACATGCCCGTGTCTTAGGACGTGTGGATATGAAATTGGCCAAATTCAAGCCATTTCAAACACCAACTCATGAAACCACCTAAAAGCATTTTGTGCACATGATCAAGACATATAACATGGCCAAAACCAACATGAAATGACCAGTTTCATAGTCCAAAATCATTCAACCAATATGCCATACAAGGCACCTATAACATCCTAAAATTGGGCCTAGGAGAATTGGGCCCAATGGGCCTTAGGCGTAGTAGCGTTTAAAAATTTTTAGAACAAGAGAATGGCACTAAGGCAAGTTGGACCTATTGGGTGAGTGATTTTGGGAGGTTAGGGGGCTTCTATGAAGTCTCGGGATCAAACTTGGGCTTTAGGGAAATTTTGGTTTTAGGTGAAAGAAACCCTGGGAGTTGGTAGGTAGGTTTTAAGAATAAAATGTAGGGAAAAATGACACAAGTGAAGTGTGTGGTGTAGTGGCAAAGTGACGCCACATAAGAGACAAGGGGGTGACGCCACAAGGAAGGAAGGAGGTCCAAGGTTCAAGTCTTGGCTCTTGCATTTTAGTTTTCTTTTTAAATGGACTTTAGAATTTGGCTATAGATTTAAATTTAGTTGCGCATGGTTTAAGACACAAGAGAAGATTGTGGCCAAGTGGTTAGCGGCGTGGATTATGTTGCAAGGGAGCCTGGGTTCGAATCTCATGACAAGCAATGGAGTATTTATTTTGCGGATTGGACGGGAAGATTTTGAGTTGAATTTAAACTCTACTGACGAAGGGATCCCACATCGGAAAGATACAAAGAAGGAAGGTGAGAAGCTAGCTATATATAGAGCATTCTAAGATAGGAGGAAGGATAACTTGGAGAGTGTTTGGGCACAGGAGTGGTTGGAGCGCGGATTAGCACCAGATTCCTATCAGGTGTGTACTTCCCTACTCTAGCTGTAGAGCGGCAAATGCCGAAATGCCGGTCACACGGCAATAGTAGCCACACGAGCGTGCGAGCGCACGTGTGGGGCTTCGACGCGATAGTTGAGGCCATCAGTAGTATTCTTGTGGTTGAGGCTGCTTGGGCCACGATGGGCCGAAGTGGGCCTAATAGGCCTGTGGGCCCAATTGAATAAAATGTATGATGGTGTAGTATATAGTAAACTAGACTAGGTGAATCTCATATACGTGGCTAGATTTGTGTTAGGTGGGCCACACGAGCGTGTGGGCCCAAATGGGCCGAAATCAGGTTTTAAGCCCAATAGTCCGGTACGACCAAAAAAGGTAGTTGAGTCGCTCGAGGCGACATTAGGCCTTTGGAAAGGCCATCGCAGGTGTGAAATTACTGAAATACCCTCGATGGGTAAAATGACCGATATGCCCCTGAAGGGTAAAATGACAAAAATGCCCCTACTTGTTATATGATTATTCTTGTATTTGATTTATGATTGTTATCGTATGACTATTATTTTATGTTGCATTCATGTGTTATTATGTTGCATGGGGATGGGATTATTAATACGAAGGAAGTACTAATAGGATCGCATGGTTGCTTGACGACAGTGGATCCACCGAAGGCTTTTTAGCCACCGAGCAGCTATGCTGCACCGTTTAAGTAATGTCGTAATCGGTGCTACATAAGGAGTGTAGGGATGGATGGGTCGATTAAATCCCCACAGGAGTGTAGGGTTGGACAGGAGACGGAGTGCAGGGCTGGTATGGGCATTAATGCATTGCATATATGGATTTTAATATTGAGATGGGCTTAGGCCCAGATTTATATATGATATGTGACTTTTGATATGGGTTAAGGCCCAACCGAAGCTATTTTGGGCTAAGGCCCAATTGCCACAGTTATTGTAATGGGCTTCGGCCCAGATTGTTTTGATACATGCTTTATGATTGATGAGGGTTGTGCACACTGAGTTTTCGTAAACTCACCCCCCTCTTTTTAATATTTTTCTCAGGAAATCTTCAATAGGCGGTTCGACGTGCTGGAGGACTCGGAGGTGGCCACACTACGAGCAATTTTGGACTCTAGTATTTTACTTATTTTTAACTTGGGTTAATATTTTGTATAAGGCCTCTCTTAAATTCTGGTTTTAGTTTTGGATTTTTAGTTCATTATGTTTTAAATTTGCTAAACTTTGAATCTCAGTTTTCCAAAATAATATCTGCTTTCAAAATACTACGCTTTCGCAAATAGGTCGTAAACATCACGTTTTCATAAGTCAGTCATTTTAATTAAACTTCCGCAACAAACAAAGTTTATTTTCTAAAGGTAATAACTTTTTAATAAATGTCGATTAATAATAAACAAACACAAACTGGGACTTTAGTTTTTAATGTCAAGAAAGGTTTTCAATTGGAACCATGGCTTCTTGAAAAGCACCCCAATGTGACATGCCAGATTCGGGTCTAACTTCTAGGCCGGGTTTGGGGTGTTACATGTAGTGGTATCAGAGCCCAGTTGCAAAACTCGGGCTCTGAAATGGGCTTTGGTTTCTATTTTAAATATGTTTACAAATGAATTTGAAGTAGTTTTGGAAGGTTTTTGTGTGGAACACCGAGTCTCTAGCGTCGGACCAAGTAAGTTCTCCTATCTGTTTTAAACTGTTATACTGTAGATAGTTACTGGGCTTACTTTAGATGATAGACTATACTGAGGCCCATAGGAGACTAAAACTGTAGTAAGCTTGCGATTTCGAAAACAACTCTTAACTACTACTTCCATAAAACATTTGTTTAAATACTGGACCTATGAGCTAAATTCATAAAATTTTGTAAATCAGATAATAAGCGAACTGATAATGTGCGCAGCAGAAGCGTAGTAGTATAATCGGTAGTGTGCGGCTATTAGATAGTTGGAAATTTTGAGGACGGAATTTTTTAAAGGAGGGTAGATTTGTAACATCCTAAAATTGGGCCTAGGAGAATTAGGCCTAATGGGCCTTAGGCGTAGTAGCGTTTAAAATTTTTGAGAACAAGAGAATGGCACTAAGGCAACTTGGACCTATTGGATGAGTGATTTTGGGAGGTTAGGGGCTTCTATGAAGTCTCGGGATCAAACTTGGGCTTTAGGGAAATTTTGGTTTTAGGTGAAAAAAACCCTTGGAGTTGGTAGGTAGGATTTAAGAATAAAATGTGGGGAAAAATGACACAAGTGGAGTGTGTGGTGTAGTGGCAAAGTGACGCCACATAAGAGACAAGGGGGTGACGCCACAAGGAAGGAAGGAGGTCCAAGGTTCAAGTCTTGGCTCTTGCATTTTAGTTTTCTTTTTAAATGGACTTTAGAATTTGGCTATAGATTTAAATTTAGTTGCGCATGGTTTAAGACACAAGAGAAGCTTGTGGCCAAGTGGTTAGCGGCGTGGATTATGTTGCAAGGGAGCCTGGGTTCGAATCTCATGACAAGCAATGGAGTATTTATTTTGCGGATTGGACGGGAAGAGTTTGAGTTGAATTTAAACTCTACTGACGAAGGGATCCCACATCGGAAAGATACAAAGAAGGAAGGTGAGAAGCTAGCTGTATATAGAGCATTCTATGATAGGAGGAAGGACAACTTGGAGGGTGTTTGGGCACAGGAGTGGTCGGAGCGTGGATTAGCAACAGATTCCTATCAGGTGTGTACTTCTCTACTCTAGCTGTAGAGTGGAAAATGTCAAAATGCCGGTCACAGGGCAATAGTAGCCACACGAGCATGCGAGCGCACGTGTGGGGCTTCGACGCGATAGTTGAGGCCATCAGTAGTATTCTTTTGGGTTGAGGCTGCTTGGGCCACGATGGGCCGAAGTGGGCCTAATGGGCCTGTGGGCCCAATTGAATAAAATGTATGATGGTGTAGTATATAGTAAACTAGACTAGGTGAATCTCATATACGTGGCTAGATTTGTGTTAGGTGGGCCACACGAGCGTGTGGGCCCAAATGGGCTGAAATCAGGTTTTAAGCCCAATAGTCCGGTACGACCAAACATGGTAGTTGAGTCACTCGAGGTGACATTAGGCCTTCGGAAAGGCCATCTCAGGTGCGAAATTACTGAAATACCCTCGATTGGTAAAATGACCGATAGGCCCCTGAAGGATAAAATGACGAAAGTGCCCCTACATGTTATATGATTATTCTTGTATGTGATTTATGATTGTTATTGTTGCATTCATGTGTTATTATGTTGCATGGGGATGGGATTATTAATACGAAGGAAGTGCTAATAGGATCGCATGGTTGCTTGACTGACTGTGGATCCACCGAAGGCTTTTTAGCCACTAAGCAGCTATGCTGCACCATTTAAGTAATGCCGCAACCGGTGTTACATAAGGAGTGTAGGGATGGGTGGGTTGATTAAATCCCCACAGGAGTGTAGGGTTGGTCAGGAGACGGAGTGCAGGGCTGGTATGGGCATTAATGCATTGCATATATGGATTTTAATATTGAGATGGGCTTAGGCCCAGATTTATATATGATATGTGACTTTTGATATGGGTTAAGGCCCAACCGAAGCTATTTTGGGCTAAGGCCCAATTGCCACCGTTATTGTAATGGGCTTCGGCCCAGATTGTTTTGATACATGCTTTATGATTGATGAAGGTTGTGCACACTGAGTTTTCGTAAACTCACCCCCCTCTTTTTAATATTTTTCTCAGGAAATCTTCAATAGGCGGTTCGACGTGCTGGAGGACTCGGAGGTGGCCACACTACGAGCAATTTTGGACTCTAGTATTTTACTTATTTTTAACTTGGGTTAATATTTTGTATAAGGCCTCTCTTAAATTCTGGTTTTAGTTTTGGATTTTTAGTTCATTATGTTTTAAATTTGCTAAACTTTGAATCTCAGTTTTCCAAAATAATATCTGCTTTCAAAATACTACGCTTTCGCAAATAGGTCGTAAACATCACGTTTTCATAAGTCAGTCATTTTAATTAAACTTCCGCAACAAACAAAGTTTATTTTCTAAAGGTAATAACTTTTTAATAAATGTCGATTAATAATAAAGAAACGCAAACTGGGACTTTAGTTTTTAATGTCAAGAAAGGATTTCAATTGGAACCATGGCTTCTTGAAAAGCACCCCAATGTGACACGCCAGATTCGGGTCTAACTTCTAGGCCGGGTTTGGGGTGTTATATTTAGTGGTATCAGAGCCCAGTTGCAACACTCGGGCTGTGAAATGGGCTTTAGTTTCTATATTAAATATGTTTACAAATGAATTTGAAGTAGTTTTGGAAGGTTTTTGTGTGGAACACCGAGTCTCCAGCGTCGGACCAAGTAAGTTCTCCTATTTCTTTTAAACTGTTATACTGTAGATAGTTACTGGGCTTACTTTAGATGATAGACTATACTGAGGTCCGTAGGAGACTAAAACTGTAGTAAGCTTGCGATTTCGAAAACAACTCTTAACTACTACTTCCATAAAACATTTGTTTAATTACTGGACCTATGAGCTAAGTTCATAAAATTTTGTAAATCAGATAATACGCAAAGTGACAATGTGCGCAGCGTAGTAGTATAACCGGTAGTGTGTGGCTATTAGATAGTTGGAAATTTCGAGGACGAAATTTCTTTAAGGAGGGTAGATTTGTAACATCCTAAAATTGGGCCTAGGAGAATTGGGCCCAATGGGCCTTAGGCGTAGTAGCGTTTAAATTTTTTTAGAACAAGAGAATGGCACTAAGGCAAGTTGGACATATTGGGTGAGTGATTTTGGGGTGTTAGGGGGCTTCTATGAAGTCCCGGGATCAAACTTGGGCTTTAGGGAAATTTTGGTTTTATGTGAAAAAAACCCTGGGAGTTGGTAGGTAGGCTTTAAGAATAAAATGTGGGGAAAAATGACACAAGTGGAGTGTATGGTGTAGTGGCAAAGTGACGCCACATAAGAGACAAGGAGGTGACGCCACAAGGAAGGAAGGAGGTCCAAGGTTCAAGTCTTGGCTCTTGCATTTTAGTTTTCTTTTTAAATGTGGCTATAGATTTAAATTTAGTTGTGCATGGTTTAAGACACAAGAGAAGCTTGTGGCCAAGTGGTTAACAGCGTGGATTATGTTGCAAGAGAGCCTGGGTTCGAATCTCATGACAAGCAATGGAGTATTTATTTTGTGGATTGGACGGGAAGAGTTTGAGTTGAATTTAAACTCCACTGAGGAAGGGATCCCACATTGGAAAGATACAAAGAAGGAAGGTGAGAAGCTAGCTATATATAGAGCATTCTATGATAGGAGGAAGGATAACTTGGAGGGTGTTTGGGCACAGGAGTGGTCGGAGTGCGGATTAGCACCAGATTCCTATCAGGTATGTACTTCTCTACTCTAGCTGTAGAGCGGCAAATGCCGAAATGTCGGTCACACAGCTATAGTAGCCACACGAGCGTGCGAGCGCACATGTGGGGCTTCGACGCGATAGTTGAGGCCATCACTAGTATTCTTGTGGTTGAGGCTGCTTGGGCCACGATGGGCCGAAGTGGGCCTAATGGGCCCGTGGGCCCAATTGAATAAAATGTATGATGGTACAGTATATAATAAACTAGACTAGGTGAATCTCATATACGTGGCTAGATTTGTGTTAGGTGGGCCACACGAGCGTGTGGGCCCAAATGGGCCGAAATCAGGTTTTAAGCCCAATAGTCCGGTATGACCAAAAATGGTAGTTGAGTCGCTCGAGGTGACATTAGGCCTTTGGAAAGGCCATCGCAAGTGCGAAATTACTGAAATACCCTCAATGGGTAAAATGATCAATATGCCCCTAAAGGGTAAAATGACGAAAATGCCCCTACAAGTTATATGATTATTCTTGTATGTGATTTATGATTGTTATCGTATGACTACTATTTTATGTTGCATTCATGTGTTATTATGTTTCATGGGGATGGGATTATTAATACGAAGGAAGTGCTAATAGGATCGCATGGTTGCTTGACTGACTGTGGATCCACCGAAGGCTTTTTAGGCACCGAGCAGCTATGCTGCCCCGTTTAAGTAATGCCGCAACCGGTGTTACATAAGGAGTGTAGGGATGGGCGGGTCGATTAAATCCCTACAGGAGTGTAGGGTTGGACAGGAGACGGAGTGCAGGGCTGGTATGGGCATTAATGCATTGCATATATGGATTTTAATATTGAGATGGGCTTAGGCCTAGATTTATATATGATATGTGACTTTTGATATGGGTTAAGGCCCAACCGAAGCTATTTTGGGCTAAGGCCCAATTGCCACCGTTATTGTAATGGGCTTCGGCCCAGATTGTTTTGATACATGCTTTATGATTGATGAGGGTTGTGCACACTAAGTTTTTGTAAACTCACCCCCCTCTTTTTAATATTTTTCTCAGGAAATCCTTAGTAGGCAGTTCGACGTGCTGCAGGACTCGGAGGTGGCCACACTACGAGCAATTTTGGACTCTAGTATTTTACTTATTTTTAACTTGGGTTAATATTTTGTAATAAGGCCTCTCTTAAATTCTGGTTTTAGTTTTGGATTTTTAGTTTATTATGTTTTAAATTTGCTAAACTTTGAATCTCGATTTTCCAAAATAATATCTACTTTTAAAATGCTACGCTTTCGCAAATAGGTCGTAAACATCACATTTTCATAAGTCAGCCATTTTAATTAAGCTTTCGCAACAAACAAAGTTTATTTTCTAAAGGTAATAACTTTTTAATAAATGTCGATTGATAATAAACAAACGCAAACTGGGACTTTAGTTTTTAATGTCAAGAAAGGTTTTCAATTGGAACCATGGCTTCTTGAAAAGCACCCCAATGTGACACGCCAGATTCATGCACAATCTAGTTCAATACCATCTCAAAACATACCATATCTTGACCATTAGTACTTCAACATTAACTTACCATTTTAGCCATACCATTCATGCATCACAAGTACCAAAATAACACAATTCAACCAACATCAATTAGTACCCAAAAACAACTTAAACATGCCAAAATCATCAACTAGATACCAATACAAATTCACCTATACATGTCATTATAACCTTAGCCAAAACATCAAAAACTATCAAAATTTATGTTGGATAGTGTGATAGATCTTCAACGAGCTTCCAAACTGATCGAGCTTTCGATTATCTATAAAACATAGGAAGGATAAATACAGAAGGACATAATGCTTACTAAGTTTGTAAAACATGAAACATAACTTACCATTTCAATACATAACATTAAGATTAAACATAATATAATCCAACCACAAGCTTGACACAAGCCTAAGCACCATCAATAACCCATTTTAGTGCATTCAAACATAATTCACTTGAATTTAACATAGAGTAAGCCATTATACATGAACATACTTCATTTGAATTCATCATTTTCATCAACATAAGCATACTTCCATTGAAGATTGCCATTTCAATAATTTCCATGAATACATGATATAGTTCATTTGAACACTTACCGTTCATTTCCTTTCCATGCCTGTTGAACCATTTAGAATGTCACCAGATACACGGGAAAGCTCACATGAAGTGTGTTTAACATATAACGATAACCTTTCTTTTACATCGTTGCTCACACGAGATGTGAAATGGACCTTCTCACGCAAATTTTGGGTCGAAATGTAAATTGCATGGTGGTGCTCACATGAGCTATGGAGTATCCGCAACAAATGCAGCACCTCAGCCGTCGGTAGGACATTCAAGACCAACACCCGAAACATGAAAACCCTAATGACATGTCGTTTGTATCCTACGAATTCCTAAGGTTCAACCGGGACTCGATAATCGTCATGACATTGTTGAATATTAATCATCCAATTACATTACAACTAACATATTAACATATAATTGAAAATAGCATTAAAATGACATTTATTCCTACAAACTTACCTCGACGATTAAGGCGTAAAAATAAAGTCGATTAATCCGAGGCTTTAGCTTTTCCTCGATCTAGATCCATATGTGGTCTACCTTGATCTAAATAGACAAATTCAATCCACTTAATACTTCTATTATTCAATTCATTCCATATTTTATTTTTTCAAAATTACTATTTTACCCCTAACATTTTAACTTTTTACAATTTAGTCCTTAAGCTCCTAAATTGAAATCTAAACATTTTCATCCTTTTCTCAAGATGGTCAAATTCTATAGGGACCTATATCAATATATAGAAAACATCATTTCACAAAATTTACCATGAACTTTCATCATTTTTACAAACAAGTCCCTAAATGTCATTTTCATCCAAAATCACTTTACAAAACTAGTTTTTTTTATCAACAAGGACTCATAATATTCCATTAAAAATCAAGAATCAAGAAATTCATGGACAAACCCTAAATCTTAGACAATTTTACAAATTGATCCCCGGGCTAGCTAGGTTAAACTACAACGACTTCAAAAACATAGAAATCATTAAAAATGAGATAAAAAATCACTTACATGCAAGCTATAAAAGTGACAGAAGCTTCAAACCCTAGCTATGACTTCTCCTTCATCAATTTTTGGTGGAAAATATTAACTAAGAAGATGATATATTTGTTTTTACTTATTTTTCTTTAACTTATTAATTAAATTACTTAATTAACCTTACATTTTAACTTAATAATCACTTAATTTGTGTCCATAAAAGTCCAATAACTATTTAAATGGTCTAATTACTATCTAAGTCCTCTCATTTTAAAGTTTCATAGCCATTTGTCCCTTTTTCCTAAGAGAACTCCACTTTTGCATCTTTTACGATTTAGTCCTTTTCACTTTATTAAGCATGCAAACGTCAAAATTTCTCAACGAAATTTTTATACTACCTTTCTAACATTCCATAGACATTAAAATAATAATAAAATAATAATTTAATTGTCAAATTTGTGGTCCAAAAAATATTTTTCTGATTTTACTAAAATTGGGTCGTTACAAAGCATAACGAGTAGATACCAATTAGATCTTGGTGAAAGTCACTGGAAAACTGTAAAGAACATACTTAAGTACTTAAAAAGATCTGAAGATATGTTCTCAGTGTATGGCAGTTTGGAAGATGATCTAGTTGTAAGCAGTTACACATTTGCAAGTTTTCAAAACGACAAAGATGATTTCCAATCTCAATCAGGATATGTGTTTTGTTTAGATGGTGGTGTTGTCAGCTGGAAAAGTTCAAAGCAAAGCATTATTGCTGATTCTACAATTGAAGCTGAATACATGGTTTGGTGCACCAAAGGAAGCAGTTTGGATCAAGAAGTTCATTAGTGACCTTGGAGTGGTTCCTAGCATCACAAATCATGTTGATGTTTATTGTGAAAATAATGGTGCTATTGCACAGTCTAAGGAACCTAGATCACATTAATAATCCAAACACATTCTAAGGCATTATCATCTCATTCGTGAAATCGTTGAGATAGGTGATGTTAAGATATGCAAAGTTCCAATAGATGGCAATATTGTTGATTTATAGACTAAGCCTCTGCCACAAACAAAGCATGATCGTCATGCTAGGTTCATAAGTATGAGATACACTAATAATTGGGCCTACTGTAAGTGGGAGATTGTTAGTAATAGTGCCCTAGGCCTATTGTATGGACGCTTTATTTTGATTAAATGAATTTATTATATTATAATTTGCATGTTTAGTATATAATAATATCCTTTAATAATTTTATTCCAAATGTCCCTAATCAGTCGTTATTGTGGTAACAATAATTAATTAAGATTAGTATGGAATATGATAGATATTCATGTGATGAATATGTGTTTGAGAAACAAATCATATTCATATGTATTTGTTGAGAATGAATACTGGACCAACCCATTTTGAGATTAATACATGGATCAAAGTCATAAATTAAATCTCTAAACATTTGTGTCATTAAATCCTTAGAGCTGAAATCACTATAGTTTTCAACATAAGGAATTTTATGTTTTGAGATAATCAAACATTGTCTTTAACCGGACAATTATAAAAGTTATGCTTGAACATAATTAAAATCATGTAGTGAGATGTGAGTGACTAAGATGGAATTTTTCCCTCTTATTATAAGAGAGATATCTCTGGGGCCCTCAACGATTGAGATTGAAAAATGCATGGCCATGCTCGAATGAATTGATGGAGATCAATGTCATTCATTTTTTCAGTCTAATTGGGTATCGAGAAATTAAAGATAGAATGATATAAGGTTGACTTTGTCCATGCCTTATACTCTATCTAGATATCGTGAGACAAAAGGATTATGTCATGAGTTGTATTTAAGTTGTCACGGATCATAAGCTATCATTTAACTTGGGTAGTCGTAATGTCTTGCTAGAGGCCACTTATGACTTATAGGACCAAATACGATTTGGGCCTACTGCCAACGTTAATTGAACCTATAGGGTCGCACATTAAGAATGAACAAGAATGGTTAAGTTTATCACTCTCTTTAAGTAATTTAAAATGATATGATTATTTTAAATTACGAGTAATAATCAGATAAGGAAATAGTGAGATTATTTGATATATTCCTTATCAAATAAGGAAATAGAATTTAATTATTGTTTAAAAGAGTTTTAGATAAATAATAATCAAAACATAATTTAATTATTATTATTTAAAAGAATTTTAAATAAATGATAATTAAATAGAATTTAAATTATTATTTAAAAGAGTTTTTAAAATTCAAGATAAAATTTGATATTCCTTATCAGATAAGGAAAGAGATTTTAAATTATTTAAAAGAGTTTTAAATATATATATAACCTCAAATCCAACTTTACCCAACCCTATATATATATGTGATATATGTATACTTCTCCAGAAACACAAGTTTTTGGCTATCAGCCGTTTGAGAGAATAAATCAAAAACGTTTTGAGAAAACGAAGTTGGAACTAGCATTCCATTCTACCGTTTGTTGTCTTCCAACAAGGCAACACCTTTGGAGATCCTATTCAAATAAAATGTTAGTATCTTGAAGTTTAACGAAACAAGGTAATTATCGTTATATCCTTTTCGATTTGTACATATTGCATGAGATCCTTGGTAGTTTATGGGATATCAATTTTATTTTCCAATGTGTTATGTTCGTATGAGATTCGAACTCAATCTCGTATCCCAGCACACTTCTCTCGCCTTTCTTTTATCTCCATTTCCTAAGGTACAATATAGTATTTCTTATGAGTACAATCATCTTAGCGAGTCTTCTGTGCAAAAATGATTATTTTCTTTCTTTTCCTTTTCTACTCACTTTGCTTTTGTTCGTTCGAGGTTTTCTTGCTTGGCTTTTAGCCTTCACAAAGTTTTTCTTCATTAAAGCACTAGTTTGCAAGAATCTTATACTCACTATACTATACTATCCCTTAGTTTTCACTCTCAATTATTTTTATTTTGAAACCTTCGTAATATATCTACCTCACTTAGTTTTCACTCTAAGTTCGTGTTGGGACCAAAAAGAAAAGGATCAAGAGATTATGCATTAGGCTTACAGTTTCATTCAAGATTCATCAAGAAAATGGAATTAGGCTCAAAATGAAGGTACTAGGGAATTTATACATAGGGTCGACTTTTTGGCTTCAGTGGTAACCAAACAGTGCCTTAGGTCATCCACAACTGTCTCAATTCATGGATTCAATTAACTAAAATTTAACATTCTAACAACCTATAATTCAAACAAACATATATGTTTTTTATGTACTTATTTTTCATTTTGGCATACTTAACACACTTTTACCTATTTACAATGGAACAAAGTGAACTAATTAGTTTAACATTAAACAACCTAAAATCAATTACTATTGAGCTAATTTATAGTTTATACACATAATCCTATTTATATTCTCTTAACCAATCACTTGTAGTTCTACAAGCTCGCACACATACAAGCACACAATAGTTAAAATTAAATACTAAAATAATTAAAAGCAAGCAACAAAAATTTAAAATTTTTGACAAATTTTGAAAAATTCTTTGTTACCCCTCACACTTTATTTGGGACATTGTCTCTAATGTGCACCCAAAAGATAAGAGAATGGACTACCCGACTTAAGCGTTGAAGTTCCTCAATAGTAGTTGGATGGTCCTCCTCGTGCTGGTTTAGCTCTAATTTGTAATGCCACCTAATGGATGGGGTTTCTATGCAGAGTTAGCATGCATTTTTTTTTTGAAAACTAAATCAAGGAAGAGATAACTAAAATTTTCCAAATCCAAAAATTAACTAGAGTATTAAAATAAATAAAATAAAGTGCATAAAATAAGAAAATAGAAATTAAAGCACAAAATTAGTCAAAATCAAAATTCAACTCTTCCTTGTCCCTTTTGGTGGTATTTTCCTCATCTTCGTCTTCTTCTAGATCATTCTCCTCGCCATTTGTTATGTTTGTCCAAAACTAAGGTGGTTGTAGCCACCGAAATGACTCAATAACAAAGTGTTTGGCAAAATGGGTCATTATTTTCTTGAGTTCTAGGCTGCATCGTGTTTGATACTCAACATGTCCCATTATGTGCATGAGTAATTCCTTGTCCATCAGATCATCTTGGGTTGTGTTTTGTTGGTGTACCCTAGGTGGCACTTATTATGGTTCCTCCGGTAGTTCTGGCCCTTGATTATCTTGGTTGAATTAACCAGGTGCCATTGAACTTGCTTTATTTTGCGAAGAGTTTGCCAAGTTGATAAACCGTAAAAGTAATGCTTTTGGATAAATTAAGCCTCGATTTATGTAAAAAGGTTCTCTTAATCCTTTGTTTTCATGTTTTATACCCAGCAAAGCACCAGAGGATGAAAAGAACAGAAAACGGGCCAAAAACAGAGTAAATGGGCCATATCACGAAATCCACACGGCCTGGGCCCAAGACCACACGGTCGTGCCTCCCGTCCTACTAGAACACGGTCGTCTCTCGACTTACACGGCCGTGCCACATTCAACAGGTTCGAACAAAGCCTGGCCCCGACTTACACAGGCGTGTGACATGGGCGTGTCCCTGCCGCGGCTAAGAGAAGCTTTACTCAGATTTGGATACTTGGAGGCAAAGAAACACATTCCAAAGCCTATTCAAACACCCTAGTAGGAATTCCACTTGAATTAGGATACTTAGTGTAACATCCTGAAATTGTGGGGCTATGCATTTAATGTGTGGTTATGTTTAATGTGAGTGTTAGGGGTCCAGAATGGGCTCAGGGTTGGGTAGAGGCCTTAATCGAATTTTCTGTTTGGACACTCTAGTGGAAAGCCTGGTAAAATAGGGCTTAAAAGATGTTATCTTTCTTTTAAAATACAAATGGGCTTGTGGCCCAGTGGCAAAGTGGCGCCACTTAAAAGCAGGGAAGTGGCGTCAACTGAGGAGGCCCAAATTCAAGTTGCATAAAGCCCAACTATTTTAATTAAAATTGGCATTAGGGTTTTATTCTCCCATTCTCTTCTTTATTTTCGGCATTTAGGGTTTTCATCTTCTCTCTTTTCCTCCTTTTCTGAATAAAAGCCGAAAACTCCCTTAAGCATTCTTTTTTTTCACATTTGCCTACCATAGCCGAATCTGCCCTAGCCTTGCCGAAATTCTTCTTTTTCCTATACCGTTCCTATCACTTCTTTACGTTTGATATTACTCTTTTCTCTCAATCATCTCCTTCTCAAAATTCGAAACTTTATAGATCTCTTGAGATCATCTTTTCTTTTTGACCTTCTCAAAAGCTGAAACTTCATAGATCTCTTGAGATCATATTTTCTTTTTGACCTTCTCAAAAGCCGAAACTTTATAGATCTCTTGAGATCATCTTTTCTTTTTGATCTTCTCAAAAGCCGAAATCTTCTAGGAGTTGCCGACCTCTCTGTAAAGGTAGATGCCGATTTCTTCTGATCTATTCTTTTTCTCTTTCGGTTTTTAGAAGACAAAGCTGAAAGGCTAATGGATTGTTGGTTTCTTGTGTTTACGTGTTGGGCGACATTCGGGAATTGAAGTAGATCACTTAGATCTAAAAGCCGGAACCGCTAGTTTCTAAACCTCATATCTCTCTTTTCGGGATTTCAAGGTAAAGGGTTCTCTTTAGATTCTCGTTAGATTCGCTATCATAATTGTGATCTTAACCATATGATATGATGGTAGCAACTGATAAGGTCTTTTAATGGAATCAAATATCGATCAGGCGAAGGAGGAGATTGGATCTGTAAACCCAATCCCTAAGTTTAAGAAACAAGCGGTGTCAGCAGTACGGGATTGGCCACCGGGTTGTGGACCGACTTCGGAACAACACCTTAGACAGATAGCAGTTGTATCGGCTTCTGATAGTGTCGACATAGAAAGTCTCGTCTTGTCGGTAATCAGGTGTGTAGATCTCTAACACACTAATTAATCTGTACTAAATATATGTTATGGGTTAAAAGCCGAAAAAAGGCTGTATAGTAATCTGTACTAAATATATGTTATGGGCTAAAAGCCGGAAAAAGGCTGTATAGACAGTCGGATTACCCAAAAAGGGTAGGCAAGGGATGCCAGGTACGTAATTATAAAAACTTCTCTATGTGTATCGATGTATGTGATAGACTGTAAACTTTTAGGTAGTATATTGTTTTGATTCTGCATGTATGTATGCATGGGATGGGGTTGATATGATAAAGGGGAAGTGATAAGGTCACGTAGTGATCGGTGGCTCTGCCACAAATGATTTATAAGGTCACTTGGTGATCGGTGGTTAAACCACGAATTATAAAGTTAGGTCACAATAGTGATCGGTGGCTAAGTCGCGTTAAATTTATTCCTGACTGTTAGGAATAGGTAGCATGGCTGTCGATATGGTGTGTAGCGGTTGATGGGTTGATTGTAGAAATCCCCAAGGTGTGTTGGTTGGTACGGGCTGGTGTGTAGAGGATGGATTTTTAGGTTGGGTTGGGCCATGTTGCATGTAAATATTTTGTTGCCATTGTGTATGGGCTAATGCCCATAATGTGTTTGTGGGCCCAAGCCTTTTATGTGTTTTCGGGATTTGCACACTGAGTCTTGGTGACTCACCCCTTTATTTTCCCTGACTTTTCAAATGAGCAGTAGATCGTGGACATGGGAGCCGAGGCGGACTCGAGGGGCCATCAAGTCTTTTTATTTTCATAAACTATTTCCGGTTTTTTTTAAGTTTAAATTTTGGGACTATTTATGTAAGAAGGCCTCCATAGCTTAGGTTATCAATTTATAATTGTTAATGTCTTCATTTATTTTTTTTAATTTATGTTCAGCAAAAGAGCAAAGGTTTTCTTCCAATATCACTTACTTAACGAATACATGAATAAAGAAACTGAATTTCCAAAGATCATCCAAGTGAAGTTTTTAACTTAAACCCCGTAGCATGCCAGATCCGGTCATAGCATTTGGGCCGGGTTTGGGGTGTTACATTTTGGTATCAGAGCCCGGTTCAAAACTCGGGCTGCGAAATGGGTCTAGTAGTGTTTTAAAAATTTGATGTGAATTTGAGAAAAATGTCTTGGATGAAGATATGGCCTTCGAGTCTACCGGCACCCGATCCACGTAGGTAAGTATTCTAACTTTTGATATGATATGCATGATTGGGCTTGATGGGCTTGATGGACGCAGACTAGTATGTTAGGCATTGATGGACTTTAGGCTTAGTTTAAACAACTCTTTAAATTTATAAGACTTAATCTATCCGAACAAACCCGTGAACAAATCGCTGGGTTAGGGTGTGGCAACAGGCATACGCATGTTTAGGATTGGATTCAGGAAGAGCTTGGTACTTAAGCGGTCCTAGTGACCCACCTCCTCTTCGCTGGAATCCTACCTGGTGTGTAGTGACTGTTCACCTTAGCCACGAGGATTTGTTGACCGGCCAAAATCTATAATTAAAACCCGAAAGGGACTAGCCATCCTATTTCGCAAAATTACTAAAATACCCCCTAGTTTTGTAAAATTTCTGAAATACCCTTGATTTGTGAAAATTTCCCAGAATACCCTGGATTTGTAAAACCACTAAAATTTGTGAAATTACTGAAACACCCCCGGTTGGCAAAATCACCAAAATACCTATGTTTTGCAAATTTACCCGAAAACCCCTAGATTTACAAAAGTAACCCGGTTTGCAAAATCAAATTTCCCAAAATACCCCTGCTTTACAAAAAAAACAACAACATCAAAATATCTCTATTTCGAAAAAAAATACCAAGATACCCCATTTTGAGGAAATTACAAAATACCCTGTAGGACAAAACTACGGAAATACCCCTGGGTAGAGAAATGATGAAAAAACCCTTATGCAATGAATGTGAGTGCATGGATGCTACTTGTATGTTGATGTATGATGGTTGATGTATGTGGATCCTAGAAATAGGAGATACAAACTTGAGATTGAAACTCGTAGATATAATTTAGAATTCGAAAGAACTACTCTTAAACTACTGTTCATAAGATTGTTCACGGTTAATTAGTGAAAGAAATTAATAATTCATAAAATTTCTAATCAGATAAACGCGAATCAGTAGAATGAGTACAAGGGGTCGTGGACGTCCACCGCGTGGCCGTGATAGGGGTAGGATGGCCGTGTCAGAGCCAGTAGGATCTGGCCATGGGTTAGGAAATGAGATGCCAGTTCCACCAACTGCGGAGGCCGAATTTCAGGATCAGACGGCCGGAGATGATGCTGTATCTCAGGCAATGTTAAGGGTTTTAGAGAGGGTTGCTGGAGCAGGCATGGGCACAAGAGCCCAGAAATCTGTGTCGGAACGACTTAGAGCTAACGGGGTAGAAGTGTTTAGGGGAATTTCTGGTATAGCCCCGAGTACAGCTGAGTATTGGATGGAGGCGGTTGAACGTATAATGGATGATCTGGATTTCACGGAGGAGGAAAAACTGAAAGGGGTTGTATCTCTCCTGCAGGATGAAGCTTATCAATGGTGGCAATGGCACAGGACATGGTCGTAGAGGTGCAGGTTATGCTGAGGCAAGGCAGCCAGCTCTGGTCTATACAGCACGTCGCCAAGGGGACGAGGACGCTCTAGATGCGAATACCGGTGCGTACTCTACCATACTATACTAAGTGTTTCTTTTGGCTTTAGAATTAGAGTGCGCAGTGAAAGCATAGTGGTGAGACTTGGGTAGTACGATTAATAGTTAGTTGGAAATTTCGAGGATGAAATTTCTTTAAGGGGGTAGAACAGTAACATCCTAAAATTGTGGGGCTATGCATTGAATGTGTGGTTATGTTTAATGTGAGTGTTAGGGGTCCAGAATGAGCTCAAGGTTGGGCAGAGGCCTTAATCGAATTTTCTGTTTGGACACTCTAGTGGAAAGCCTGGTAAGATAGGGCTTAAAAGATGTTATCTGTGTTTTAAAATACAAAGGGGCTTGTGGCCCAGTGGCAAAGTGGCGCCACTTAAAAGCAGGGAAGTGGCGTCAACTGAGGAGGCCCAAATTCAAGTTGCATAAAGCCCAACTATTTTAATTAAAATTGGCATTAGGGTTTTATTCTCCCATTCTCTTCTTTATTTTCGGCATTTAGGGTTTTCATCTTCTCTCTTTTCCTCATTTTCTGAATAAAAGTTGAAAACTCCCTTAAGCATTCTTTCTTTTCACATTTGTCAGCCATAGCCAAATCTGCCCTAGCCTTGCCGAAATTCTTCTTTTTCCTATACCGTTCCTATCACTTCTTTACGTTTGATATTACTCTTTTCTCTCAATCATCTCCTTCTCAAAAGTCGAAACTTTATAGATCTCTTGAGATCATCTTTTCTTTTTGACCTTCTCAAAAGCCGAAACTTCATAGATCTCTTGAGATCATATTTTCTTTTTGACCTTCTCAAAAGTCAAAACTTTATAGATTTCTTGAGATCATATTTTCTTTTTTATTTTCTCAAAAGCTGAAATCTTCTAGGAGTTGCCGAACTCTCTATAAAGGTAGGTGCCAATTTCTTCTGATCTATTCTTTTTCTCTTTCGGTTTTTAGAAGACAAAGCCGAAAGGCTAATGGATTGTTGGTTTCTTGTGTTTACGTGTTGGGCGACATTCGGGAATTGAAGTAGATCGCTTAGATCTAAAAGCCGGAATCGCTAGTCTCTAAACCTCATATCTCTCTTTTCGGGATTTCAAGGTAAGGGGTTCTCTTTAGATTCTCGTTAGATTCGCTATCGTAATTGTGATCTTAACCATATGATATGATGGTAGAAACTGATAAAATCTTTTAATGGAATCAAATGTCGATCAGGCGAAGGAGGGGATTGGATCTGTAAACCCAATCCCTAAGTTTAAGAAACGAGCGATGTCAGCAGTACGGGATTGGCCACCGGGTTGTGGACCGGCTTCGGAACAACACCTTAGATAGATAGCATTCATATCGGCTTTTGATACTGTCGACATAGAAAGTCTCGTCTTGTCGGTAATTAGGTGTGTAGATCTCTAACACACTAATTAATCTGTACTAAATATATGTTATGGGCTAAAAGCCGGAAAAAGGCTGTATAGTAATCTGTACTAAATATATGTTATGGGCTAAAAGCCGGAAAAAGGTTGTATAGACAGTCGGATTACCCAAAAAGGGTAGGCAAGGGATGCCAGGTACGTAATCATAGAAACTTCTCTATGTGTATCGATGTATGTGATAGACTGTGAACTTTTAGGTAGTATATTGTTTTGATTCTGCATGTATGTATGCATGGGATGGGGTTGATATGATAAAGGGGAAGTGATAAGGTCACGTAGTGATCGGTGGCTCTGCCACAAATGATTTATAAGGTCACTTGGTGATTGGTGGTTAAACCACGAATTATAAAGTTAGGTCACAATAGTGATCGGTGGCTAAGCCACATTAAATTTATTCCTGACTGTTAGGAATAGGCAGCATGGCTGTCGATATGGTGTGTAGTGGTTGGTGGGTTGATTGTAGAAATCCCCGAGGTGTGTTGGTTGGTACGGGCTGGTGTGTAGAGGATGGATTTTTAGGTTGGGTTGGGCCATGTTGCATGTAAATATTTTGTTGCCATTGTGTATGGGCTAAGGCCCATAATGTGTTTGTGGGCCCAAGCCTTTTATGTGTTTTCGGGATTTGCACACTGAGTCTTGGTGACTCACCCCTTTATTTTCCCTGACTTTTCAAATGAGCAGTAGATCGTGGACCCGAGGCAGACTCGAGGGGCCATCAAGTCTTTTTATTTTCATAAACTATTTCTAGTTTTTCTTTAAGTTTAAATTTTGGGACTATTTATGTAATAATGCCTCCATAGCTTAGGTTATCAATTTATAATTGTTAATGTCTTCATTTATTTTTTTTAAATTTATGTTCAACGAAAGAGCAAAGGTTTTCTTCCAATATCACTTACTTAATGAATACGTGAATAAAGAAACTGAATTTCCAAAGATCATCCAAGTGAAGTTTTTAACTTAAACCCCGTAGCATGCCAGATCCGGTCGTAGCGTTTGGGCCGGGTTTGGGGTGTTACACTTAGGGACCAAGTAAGGCATCTCAAAGTCTATATAAACACCCAAGGGGGAAACTTGAAGAGGAGTTCGGCAGAAGCCAGAAAGGGTGGTTAACTAGGCCAAGGAGCTGAGCCAGAAAGACCAGATTTGTGGAGAATCACTCAAAGATAGCCAGTTGCTCCATCTCGAGAAGCCGGAATTCTACTCAAAACAGCGGATCTCTCCTTCAATTCCTTCAGGGAGTTTTAGGGATTTCTTATGTTTTGTTTTATCTTTTCTTCTGAGATGTTTTCTTTATTTGATATGAACTAAACCTTCAGACACCTGAAGGGGATGAAACCTAAGATAGATCGTGTTATTGTTTTCTGAACTATATGATAAATATTTGACTTGTTCTTAATTATGTGTTTTTAATTATTGTGTTAATATTTCTGGGATATTGATTCAAGTATGATGTGCTTAAGTGGAAGAGCAAAAGTCCCTGCTTAAGAGTAGATCTAGCATAATTTAGCGGAGTTGATCGCACGCCTAGAGATAGGGTGACGAGATTTTGCCGGATTAGGGTGAAACCTAATATGGGAGTCCATAGATCGAGTTAATGTGATTCTAGGGGTTTTAATTAGAAAGAGATTTCAATTAATTAACCTAGGGTTAGACGTTATTCGCTTCAGGAGAGGGTTTAATATAACTTAGGGAATCTTACGGATCAAGTCAAGTGAATACATCGTCTGGTTCAGTGTTAGATAACAAGTGAAGTCTAGGTGGATTCTTCCCAAGGGTGTCGTCTTAATCAACTGAGTTTTTCTTCCAAGTATTTCCCCAATTCACTCTTTTTGTCTTTGCATCTTTAGTTTAGTTAATAGTTAAGTTTAGATTAAATAACCATTCACTTAATTCTTAGGCTAAATAATAGAAAGAGAGTTATTATTAATACTTTTGGTTCCTTTGGGATTCGATATTCCGGTCTTGCCTAAACTATACTATTGTTCGATAGGTGCGCTTGCCTTAAAATCCTTGTTAGAGTTAGTTTCTAGGTTCGATCATTCTCTTTATAATTTTAAGACTCTGATTCCAGTGATCAAGTTTTTGGTGCTGTTGTCGGGGAACTGAAATATTAAGAAAGCTTAATTTTTATTACTTTAGCCATTTTTTTATTGTAACTTATTTTCATTATTATTTTTATTTTTTTTACTTCGCTAATTTTTCCTTTATTTGCTTTTGGCAGATAATTTTAGTTTATAGAGAAGATGGCGCTGAATAATTATCAGTGGCAAGTCATGAGGACAATTCCTACTAAAGCAGCCAGTGTCTTCAACCTCGATGTGGTCACTAGGTTATCTAACCAGCTAGAGATGATGAATAAAAAGTTTGATGGTTTGTATAGTCTCTCGCAGGTACACCCAATAATGCAATATGACTCGAATCTATGAGGCGTGGCGAATCCTGAGTACCCACCCTACGGATATGGCATGGAGAACGAACAAGTCCACTATATCGGTAACTACTCTAGACCTCAAAATAATTTTTATGGTAACACTTATAATGCAGGTTGGAGGTACCATCCCAATTTCTCGTGGGATGATCAAAGTAGCCAAAGACTGAAACTTCCTCCAGCTTTTCAACAACCACCTCACCAACAGGAAGATGAGCCGAACCTTGAAGAAGTGCTAACAAACTTCATAGCAGCCTCAGAAACACGTTTCCAGAAGGTAGAAACAAAATTTGAGGCATTGTCACAGGAATTCAAGAATCAATTCGGGCAACTTGCTAAGCTGACCTCAGAACAACCACAAGAAAGCTTGCCAAGCAACACTGAAACTAACCAAAAAGAGCAAATTCAAGCCGTAACAGCTCATGACGGTGAAAGGTTAGTGGAATCAGACCCAAAGCAAGAACCTGTGGTAAGTGAAGGTAAGGTTGAGGTAAGCCAGGATTTACCAAACCTGGTAATTACAGAGCACCAAGCTCATATGCCATACCCCAATGCGACAAAGAAAGACCACACAAAGAAACAACTCAGTAAGTCTCTTAAACTTTCAAGGAAATTTCATATTAACTTGTCATTTCTAGAAGCTCTTTCGCAGATGCCAAATCCTAGACTTCGTATCGATAAAGAAGAAATTCATGAGGAACGAATGCTTTGGATCGATAAACTAGACTAATGGAAGACACACTTCAAGGAGAGACTAAAAACACATGAAGTAAAAACGAGGCAACTCCACGACGAACTTAATAATGGAACAACCCAACTTAAGATAGGAGATCAAGTACTCAAAATCTTCCCAGATGGAACGGTTGAGGTAACACATTCTAATTTCGGCACTTTTGAGGAAAACATTACTCGACTTAAATTTTATATCAATAATCGAATTGATCGCATGAGAAAGGATTTTCACCTCCTCAAACCACCATGACCATACGAATGAGAGGTAAAGTCTAGCTTAAGACTATAAACGAGCGCTTCTCGGGAGGCAACCCGAGCACTAACCCCATTAATTTTTACATTTTTACAGTTTTTATTTTTATTTTTATTACTTTTATTTTTCCTTTTAGCACCTAACCATAAACTAACCAAAGTACAGATTTCCATACCACACGGCCGTGGCCGTGGCCATGTGGCCACCACAGGAAGGTACAAGGGCGGGGCCAACTACCAGATCCATAATTTCTATTTAACCCCCTTCTTCCCTTCCTTTTCCCGTTATCTTTCTTTTTTCATTTTCCATTATTTACTTTTATTTTTATTTTTATTTTCTTTATTATTTCTTTTTATTACTCGTACCATTTAGATTTAGCTTAGGATACAATAAAATCAGGACGTCTGCTTCGAGGACTCAATTTCAAACGGTTCGAGACGCTTCCCCACGTTCACCTCCAATCCTATTCGGTTTCTTTTCATTGACTTCATCCAAAATTCAGGAAGTTTCACTTCTCTCCCCATCTTATGATTTTATGATTATTTTGATATTATCTATCTTTGTACATTGAGGGCAATGTACATCTTAAGTGTGGGGGGGTTAACTATAGTATTATTTGAAAATCTCTGAATTATTCCTTGTTTAAAAGTAAAGTTTCTCATATTATGATTAGAATGAAGTTTCCCTGATTTATGATTTTTATTGATATGTTTTAGAGTAAGTCATTGATAATTGTGCATTGATGATTAAATTTGAAGGATACTAGAGAATCAAGCATGATAAGTCTATTTTTCAAAAATTATTTTTTTTAGGTTGTCTACCTAAATCTGAATGTTACCTTGAAGTTTGAAATTTACGAGGTTGACATAAAATACCCATAATTCTTGTGAGATTTTGAGCCTTTTAAAGCATACATTCTTTTTCGTGCTCACTTTATTGATTATGAGTGTGTCAACATTGATTTGTTATTCTAGAACTTGCTTTGATTATACATGTTGAGACCACACCTATGATTTGATATACCGAGATGATAAAGGCACCTAGGTTTTAACCCACTCACTCCACTAAAAAAAAAGCCTACCTCCACAATTAACCCCTAGTGAACCCCGTTGATCCTAACAACCCTTTTTATTGACTCACCAACTAATATTAACCCAAAACCTTTTGTATTTGTTATCACCATTCTTCTTGACTACCCTTATATCGAGATTTGATTTGATTTCTTGCCTAGCTATTATCTTTATTTTAAGTAATAGATTCATTCCTTATTATGTAATATTTGACTTGTTCTTAAAAAACAAAGAGAATCAATCGAAGTAAATTCAGTATTAGTATTATGAAAGAGAGCTTACAGTTAAAATTTAGTTATCAAAAGAAAAAGCTCGTATTATTAGGGTTATTATTTTTAGTTGATGTAATTATTTATTATCGTCTCAATATTCCTAGTTAGGCAATCTGTCAGGTCAGTCTCGATTCTAACTAATCGTATGTCTGTCGAGTTTTAAAATTTATAATGAATGAGATCGAACCTAGAAACTAACTCTGACAACGATTAAAGGCAAGTGTACCTATCGAATAGTAGTATAGCTTAGGCAAGACCGGATTTGTCGAACCCAAAGGAACTAAAAGTACTAATACTAACTTTCTTTTTATTATTTAGCCTAAAATAAAGTGAAGTTTCTTTAATCTAAATTGTCGTAACCAATTTTTTGGAAAAACGAAAATCGACTTTGGTTTTGAAAATGAAAATAAAAAAAAGGGAGTCACCACCAATCTTTATTTGGTGTGATCGGATCACCTTTGTTTTAATAAAACGTTTTGATTTACTAAAACACTGCTTTTGGTCTACGAAATTTGAGAAAACAGGCTCGGGAGTCAGTTACGTGCGAGGAAGGGTTAGCACCCTTGTTACACCCAATATTGGTACCAAATTGATTAATTAATGTCTTAATGTCGAAAATTTAAAAAGATTTTAAAATACGATCCTCTTTGCTTAAAGAAAGATGGAATAAATTAAAAATGTATGCCAAAAGGCCGTCTCATTTTAAGGTGAACTGTTATATCCAATTCGTTAAGACACCACATTTCGACCTTCGAAGTTGAACTTGCCTTTTATTCAAAACTTATGAATTTAATTAAAAGGATATTCTGTTATTTAGAATGGACGAGAAAATCGCAAACCCAAAACTTTAGGGCACGATTTCTCGAGCTTCTAAATACAGAACATTGCCTTGGTTTAGAAAATCTTATCTCGGAATGACAAAACATCACATCCAATGCATTAGGACACAACATTTCGAGTTCCCGAGAATAAGCTTTTTGTTTAAAAAAATATTTGTTTTAAAAGGATATTCGGTTATTTAGATTAAACGAGAAAAATCGAGATCCAATACTTTAGGGCACGATCTCTCGAATTTCTAAACACAGAATATTGCCTTTGGGAAAGAAAGAAATTTTGTGTCGAGTGAAAATGCAGCATAATTATAACAAAATGCAGGAAGTGAATTACAATGCTAGCAAGCATATAGAATAAATGCATTAAATACAAATGACAATAATAAAACGAAAATAGAATACAATGAATAAAATCAATAAGCTAAAAGGATGATAAAAAAATAAAAGAATAATAAGCAAAAATGGAAGTTTTACGAGAAGAAAAGGAAAATAATAATAATAATGATAATAGCGATAATGAAAAGTGATGTTAATATATACATATAAGTAGAAACAGATAGAAATGTATATAAGTACAAATATATATAAATATAAGTAGAAATATATAGAAATATATGATAGTACTTATAATAAAAATAATAATACTAAAAGTAAGAATATAAATAATAAAAAATGATATTAATGATATTAGGAGAGAAAAATAAAATAATAAGAATAGTTATGATAATGGAAATAAATAATAATGGTGAATAAATATGAAAATAATAGATTCAAAAAATAATGTTAGGAATAACATTTAAAATAAGTATTAAATACAATAATAATCATTAAAAAAAATAATACAAATTAATACTAACCAGCAATAATGAATATAGTAATACTAACATAAATAATAATGCACATGATAATAATAATAAATTTAAAAAGTAATGAATTTAATAGCAAAATAATTAAAATAATTAAAAAAGGATTAAAATCGAATTAAATACGGATTATAAGGGCAAATCCACAATACAATAAGGAGGAAAGGGCCTATTTGAAACACGCGGATTACATCAGGGACTAAAAAGGGCAATAACCCTTTCCTCCAAAAACGCGCAGCGTAGGCAGAGACTCGATTGAAAATCAAATGGACATTCGGAGCCAAATTAAAAAAACACAAAACCTTGATTGCAGAAGCCTGTAAAGGAGGAGGGACTGCGCACATAAATTTTCCATTTTCCAAATAAACATGCGGATCCCTTGGCAGGTGGGTCAGACTCGGGTCAGGCCATGCCAAACAACGTCGTTTTGGGGCCACTGAAACAGGCTCTAAACGGCATCGTTTTGGCCCCCTTATGAAAACAAATTTTTCCTTTTGTTTTTCATTTCTGCTGCTTGTTTAAAAAAAAAAAACTAACTCCTTTTGCTTTTTTTTCTCTGCAGGTCTGGGGTCTCCGGCTAGTCTGCCACCGCGTCTCCATATATGTATATGTATATGCCAAAAAGAAAAAAAGAAAAGAAAAAAAAAAGAACTTTGAAAAATAAAAAGAAGAAATCACCTCTATTTCTCGGTTTTGATTCTAGTTTTTAGGGATTAATCTCTGCTTTTGTTTTTGATTCAATCTGTCTCTGTGTTTAATCTATGCTATTGTCGGTTTGTTTCTATTTTTTAGATCTCAAATCTCTATTTTTTTTCATTCCAAAAAAACTCTCCTTTTACAAAGAAATTAATCGGCTTTTATAGCCTTTGTTTCTTTACACTTTGTTACTTTCTGTCTCTTCTCGTTTAATGCTTGCAGGTCAGAGGCGGTGTTGGGCAGTGGACAAGACCACGGTGCAGGGCAAGTGGATGTCAAAGGGGTGGCGTCAGAAGGCTGAAGACCCTAGGTGTGGCGCACCTAGGGTTTGTTTATTTTTTGATTGGGTTTTGTCTTAGTAGGCTGATTAGTTTTGGGTTTTAGTGGGTTTGTAATTGGGCTTTCGGGTTCGGGTTATGTTTGGTTTGGGTAGTTTAGGTCTGCTGGGTTTTTTTTTGGGTTGTAATAATGGGCTTCGATTTTGGGTTGGGACTTTAATGGACCTCGAGCAAATTAGGGTCTTACAGTTGCCCCTCTTTGCTCGTTGTCGTGTAACGGGAACAGAGCAAAGACTTAAAAAGATCCAAATTTGCCTGGTCCTGCTGAGTCTTGATTCTTCGGTGCTCCTATTCTTCTTGTAGCCTTATTCCAGTCCACTGCATCTTGTTGCTTCGATACACTTCACTGCTACTTCAGAGAGATAGAGCCTGTAGCTTTAATTTGCTCCTGCTCCATTGTATCTTCAAAAGTATAGGAATTGGTCCTTCGATCTATTCCATTGTGATCTCCAGAGAGATAAAGTTTGTAATCTTTAGCCTATTCCACTGCTGGTCAGGGAGCTAGGGTTGTGGCTTAAATCATGTTCCCCTACTGTTTAGGGAGACAAGATGTAACATCCCAAATTAGGGGCTATTTGTGATTGAATAATTATTTGGTATGTTGGAACTGCTGTGAGATTATTTATGAAAATATATGGTTTAATCAAAGGCCTTGAGTAGGCTCGATTTGGTAAAAATTTCAGTTTCTAACTTTAAAGGCAGGGAGCCTTAGCAGGAGGGGGTTATAAGAATAAATAAGGGATTTCTGGCATAAGAATAATCCTAGAATAAGTGGCAAAAGTGAGGCCACTTAAGAGCTAGTGTGACGCCAACAAGGAGCAAGGGAGAACCTTGGTTCGAGTCACAGAAATCCTCCCTTTTTGCTCTTTATTTGGACGGCACAAGGGGAGAGAAATTCTCTCCTTAAATTCTTTTTAATTATCTAGATAATAGGATAAAATGAGCTTTTTAAAGGGATTTTATTCTAAGGATAAATAAGGATATTAATTGGATTATTAAGGGATTATTGATTTATTATCTAGGATTAATTCAAATTATTTGAATTAATTAAACAAGTGGCCAAGAATAATTTAAGGAGATTAAATGGATTTTGAACTCCTTGTTGCCAATGGTGGACGGCAAGCTTAAGGAGGGGGGCCGAATGCTTATAAATAGCATCAGCCTAGTACTTGTTTTGTTTTTTTTTTCCATCTTGGCAAACTGCCGAAATTCTCAAACCTCCCATCTATTTTCTCTCCTTTCTTTTCTTTCAAACACTACTAGCCGAAAACTCTCACCATCTTCTCCTCTCCATTAGTTTTCTACCATTATTTCTCCTCTATTCTTTTGACCGAATATCCATTCCTCTGTTGCCGAAATCCTCTTCTCCTGTTAAGACTCACTTTGGCCGAATATCAGGAGGTCATAAGGGTTCCTCGGGATTTCTTCTTCAGACCGATTAGCAAGGGGTAAGTATGCCGAAAATCTTTCATCTTATTATCTCCCTATGTCGACTTGGTAAAAAGGGAAAAGCCGAATTATCATGGTGGCTAATTAATGTAGTATCGATTTTGTTTAGGTGCCAGGATTTTAAGGTATTCGATCTAAGCCTCCATCCTCTGTCAACCGAAGTTGGTAAGTGTGGGTAAGGCCTATGTTAGTATTCAAAAGCCGAAAGCTTTGGTTATGAGTAATAGTGACTAATCGATTATTTTGGAAAAACAGATTCAAGTATCGAGTGCCGTGGTTAGTAGCCAAAGCGAGGAAAGGTAAGATACCGGGTTCATAAGGAACCCCTGTTAATGGTTTGGTTTGGCCGAATAGGCCATAATACTAATCCTAAAAGTTGGCTGAATATAGGTGCAGATAGATCTAGGTGGCCGACTCCTCTTTCGGGATTTAGACGATTCAGGGGTGACAGGTGTGTACATACACACGTATAACTTATTATATATATACTGAATATTGTGAATGCTAACTTAATGTAGCATTGAAAAATATACCTTATTGGTATAAGTGACGATTCAGGTAAGTCTCTGTTAATACTAGATTATTATGCTTTTGGGGAGCATGGTTTATATGTTACATGTGATAAATGAATGAGATCTATTCATGACTATTTGACTATTGTGGGTTGAATGAGTGGAGGGGGCAGTGTTATTCGTGCGGACGGGCACCAGTGTTTTGGTAACACACCGTGACTACGGTCACCAGAGGTTTGGTACCTCCAGAGGTTTGGTACCTCAAAGCGACTTGTCCCTGTGGTTAACACCATCGTGGGTTGGCCCCACTTGAGATACGGGATCGTCTGCCAGTGATTTGGTATCACACGATGGGTTGGCCCCATCACCCGATTTGTGTCTACGGACACCAGTGTTTTGGTAACACATTGTGACTATATGTCACCAGTGGTTTGGCACCACCAGTGGTTTGGTACCACAACGGGGTAGACAGTGGCGTATGGCTGGCTAGGTTGGGACACATGATATTCTGCATATTAATTGTTATATGTTGTGTATGAAAATGTTTTTAAAACGGGGGAAGGGTTACATACTGAGTCTTGGTGACTCACCTTCTCCTTTACATTTTTCAGGTGACACGTAGATCGCGGATATGGAGCCGGGTTGACTCGAGGTGGCCATGCAGTGGACTTGAGTTAATTGAACTTCAAATTTAGATATTTTATTTTATTAAGGGTTTATTTTATTTTGGATGTAATAAGGCCTCCTTATACTTTATTTTTGTTATTTTTCTCATATGTTGGATATTTTGTTTAAAACTATATTATTAAAATTAAATTAAAACCACATGTTTTCCTAAATTAACACGAAAAAGTTTTATCGTGTCATCGGGCACACTTGAAATTTCAATATAACTCGGCATAAATTAATTTTTCGAATAAGCACTGAGTAAAGCTTTTACAAAACAATCAAACAAAAAGATTTTCAACAATTTAAATCGATTTAGAAAAACGAATTTCTCAAAAATGTTTTCCACTGTAATAAGCTAGATTCGGCCATAAAGTTTGGGCCGGGTTTGGGTTGTTACACAAGATTTGCCTTCGATCTTTGTCCTACTACTGTTTAGGGCAACAAGATCTACAATCTTCAACCTATTCCACTACTGGTCAGGGCAATAGGACTGTGGCTTAAATCATGTTCCCTACTGGTTAGGGAGCCAAGATTTGCCTTCGATCTTTTTCACACTACTATTTAGGGCGACAAGATCTACAATCTTCAACCTATTCCACTGTTGGTCAAGGCAACAGGACTGTGGCTTAAATCATGTTTCCCTACTGTTTAGGGAGACAAAATTTACAATCTTCAACCTATTCCACTACTGGTAAGGGCAATAGGACTATGGCTTTAAATTATGTTCCCTACTGGTTAGGGAGCCAATATTTGCCTTCGATCTTGCCCCACTACTATTTAGGGCGACAAGATCTACAATCTGTAACCTATTCCGCTGCTGGTCAGGGTAATAGGATGATTTTCAACCAATTCCACTGCTGGTCAGTGGCAATAGAACAATCTTCAACCTATTCTACTGCTGGTCAGTGGCAATAGAATGGTGGCTTCACCAGTGTTGCTACACCATCCTCTGGGGACATATCCTGTAGACTCCGTTGTATATGCTTGTTTATGCCAAATGATTAGGATGCTATTATCAGAATGAATCTAACGCTCCTAACTAAATGTATTATGGGCACCATTTGCATGAATATAGAATGTCATGAGAACGATCCCTCGTATAATGATTAGGATGCTATGATCAGAATGAATCAAATGCTCCTAACTAAATGATATTATGGATGACCTTTGCATGAATGCAGAATGAGAATGATCCCTTTTTAAAAGCTTAGGGTTGTAATTGCTCGTTTTACCCGTCAAGGTCACGCCACGGACGCAATTTCTCGTCTTCTCATGTAACTGATATTTTTTGACAGAGAATCTAGGGAGATAGTCATGATTTTAAACTCCCCTTTCTCGAATGTTTCCAGCTCCTAGGCGTGGTGGTTCTAGACAACAGTCCTGTTTCAGGTTCCTGCGTTGTTTAGAAACTTCCAGAGTAATAGGCAAATCTCCTTTTATGGAAGCATCATGGGTCCATTAACCATTATTTCAATTGCAAACTGCTTAAAAGATTTAACGATGGATAACACAGGAATTTATGAAGAATAGAATTGAATTAATCAACAAAAGCGAACATTATTGGAATTCACAAATGGGAAAAAAGAAAAAGTAGGTGCCCCAGATATCGCAGTCTGAGCTTCACCATCCAATCTTTCTGAAGATCATTTTGAGCTGAATAGATGTTGGGAGATCTGTAGTGCTTTGTAGATGTCCTAAGGTGTAACATTCCTCCCTTTTTTGCTAATTCAGAGAGGACAAAATCGTCACATACCCCTTCTTTTGTCAGAATTTGAGCCGTCCTTTTCGGGTTTTTGACTCAAAACCCCATTGGTCTCAAAGCGCCCTTTGCGGGTTTTCACTTTAGCCTTTTCCTCTTTAAGCAAAATACTTTTTGACTAAATCCGAATTTATAGGATTGGATAAGTTTTTCCCATCCATCTCGGCCAAGATCAGTGCTCCTCCAGAGAAAGCCTTTTTCACCACATAAGGTCCTTCCCAATTTGGCATCCATTTTCCTCTGAAATCCTTTTGTATGGGGAGGATCTTTTTCAAAACTAAGGGGAGGATCTTTTTCAAAACTAAGTCTCCCTCGTGGAATTCTCTTGGGCGCACCTTTTTGTTGTAGGCTTGCATCATTTACTTTTAGTACATTTGACCGTGACGGGTAGCTTTCAGCCTCTTCTCCTCAATCAAATTTAGCTAATCATATCAAGCTTGGATCTATTCTACTTCGTCCAGCTTCAGTTCAGACAAGACTCGAAGGGATGGAATTTCGACTTTGATGGGTAAAACTGCCTCCATTCCGTAGACTAATGAGAAAGGAGTTGCCCCGGTGGAGGTTCTGACCAATGTTCGATAGGCAAAAAGGGCAAATGGTAACTTCTCATGCCAATCTTTGTAAGTCTTAGTCATTTTCCCCACTATCTTATTGATGTTCTTATTAGCTGCTTCCACTGCACCGTTCATTTTTGGTCGATATGGTGACGAATTGTGGTGTCTGATCTTGAATTGCCTGCAGACTTCTGCGATCATGCTATTGTTCAAGTGTAGCGCATTATCAGATATGATCCTTTCAGGCATTCTGTATCGACATATGATTTCCTTTTTCAAGAACTTGTTGATTGTTGATTTCGTCACATTAGCATACGAAGTGGCCTCTACCCACTTAGTGAAGTAGTCGATTACCACGAAGATGAACCGATGTCCATTGGAAGCTTTTGGCGAGACTGGTCCAATGACGTCCATGCCCCACATAGAGAAAGGCCATGGGGAGGTCATAAAATGTAGAGGTGAAGGTGGTATGTGAACCTTGTCCCCATAAATTTGGCACTTATGACATTTCTTGGCATAATCAATGCAGTCTCTTTCCATGGTAGACCAATAATACCCGAATCTCATGATTTGTCTAGTCATTGTGAAACCATTGGCATGTGTTCCAAAAACGCTATCATGGACTTCTTCAAGGATTTTCTTAGCCTCGGTGGCGTCCACACACCTCAGCAGCACTTGATCCTTTCTTCTTTTGTATAGGATCTCTCCATCCAAGACATAGTCACAGGCTAGTCTTCTTAGCGTCCTTTTGTCATTCTCAGTAGCTTGATCCGGGTACTCATGATTTTTCACGTATTGCAGTATATCATGGTACCATGGGTGATCATTTTTCTCCTCTTCTTCGACGTTGTAGCAATGGGCCGGGGCCTCACAAATGCTCATTTGTATTGGTTTCATATCCTCATTTTGTTTACTCGAACCATGGAAGCCAAGGTGGCCAGAGCATCAGCCATCTGATTTTCGTCTCTTGGCAGATAACTGAAAGTAATGTCATTGAACTCTTTGATCAATTCTTGGACCAATCTTTTGTAGTCGACCAGCTTGGGATCTCTTGTTTCCCATTCTCCTTTGAGTTGATAAATTACCAATGCAGAATCTCCATATACCTCCAATACTCTGACTTTGCGTTCTATAGTGACACGGATACCCATGATACAAGCTTCGTATTCTGCCATATTATTTGTGCAATCAAAATCCAATTTACAAGTAAATGGATAATGATCTCCATTTGGAGATACCAGAACCGCTCCAGTTCCATTGCCTACAGCGTTTGATGCCTCGTCAAAATTCAGTTTCCAAGGACGATCTTCTGAGGTACCTTCTTTGGTGGTTGCCACGTACATTAAATCTTCGTTAGGGAAATCGAAGTCCAAAAGCTCATAATCTTTCAGAGCTCTACTGGCTAGAAAATCTGCTATTACACTCCCCTTCACCGCCTTTTGGTTCACATAAACTATGTCAAACTCAGAAAGCAAAATTTGCCATCGGGTTATCCTTCCATTCAAAGCAGTCGAATCCATCATATATTTCAGAGGTTCTAGCTTCTAGATGAGCCAAGTCGTATGATACAACATATATTGCCTCAATCTCCAAGTTGTCCAGATCAAGGCACAACACAGTTTCTCAATTGGTGAGTACCTTGTTTCACATTCAATGAACTTTTTACTAAGTTAGTATATTGCCTTTCCCTTCTTTCCTGACTCATCGTGTTGGCCAAGTACACATCCCATTGAATTATCCAGTACTGTCAAATAAAGGATTAATGGCTTATCTAGATTAGGCGGCGTCAACACTGGGGCATTGGACAAGTATTGCTTTACTTTGTCAAAGGTTTTTTGGCATTCCTCATCCCATGCACCTGGATTGTATTTCTTAAGAAGACGGAATATGGGGCCACATCTCTCAGTTAGTTGTAAAATGAACCGAGCAATGTAATTAATCTTCCTAAGGAACCTCAAACTTCTTTCTGAGTGCGCGGTGGAGGCAGTTCTTGTATAGCTTTGACCTTGTCTGGGTCAACCTCAATCCTGTAACAGTATGATTTTGGCCCTAATCGAAATGGTGGTTTCGGGACCACGAATTCGAGTCCAAGATATATTTAAATTATATATTCTGTGCTTATTATATGTGAATTAATGTGTGTGAAAGTTTCGTAGAAAAATTTAATCGTTTGTGTGTTTAATTTGAAAAAAAGGACTTAATCGCGTAAAATGTAAAAGTTGCAAACTATAGTAAAATGTGCTAAATTGATGGTGGCTTCTTAATATGGGGTATTAAAAGTGCAATTAGCCCATTTTTCATGATAGTGGACGGTTATGGTCTTAAATGACCTTATAATTTATGTTATGAATATTATTATTAAAAGGTTAGTATGGTAATTTGTTAAATAATAATAATATATGTTATAATTTACTAAAACAAAACCACTATCATCTTTACTTCTCTCATGGCCGAATGTTAGCAAAAGAAAAAGGGGTTGAAGAAGCTTTGATTTTCGGCAACCATTTGGTTTAATTAGGTATGAATTTTAGCTCGATTTTTGTTGATTTTTACGTTTTTGAGATCGTTGCTTAGAGTATTAGCTGACCCATGCTAAAATTTTGATATAAACTCATGAATGATGTTCAGCCATTGACATGTTCTTGTAGTTTTTGATGTTTGATGATTTTATAATAATGATATGTTAAAGATTAGCATGTTTTGTATTAGAAATTTTAGTGATTTTGAGTATTTTGGGCTAAATTGCAAAGAATAAATTTTTAAGGGGCTAAAATGCAAAATAAATGAAAGAAATGGACTTGTATAGTCCCTATGAAAATTCGGCCCTAAGGTATTATAGTGAAATTTTGTGTATTTTGTGTTTTGTGCAAATAGGACTAAATTGTAAAAATGTGAAACATTAGGGGTAAAATGGTAATTTGCCCATTATTGTGTTTTGGGACTAAATTGAGATGAAATGTGTTTGAATGAGCTAAATTTTAATGTGTCTAGATCAAGAACAAAGAAAAACAGATTTGGATCGGGGAAAGGCGAAGGTTACCGAATAGCCGGCCTACGTTGTCCGTCGACAGTCGAGGTAAGTCCTTAAGAAAATATATATTAAAGAGTTAATTATGAACATGTTAAATGATGATATTTGATAATTTTGAGTATAAATTTATATGTTAGCCGAATGTAAAGATGTTAAATTGGATTGAATATATTTTTGTTAATGTGATATGAATAAGTATATCCGATATGATATGTCGATGTAATATGATGTATATGATTTGTTTGTGATGTTAGCATTAAGAAATGTGTATTGAAGGATTAATTATGTTATTTATTCAGGCTTCGAGCCTAGCAGGCCTTGTGCCGGTGATTTATTTCGGGCTTCGAGCCTACCAGGCCTTGTGCCGGTGAAATATTTCGGGCTTATTGCCTAGCAGGCTAAATGCCGATGTTTAAATCTCAGACCTTGAGTCTAGCAGGCCTAGTGCCGGTGTGTGCAATTCGAGTTAAAGCCTAGCAGGTGCTATACCGGTGAGTTTCAATTTTGAACTTCGTTTATATAGTAATAAGGTCATGAAGCAAATCTAGTAAGCTTTAGCTCTGAAAATGAATTTGTTAATTCGGCAACAAGGTATGTACTTCATACTTTAATGTCATATATATATATATATATGTGTGTGTGTGTTATGATAATGAGCAAATGAAATGATGAAAGAAAAATGTGTTATACACTTGGTTGTGAAGTTTATTTAAATACAATATAATATGCCATATGGTTATTGGAAATGCGAAAGTATGAGTGTGGTTAAAAGGTTCTTGTAAGTATATTTATACACCTAGTTATGTAATTATCTATGTATAGGATGGATAACGTCTACGTTTGAGTTGGAAACTTTTGTTTATGTATCTATATTGAAGCCATGCGAATATGGCTTACTTTTAATATCTTGAGTTTTCATTGTTTCATGTTTTAATTATAGTATGTGTGGTTTTTAATGAATTATAAGTATAGTAACTTGTTTGTTCGTACATGCATTAGTATATTTATATATGAGATGAATTTATAATTGATGGTATAATGGATATGTTGGTTTAGTTTGTATTAGTCTAGTATGCATATGCTTTATGCTTGATTGGGTGATAATTTGTGATTGGATTAAGATTTAATATAAGGTGTATTTGTATATTCGGCTAAGGCTTGGACTCATGATAATATAAATGTATTATATATATTAGATGTTTTCATTAATGACAGAATGTATATTCTATGATTGTTTTGGTTTGTTCATAAGAGAATTGATTTGTGCACGACTATGTGTTTAAGGAACCAAAGGTGCATTTGTTCTTTTAATAGATATAAACCAAGTGCATTTTATATATTTATGATGTGATCGTTTGAAGCTTAGTTACTTTGACTCTGTATGTAGTGGTAAATATACTTATATGTTAGGCATGATTAGACAGATTATTAATATCTAGTAAATATGAATGATGAGTTTGTTACATTATTCGGCCGAATTCGTGGGGTACATATTTAGCAGGTGATTAAACGATGGTATGTGAGATATTAAATTCGATTAAGTCATTGTATATACGGTTAAGATGTGCTTAATCTATGCTGGATTGTTTGATGTAATAATTTGATAAAGGATCTTTAGTAATGTGATGTGAAGTGATTGAGTGGATATGTTCATATATTTAGCTATGCTAGAAATTAAGTCTAAAATGTTGTAATGTTATAATTATAGTAATGATCGCATTGTGTATGCTTAAATTCAATTAAATGTTTATTTGGAATTGAATTTAATTCGGTAATACCTCATAACCCTAATCTGGCGATGGACACGGGTTAGGGGGTGTTACATTTGATTGGTATCAGAGCTTACGGTTTAGTCAATTCTAGGACTACCGGAGCGCGTGAGAGTCTATCTATACATGCCTTTATTAAATATACGATAGTCTGGTGACTTCTGATATTTCAAACTGTGTTTTATATAGTAAATGGATCCTGACAGATCCGTAGCGGATGATGTAGAGAGTGTGGCGCCTGATCACGCACTGATCACCACACAATCCACATGCCACATATCATTATGCAAAGTGCACCCAACCCAGCCTAGGGTCCATCCTCTACACACCCCCGTATCCAGCCACCACACACCAGGGGATTACTAAATCAACCCTCCAACCTCTACACACTAATTCAGCAATTAATGCCACCACGTGAACTAAATCAGAAATAATCCACAACGCGACCTCAGTCAGCGCCAATCCACAATGTAGCTCGTAGCTCACATCAAAACCACGATGAGGCACAGAGCCACTCATCAATCCACGTGAGGCTCGCAGCCATCACTAAACCACGTACATAAAGTACACCCTGTCCTTCTTTCATATTCATTTCCCACCCCATGCACATGCAACGTACAATAGTGCCATGATAAATGATGCATGTACATGTTATTCAGGCATTCAATGACATTTTCATAGGCATATTCACAGTCTCATCAATAATTAACACTGACCTGGTTATCATTATACCCCTTAAGGGTATCCATCTCAATATTGCCACTG
Source organism: Gossypium australe (assembly GCA_005393395.2). Classification (NCBI taxonomy): domain Eukaryota; kingdom Viridiplantae; phylum Streptophyta; class Magnoliopsida; order Malvales; family Malvaceae; genus Gossypium; species Gossypium australe. Next base: position 34,368,965 of record CM016623.1, on the reverse strand, counting down.
CACTTATTAGCATATACATAACACATGTAAATAACATAAACCCGAAAAACGGTGGGTTAATCACACACCTGATAACTTGAAGAACTACGCTCTCAATCCCGATGCTATCACTAATCGAAACTACAGCTATCTGTCTATGCTCCTGCTCTGACGCTGGCCCACACCCCGGTGCCAATCCCGAACTGTAGAGACTGATCTCTTCTTAAACTTGGGGATAGGGGTTACCCCTTGTCCTCCTTGACTGGCATTCGCATCCATCGGCGAACACTTAAATCAAAACCCGATTAATACAAGATCTTAAACGAATAAAACTACAACTTAACATCCTTACCAAAATGGATCTGAATCCCGAAACTTTCCTTATTCCTGTCGATTCACCCCTACATATACATAGTCAAAATCGGTCATCACTAATAGACAAAATGGCCTATGGCCGAATACCACAAACCACCTACCTCGCTTATCCAAATCCCAGAAGCCGCCACTTGTCCTGAAGTTGTCGAAATCCCTATTTAGCAAATGTTAGAATCGGTTTCAACCCAAAACTCAAGAAAGTGGCCTATGGCCGAATGCTATAACTGCTTACCTTGAAGAATCGAATCCAAGAATCTCCTTAATGCCCTTAACGCTATCTTCCCTTGACTACACAAGAAAGAAACATGAGATCAAGGCCCTAATAAGGTTCGGCCAACCTTAGACCAAGGCCTAATCACTTGATTCGGCACTCCACTGAAATAGAACCCATAACCGATTGCTAGGATAGAAAAACTTACCACTATACAAGCACCCTCAGAGAATCAGCTTCTAGCTCCCCAAAGAGAAAGGTTTCGACACTTCAATGGTGAAGAGAGATCACGCCAAAGTGGGGAGAGTTGAATGCTTAGAGGATTCGGCTAAGCCTTACAAATGGTGATGGGACATTCGGCTATCAAAAAGAGCAGGTATGGAGTTGAAGAAAAGAAGAATATGAGAGGCTTGGGAGGATTCGACAATGGTGAACAATGGGGGAGAGGTTTCGGTTTTAAGGATGTGTGACAAAGAAAAGGAGATAAGAGACTTATAAGGTTCGGCTATGACTCTAGTTGCAAATAGGGTATTTGGCCATATAAGAAAAGATGGAGAATTAAAGTTGGAAGAAAGAAAAAGAATAGGAAGAGAAAGTGAGAAGAAATTCGGCAAGGAGACTAAAAGAAAAAGAAGAAAAAGAATGCTCATTAAAAGGTGATTCGGCACTCCCCTCTCAACCCCTCAAAACCAATTATACACATTTCTAAAGTCCTACATTCAGCCACTACCTTTCACCTCACCCTTATCCCATGAATTTCTCCTATTTTCTCTCTTCAACACTCATTCAAAAAGTTTGAATGAGTCCAACCTTCATCCTCTTACCTTAGCCGAAATTCAAAATAAAAGACCAAGTCTAAATCCTCATCTTTCCAAAGTCCCAATGCCGTCCAATTGCTCCTTCTCTTTGACGCAAAAAAAAGAACCCCACTTGCTTCCCTTGCCACTCGAACCTGAGCCCTTCTCCACTTGCTTGAGGCGTCACTTACCAAGGCCCTAAGTGGCGCCTTCAAGCCACTTTACCAAGCCCAATGTTATGTCCAAGAACCCCCACAATTTCTCTTAAGACTTCCTTAGCCAAGCTCCCCCACATCCTAGGTTCTCAAAACCCCTAAAACACATCCAAACATACACCAAGCCCACTATCCCCTGAATTATGAATAAACGTATAACCCCTAAATCCCGAATGTTACAATTCTACCCTCCTTAAAAATAATTTCGCCCTCGAAATTACTTGACTAAACTAAGCAAGGTTACTGCTGCTCACTGGACCTCTAAAAGCACTTACCAAAAAGTACGTCTGCTATCGCTGATTGCCCTAACGAAGTAAGTACGATCACTTTCCTAGATACAATCTCAAGGTTCCAAACACTTCACTGGCACTATAAGAACGAGCTAACTTTACAACGAACAAGGCAATAAAGGGTATTGCAGAAATAAGGGATGTACCCGTTATCACATCTGACACATCTTCCTTCTTGTGACGACTGACTGCCTAAACCAACCTTGGTTGCCTCGCATCTGAACCTTCAGCACCTCTGCTTGGTGTTTCACGACCTCGACCGAAACCATTCCCTCCATGGTTCGGACCACGACTCCTTGTCACCTGCTGACCACCTCCACCTGACTGCACATAACCCTGGCCTACTGTCCGAGCCCTATCCATCACTTGAGGACAGTTCCTAACCAGATGAGCCTTAGACCCACACCGGAAACATTCCTTACTATTTCTCCAGCACTCTCCTGCATGAGCTCTCCCATACTGAGCACATGGACGACTCCGATTCTCAGCAACTGGTACAGGTGCACGCACAGAATTCTCAGTCCTTGGTCTTTTCTGAAAATCTCCAGATGATTCCGACGGTCCAAAACTCCTCTTATTCCAATTCCTATCCTTATCTCGGTTCTGTCTCTCAGTCCTCTTAACTTCTTTAGCGATCCGAGCTTTCTCCACTAGAATAGTAAAGTCCCTTTCTCTCTGCGGAGCAATCAACACCCGCAATCCATCTTCAAATCGGACACACCTCTCATAATCAGTAGCCACGATCCCCTTAGCATGCTGACTTAACCGCAGAAATTCCGCTTCGTACTCTGCTACCGACTTACTTCCTTGCACCAAGTTTAGAAACGCCTTCCTCTGCGAGTCTATATAACTAGGTCCAACGTATTTCCCTCCAAACTTAGCCTTGAAATACCCCCAATCCACTCGATCTGCAGGGGTACCCTGTCTGACAGTGAGCCACCATCGATAAGCCTCATCTCGGAGCAACGAAACAGCACCTTTCAGCTTTTCTTCCGCCGTGCAGTCCAAATCATTCATGATCCTTTCGACTGCCTCTAACCAATACTCTGCCACGTTCGGAGCTACCCCAGACACTCCTCTAAAAACCTCGGCTCTGTTTGCCCTAAGCCTCTCAGACACTAACTTCCGAGCTCCAATGCCCACATTGGCTCCTGCGACTCGCTCTAGCACTCGCAGCATAGCCTGCGATACTGCGTCATCTCCACCCGTCTGATCCCGATCCTCTGCGCCCATCGCTGGGGGCGGCACATCATTTTCTGACCCATGGCCAGACCCTACTGGTTCCGATACTGTCATTCTACCTCTGCCAAGTCCACGACGACCATGTCCCCTAGAACTCATATCTAACATCGCGATTTAATCTGATTAAAAAGTTTTATGCATTAGTACTTTTGGTTCCACTATTTATCCGCGAACAATTTTATGAAAAGAAGTTTTCAGAAGTAGTTCTTTCGATCAACCAAAGTTTTCAGCTCAAGTTCACTATTCTAATTCAGAGAGTTACATTCATTCATTCATAACATTCAACACACTATTATGGGCATCCTTGTCCATTCCCAACCCAGGGGTATTTTCGTCATTCATCCTACAGGGGTGTTTTAGTAATTAATCGGGGTCGATTCAAAAATAATCTTTACAATCAAAGGCATTCTAGAATTTTCAAAACTCGAGGGTATTTTGAAATTTTTTTCCAAATCAAAGGTATTGCAGAAATTTTGGAAATCGGGGTTATTTCGGTAATTTTGGAAGTCAGGGGCATTTAGTAAATTTTCCCAAATCAGGGTATCTTGATATCTCGCACAGTAGGGGTTTCGGTATTTTTGTAAAGTAAGAATATTTTAACAGAAGTCGAGGGTATTATGGTAATTTTATAAACCAAGGGTATCTGGCTAATTTTGTAAATTGGAAATATTTTGGAAAAAATTTTCAAAATAATTCTTACAATTCAAAGGGGCAATTTGATGATTTTTAAAACTAGGGTTTTTATAAAACAGTATGGCTAGTCCCTTTCGGGTTTTAATTATTGAGTTTAGCCCGTGAACAAGTCCTCTTGGTTAGGGTGAACCGTCACTACGCACCAGGTAGGGTTCGAGTAAAGAGGAGGTGAGTCACTAGGACTGCTTAAATACCAAGCTCTTACCGAATCCAATCCTAGACATGCGCCCGACTGTTGCCACACCCTAACTCGGTGACTTACTCATAGGTTTGTTTGGTTGTCCTTAAGTCTTATGTATCTTGTGTTGGAGTAAGCTAGTCCTAGAGTTCAATAGCCCTAATCTACTAATCTACGATCCCATAATGCCCATAAAGTTCACATATACAAATCACTTCAATAGCTAGGGGTACTTACCTGGTGGACTTCGGGTCGGAGATACAGGTGCCATGCCAGAATAACCCTCAAAGATTCATGAAAGTTTTTGTTTTTGAAAACCCATCTCTGAAAAAAATTTGTTTTTTTTAAAAAAAACCCATCTTTGAAAAAAAAATGTTTTTGGGCCCAAAACCCTCAAAGCCGAGTTTTGAACTGGGCTCTGATACCAAACTGTAACACCCCAAACCCGGCCCATACACTATGGCCGAATTTAGAATGCCACTGCGGAAAATGTTTGAAAAGATTTTGACTTAAAAGTAAAAACATAAAAATTTGCTGTCTTTAATAAAACGTTGTGTATTTAAAATTCTAAGTAAAAATTGTATTATTACAAATCTTCCGGATTTAAAACTTTAATGTATGTTTTTAAGATAATGATTGTTTTTTTTAAATATAAATAAAACATTTCCAAGTACTAATTTTTATCGTCAATCCAACTTAAACATATAAAAATTTCCAAATACTTTAAGTGGCCCTTATTACAATAAATGATTATTCAAAAATACTGAAAATATAAAGTGCATGAATTAAATAAAACATCTTCTGCATGACCACCTTTGTATCCGCTCCAACCCGGTTCAAGCATCATGTATCACCTGCGATGTTTGGTAAAAATTTGGGTGAGTCAAACAGACTCAGTGTGTAATTAGTCCACAGATATCCACACATTGGGCTTGGCCCATTACCACCACATATCATATAACAATGCAAATTATCCACATGATTCCACATATTGGGCTTGGCCCATTACCACACCAATCCACATGCCACATATCATTATGCAAAGTGCACCCAACCCAACCTAGGGTCCATCCTCTACACACTCCCGTATCCAGCCACCACACACCAGGGGATTACTAAATCAACCCTCCAACCTCTACACACCAATTCGGCAATTAATGCCACCACGTGAACTAAATCACAAATAATCCACAACGCGACCTCAGTCAGCGCCAATCCACAATGTAGCTCGTAGCTCACATCAAAACCACGATGAGGCACATAGCCACTCATCAACCACGATATGGCACAAAGCCTATACCAACCACGATGAGGCACAGAGCCACTCATCAATCCACGTGAGGCTCGTAGCCATCACTAAACCACGTACATAAAGTACACCCTGTCCTTCTTTCATATTCATTTCCCACCCCATGCACATGCAACGTACAATAGTGCCATGATAAATGATGCATGTACATGTTATTCAGGCATTCAATCACATTTTCATAGGCATATTCACAGTCTCATCAATAATTAACACTGACCTGGTTATCATTATAACCCTTAAGGGTATCCATCTCAATATTGCCACTGCACTTATTAGCACATACATAACACATGTAAATAACATAAACCCAGAAAACGGTGGGTTAATCACACACCTGATAACTTGAAGAACTACGCTCTCAATCCCGAAGCTATCACTAATCGAAACTATAGCTATCTGTCTACGCTCCTGCTCTGACGCTGGCCCACACCCCGGTGGCCAATCCCGAACTACAAAGACTGATCTCTTCTTAAACTTGGGGATAGGGGTTACCCCTTGTGCTCCTTGACTGGCATTCGCATCCATCGACGAACACTTAAATCAAAACCCGATTAATACAAGATCTTAAACGAATAAAACTACTACTTAACATCCTTACCAAAATGGATCTGAATCCCGAAACTTTCCTTATTCCTGTCGATTCACCCCTACATATACATAGTCAAAATCGGTCATCACTAATAGACAAAATGGCCTATGGCCGAATACCACAAACCACCTACCTCGCTTCTCCAAATCCCGGAAGCCACCACTTGTCCTGAAGTTGTCGAAATCCCAATTTAGCAAATGTTAGAATCGGTTTCAACCCAAAACTCAAGAAAGTGTCCTATGGCCGAATGCTATAACTGCTTACCTTGAAGAATCGAATCCAAGAATCTCCTTAATGCCCTTAACGCTATCTTCCCTTGACTACACAAGAAAGAAACATGAGATCAAGGCCCTAATAAGGTTCGGCCAACCTTAGACCAAGGCCTAATCACTTGATTCGGCACTCCACTGAAATAGAACCCATAACCGATTGCTAGGATAGAAAAACTTACCACTATACAAGCACCCTCAGAGAATCGGCTTCTAGCTCCCCAAAGAGAAACGTTTCGGCACTTCAATGGTGAAGAAAGATCACGCCAAAGTGGGGAGAGTTGAATGCTTAGAGGATTCGGCTAAGCCTTACAAATGGTGATGGGACATTCGGCTATCAAAAAGAGCAGGTATGGAGTTGAAGAAAAGAAGAATAGGAGAGGCTTGGGAGGATTCAACAATGGTGAACAATGGGGGGGAGGTTTCGGTTTTAGGGTGTGTGACAAAGAAAAGAAGATAAGGGACTTATAAGGTTCGGCTATGACTCTAGTTGCAAATAGGGCATTTGGCCATATAAGAAAAGATGGAGAATTAAAGTTGGAAGAAAGAAAAAGAATAGGAAGAGAAAGTGAGAAGAAATTCGGCAAGGAGACTAAAAGAAAAAGAAGAAAAAGAATGCTCATTAAAAGGTGATTCGGCACTCCCCTCTCAACCCCTCAAAACCGATTATACACACTTCTAAAGTCCTACATTCGGCCACTAGCTTTCACCTCACCCTTATCCCATGATTTTCTCCTATTTTCTCTCTTCAACACTCATTCAAAAAGTTTGAATGAGTCCAACCTTCATCCTCTTACCTTAGCCAAAATTCAAAATAAAAGACCAAGTCTAAATCCTCATCTTTCCAAAGTCCCAATGCCGTCCAACTGCTCATTCTCCTTGACGCAAAAAAAGAACCCCACTTGCTTCCCTTACCACTCGAACCTGAGCTCTTCTCCACTTGCTTGAGGCGTCACTTACCAAGGCCCTAAGTGGCACCTTCAAGCCACTTTACCAAGCCCAATCTTATGTCCAAGAACCCCCACAATTTCTCTTAAGACTTCCTTAGCCAAGCTCCCCCTTATAACTTAAAAAATCGAATAATTTCCTAAGGCATTCTTCCACATCCTAGGGTTCTCAAAACCCCTAAAACACATCCAAACATACACCAAGCCCACTATCCCCTGAATTATGAATAAACGCATAACCCCTAAATCCCGGATGTTACACGCACGCGGGTCAGCGCCGGTAGACTCTCGACCTGTCTCGGGTAGCCATGAGGGGGAGGCTAAGCAAGCCTTCTACCAGATGATGAATGAATGGTTTACCCAGTTTGTTTAGAATAACCCGGATGTACAATAACCTCCACCCCCAAATAATCCAACTCCGGTACCTTCAGCAACCCCGATGATAGATCCGATGAGATCTTGTAGGCCTCTCGTTGATAAAATCAGGAAATATGGGGCCGAAGAATTCAAAGCCAATGATGATGATGACGCAGAGCGAGCCGAGATTTGGCTTGATAACACTATTCGGGTACTTGATGAGCTATCATGTACTCCAGATGAATGCCTGAAATGTGCTATATCTCTACTTTGGGACACAACATATCACTGGTGGAATACACTGGTATCAGTGGTTCCGAAAGAAAAAGTGACTTGGGATTTCTTCCAGATCGAGTTCTATAAGAAATATATCAGTCAGAGATTCATTGATCAGAAACGAAAAGAATTTCTGGAAGTGAAACATGGTCGTATGACTGTGACGGAATATGAGCGGAAGTTTGTCAGATTGAGCCGTTATGCCCGAGAGTGTATATCAACTGAAGCCATTATGTGTAAAATATTTGAAGACAGTCTGAATGAAGACAAAAAGTTTCTTGTTGGCATTCTTGAAATCAAAGAGTTCATAGTACTTGTTGAACGAGCTTGCAAAGCTGAAGAGCTTGGGAAAGAGAAAAGAAAGGCTGAAATAGAAACTAGAGACACTCGTAAAAGATCATCGAGTAAGACTTTCCATTCGGCCCCTAAGAAGTTCAAAGATGACTTCAGCCGACATAAAGCTACTTCAGACCTGTCTAGACGAGATCGACCTCCAGTGAGTTCCCGAGCCACTTCAATGGCTAGTGTTGGTAATGTTCAGCAGAATCGAGTTGAATGCAATCATTGTGGAAAATGGCATCCTGGGAGTTGTAGATTCCGTGATCGATCCTGTTTTAAATTTGGATCGTCGGACCATTTTATTCGAGAGTGCCCGATGCTAGCCGAGCAAAATACGGCTCAGAACACTAAACCGAGCAACACGTCAGACGAGGTAGACCACCCAGACATTCGGGGAATATAGGTGGTAGTCATAAAGGAACGAAGGACACTGCAGTTCAATCAGAGGCTTGAGCACCAGCTAGAGCTTATGCGATACGAGCCAGAGAGGATGCTTCTTCCCCAGATGTCATTACCAGTACTTTCACACTTTATGATACTACTGTGATTGCATTGGTTGATCCTAGTTCGACTCATTCATATGTGTGAAACTCCAGTATCCAGTAAGACTCTGCCTGTTGAGTCTACTGAGTTTGTGATTCGTGTGTCCAACCCCTTGGGTAGATGTATTCTCGTTGATAAAGTATGTAAAGGTTGCCCGTTGATGATTCAGGATTCCTGCTTTCCAGCTAATTTAATGTTGTTGCCCTTCGAGGAGTTCGATATAATTTTTGGAATGGACTAGTTAACTTTGCATGATGCAATGGTGAATTGCAAAAGAAAGATTATTGATTTGAGATGTCAGAACGGTGAGATCATCCGGATTGAATCTAATGATCTGAGTGGGTTACCGACAGTAATATTCTCGATGCAAGCTCGTAAGTATGTAAGAAAAGGATGTGAGGCTTACTTAGCCTATGTGTTGGATAATAAAGTGTCTGAAAAGCAGATTGAATCTGTACCAGTTGTATGTGAATACCCAGAGGTGTTTCCTGAAGAATTGTCGGGATTGCCCCCAGTTCGAGAGATAGAGTTTGGTATTGAATTAATACTGGGGACGACTCCAATTTCGATAGCTCCGTATCAGATGGCACCTATTGAATTGAAAGAGTTGAAAGCACAGTTGCAAGAGTTGACAGATGGAGGCTTTGCACGACCGAGCTTTTCTCCTTGGGGTGCACCAGTTCTATTTGTGAAAAAGAAAGATGGAACTATGCGAATGTGTATTGATTATCAACAGCTGAATAAGGTGACTATAAAGAATAAATACCCGTTGCCTCGGATTGATGACTTGTTTGATCAGTTGAAATGGGCTTCAGTGTTTTCAAAGATAGATTTGAGATCAGGCTATTATCAGTTGCGAGTTAGAGATTTTGATGTGCCAAAGACTGCATTCCGAATGAGGTACAGACATTTTGAGTTCCTAGTCATGCCTTTTGGACTTACTAATGCACCCGCTGTTTTTATGGATTTGATGAATCGAGTTTTTAGACAGTATTTGGATCAGTTTGTGGTAGTATTTATAGATGATATCCTGAACTACTCCAGAGATGAAACCGAGCATGCCGAGCATTTGAGATTGGTGCTAGAAACTTTGCGAGATCAACGGTTGTATGCAAAGTTTAGTAAGTGTGAATTCTGGATGAAGGAAGTCAGCTTTTTGGGTCACGTCGTTTCAGCATCAGGTATTCGGGTTGATCCGAACAAAATATCGACTATACTTGATTGGAAACCAGCAAAGAATATCTCTAAAATTCGAAGTTTTTTGGGACTTGCGAGATACTACAGACGATTTTTGAAAGGTTTTTCTATGATAGCCACACCTTTGACAAAGCTACTATAGAAAGATGTCAAGTTCGAGTGGTCAGAAAAGTGTCAGAAAAGTTTCGATCAGTTAAAAGCCCTTTTGATCGAAGCTCCAGTGTTAGCTCAGCCTGAATCGGGTAAAAAATTTATTGTTTATAGCGATGCTTCTTTGAATGGTTTGGGTTGTGTTTTGATGCAGGAAGGCAAAGGCATAGCTTACGCTTCGAGACAATTGAAGCCTCACGAAAGAAATTATCCAACTCATGATCTGGAATTAGCAACCATCATTTTCGCATTGAAAATTTGGCGTCATTACTTATTTGGTGAGAAATGTCATGTTTATTCAGATCACAAAAGTCTGAAGTATTTGATGACTCAAAAAGATTTGAACTTGAGACAACGCAGATGGTTAGAGCTGTTGAAAGACTATGATTTAATGATTGACTACTATCCGGGGAAAGCTAACGTTGTCGCAGATGCCTTAAGTTGAAAATCATTGTTTGCTCTTCGTGCGTTGAACGCACATATGGTTATGTCTGGTGATGGTTCGATCATAGCTGAGTTGAAAGCAAGACCGATGTTTATCCAGCAAATTTGTGATGCACAGAAAATTGACAAATATATGATTGCTAGACGGGTTCAGTGTGAAAATGATGCAGAGTCAGAGTTTCGAATCGATGCAAATGATTGTTTGAACTTCAAAGACCGAATATGTGTTCCGAGGAATATGGATTTGATTCAGATGATTTTGGACGAGGCTCATAATAGTCGACTATCGGTACATCCGGGTAGCACGAAAATGTATAATGATGTGAAACAGTTCTATTGGTGGCCTGGCATGAAGCGGGATATATCTGAATTTGTTTCAAAGTGTTTAATTTGTCAGCAAGTAAAAGCTGAGCATCAAGTGCCTTCTGGATTACTTCAGCCGATCATGATACCTGAATGGAAATGGGATAGAATCGCTATGGATTTTGTATCCGGTTTACCTATGACACCGAGCAAGAAAGATACAGTCTGGGTTATAGTGGATAGACTGACCAAATCAGCTCACTTTGTGCCGGTTCGTACAGACTATTCACTTGATAAACTTGCTTAGTTGTATATATCTAAAATTATGAGATTACATGGTGTGCCGAGTTCTATTGTTTCAGGCAGAGACCCGAGATTCACATCGCCGTTTTGGAAGAAGTTGCAGGTTGCTTTAGGTACTAAACTCCACTTTAGTACAGCCTTTCATCCGTAGACAGACGGTCAGTCTGAACGAACCATTCAGATACTTGAGGACATGTTGAGATGTTGCGTCCTCGAGTTTGAAGGTACGTGGGAAAGATACTTACCTTTGATTAAATTTGCTTATAATAACAGTTTTCAATCGAGTATCAAAATGGCACCTTAGGAAGCTCTATATGGCCGTAAGTGTCTAACACCGTTGTACTGGACCGAACTCAGTGAAAATAAGATACACGGGGTTGATTTGATTAAAGAGGCAGAACAAAAAGTGGCTATAATCAGAGATAGTTTAAAAGCTGCCTCAGATCGTCAAAAGTCCTATGCTGATTTGAAGCGTAAAGACAATGAGTTTCAGATAGGAGATCGAGTATTCTTGAAAGTTTCTCCGTGGAAAAAGGTACTCCGATTTGGTCGGAAAGACAAACTAAGTTCGAGGTTCATCAGACCGTACGAGATCATCGAACGTATTGGGCCTGTTGCTTATAGATTAAAGTTGCCCTCTGAATTAGTAAAGATACAAAACGTATTTCACGTTTCGATGCTTTGTAGATATAGATCAGATCCGTCACATGTGATCGCTCCGTCTGAGATTGAAATCCGATCCGATATGACGTATGAGGAAGAACCGATCCGTATTTTAGCTCGAGAAATGAAAGAGTTCAGAAACAAGAGAATTTCGTTAGTAAAAGTGCTATGGAATCGACACGGAGTAGAAGAGGCTACGTGGGAGCCTGAGGATTCAATGAGGCAACAATATCCGACTTTGTCTAACGGTAAGATTTTCGGGGACGACAATCCCTAAGGGAGGAGAGTTGTAACAATCCGATTTTGGCCCTAATCGAAACGGTGGTTTCGGGACAACGAATCCGAGTCCAAGATATATTTAAATTATATATTATGTGCTTATTATATGTGAATTAATGTGTGTGAAAGTTTCGTAGAAAAATTTAATCGTTTGTGTGTTTAATTTGAAAAAAAGGACTTAATCGCATAAAATGTAAAAGTTGCAAACTATAGTAAAATGTGCTAAATTGATGGTGGCTTCTTAATATGGGGTATTAAAAGGGCAATTAGCCCATTTGTCATGATAGTGGACGATTATGGTCTTAAATGACCTTATAATTTATGTTATGAATATTATTATTAAAAGGTTAGTATGGCAATTTGTTAAATAATAATATATGTTATAATTTACTAAAACAAAACCAATCTCATCTTTACTTCTCTCATGGCCGAATGTTAGCAAAAGAAAAAGGGGTTGAAGAAGCTTTGATTTTTGGCAACCATTTGGTTTAATTAGGTATGAATTTTAGCTCGATTTTTGTTGATTTTTACGTTTTTGAGATCGTTGCTTAGAGTATTAGCTGACCCGTGCTGAAATTTTGATATAAACTCATGAATGATGTTCGGCCATTGACATGTTGTAGTTTTTGATGTTTGATGATTTTATATTAATGATATGTTAAAGATTAGCATGTTTTGTATTGGAAATTTTAGTGATTTTGAGTATTTTGGGCTAAATTGCAAAGAATAAATTTTTGAGGGGCTAAAATGCAAAATAAATGAAATAAATGGACTTGTATAGTCCCTATGAAAATTTGGCCCTAAGGTATTATAGTGAAATTTTGTGTATTTTTTGTTTTGTGCAAATAGGACTAAATTGTAAAAATGTGAACATTAGAGGTAAAATGGTAATTTGCCCATTATTGTGTTTTGGTACTAAATTGAGATGAAATGTGTTTGAATGAGCTAAATTTTAGTGTGTCTAGATCAAGAACAAAGAAAAACAGATTTGGATCGGGGAAAGGCGAAGGTTACCGAATAGCCGACCTACGTTGTCCGTCGATAGTCAAGGTAAGTCCTTAAGCAAATATATATTAAAGAGTTAATTATGAACATGTTAAATGACGATATTTGATAATTTGGAGTATAAATTTATATGTTAGCCGAATGTAAAGATGTTAAATTGGATTGAACATATTTTTGTTAATGTGATATGAATAAGTATATCCGATATGATATGTGGATGTAATATGATGTATATGATTTGTTTGTGATGTTAGCATTAAGAAATGTGTATTGAAGGATTAATTATGTTATTTATTCGGGCTTCGAGCCTAGCAGGCCTTGTGCCGGTGATTTATTTCGGGCTTCGAGCCTAGCAGGCCTTGTGCTGGTGAAATATTTTGGGTTTATTGCCTAGCAGGCTAAATGCCGGTGTTTAAATCTCGGACCTTGAGTCTAGCAGGCCTAGTGCCGGTGAGTGCAATTCGGGTTAAAGCCTAGCAGGTGCTATACCAGTGAGTTTCAATTTTGAACTTCGTTTATATAGTAATAAGGTCATGAAGTAAATCTAGTAAGCTTGAGCTTTGAAAATGAATTTGTTAATTCGGCAACAAGGTATGTACTTCATACTTTAATGTCATATATATTTATATGTGTTATAATAGTGAGAAAATGAAATGATGAAAGAAAAATGTGTTATACACTTGGTTGTGAAGTTTATTTAAATACAATATAATATGCCATATGGTTATTGGAAATGCGAAAGTATGAGTGTGGTTAAAAGGTTCTTGTAAGTATATTTATACACCTAGTTATGTAATTATCTATGTATAGGATGGATAACGTCTACGTTTGAGTTGGAAACTTTTGTTTATGTATCTATATTGAAGCCATGCGAATGTGGCTTACTTTTAATATATTGAGTTTTCATTGTTTCATGTTTTAATTATAGTATGTGTGGTTTTTAATGAATTATAAGTATAGTAACTTGTTTGTTCGTACATGCATTAGTATATTTATATATGAGATGAATTTATAATTGATGGTATAATGGATATGTTGATTTAGTTTGTATTGGTCTAGTATGCATATGCTTTATGCTTGATTGGGTGATAATTTGTGATTGGATTAAGATTTAATATAAGGTGTATTTGTATATTCGGCTAAGGCTTGGACTCATGATAATATAAATGTATTATATATATTAGATGTTTTCATTAATGATAGAATGTATATTCTATGATTGTTATGGTTTGTTCATAAGAGAATTGATTTGTGCACGAATATGTATTTAAGGAACCAAAGGTGCATTTGTTCTTTTAATAGATATAAACCAAGTGCATTTTATATATTTATAATGTGATCGTTTGAGGCTTGGTTACTTTGACTCTGTATGTAGTGGAAAATATACTTATATGTTAGGCATGATTAGACAGATTATTAATATCTAGTAAATATGAATGATGAGTTTGTTACATTATTCGGTCGAATTCATGGGGTACATATTTAGCAGGTGATTAAATGATGGTATGTGAGATATTAAATTCGATTAAGTCATTGTATATACGGTTAAGATGTGCTTAATCTATGCTTGATTGTTTGATGTAATAATATGATAAAAGATCTTTAGTAATGTGATGTGAAGTGATTGAGTGGATATGTTCATGTATTTAGCTATGCTAGAAATTAAGTCTAAAACGTTGTAATGTTATAATTATAGTAATGATCGCATTGTGTATGCTTAAATTCAATTGAATGTTTATTTGGAATTGAATTTAATTCGGTAATACCTCATAACCCTAATCCGGCGACAGACACGGGTTAGAAGTGTTACAAATCCCCTTTTCACTGACTATAAATCCTAGCAGTTTCCCTGACCTGGCTCTGAAGGTACATTTTGCTGGGTTAAGCTTTAGCTGGAATTTCCTCAACCTCAAGAATAATTTCCTCAAGACTTGGACATGCTTCTTTTCAGTTCAGGATTTGGCGATCATATCGTCGACATAAACTTCGATTTCTTTGTGCATCATATCATGGAATAGGGTTACCATTGCTCTTTGATATGTCGCTCCCGCATTTTTCAGCCCAAATGGCATCACCTTATATCAAAAGGTTCCTCACATGGTTATGAACGTGGTTTTATCCATGTCTTTAGGATGCATCTTTATCTCGTTGTATCCTGAGAAGCCGTCCATGAAGGAGAACAATGAATAACCCACTGTATTGTCCACTAAGGTGTCGATATGAGGTAACGGGAAATTGTCTTTCAGGCTAGCCTTGTTTAGATCCCTGTAGTCCACACATATTCGTACTTTCCTATCTTTCTTAGGGACGGGGACGATATTGGCTACCCATTCTGAGTATTTAACCACCCGCAAGAAACCTGCATCAAATTGTTTCTTGACCTCTTCTTTTATTTTCAGCAGAACATCTGGCCTCATTCTTCGAAGTTTCTGTTGGACTGGCTTGTACTCCTCTTTTATGGGTAGCCGGTGTACCACGCTATTCGTGCTGAGCCTGGGCATGTCTTGATATGACCACGCGAATACAT
This sequence comes from Gossypium australe, assembly GCA_005393395.2. Lineage (NCBI taxonomy): Eukaryota > Viridiplantae > Streptophyta > Magnoliopsida > Malvales > Malvaceae > Gossypium > Gossypium australe. The sequence continues at coordinate 34,353,485 of CM016623.1, read as the reverse complement.
CTTTGAATTCTTGGAGTAACTCAATGAGGTCTCGCTTTGTCTTTGCGGTAATACAAGCTCCGATCTTCACTTTTTTCTTTTCTTGTCCATCTCCCAGGTTCACTATTTCTACTGACTCTTTGTGAGGTAAGATCTGTTTCTCTTCTTATTCTACCATCCTCAATAGTTCAGGAGACATGTCACAACTTTGGTCATCTTCAAAATCCTGAAAATCTTCCGTACCCATATCTTGCTCGAAAGGACCTTCTGAGTCATTGGTAACGTTACTCAAATCATTGATATTTGGGGACCTGTTATGGAGATGAATAAAGGTCCGTAGAACAAAAGAATCTAAGCATATTTATTGGTATGGTATGATTATGAATGAAGAATGAAAATATTTAAAAGAATATCTAAAGAATAAAAGAATAGTCATGATGATGAAAAAAAAAAAGTGAAGAAGATTTGCTCAAAAGGTAACGGAGATGCGTTTCATTGAAAATAACGATATTTAGACGTAAGCCATGCTTCACAAAAGGGAATCTTATTGCTTCTAGTCCTAAAGCAACAAGTGTGTTCCGAGTATTACTCTGAATAAGTTCTAAAAGCTACGGGGATTTCCTCCGCGGTCCAGTTGTTTAGAACGCTGCCTGGCTCATAAGGGCGGATGCCATTCCAGTTTTCTTCTTCAGTTTTCCCTTCAGATATAGTATTGAAATCCACTTCATATGTACCTGGGCCAATTAAAAGAGGTACTTCGATCCTCCCCATGACCTTCCTTTCAGTTCCATCGAATGCCTTCACTACATTGTGGCAAGCTTTCATGTGAGAACTATCTATGGGTAATCGATTCAGCGTTGATAGTGGTAGGACATTGAGCGTCGATCCATTGTCGACCAGCACTCCTAGTAATGTGTACCCTTTGCAACGTGTGGTGATGTGGAGAGCTTTGATAGAGCCCATACCTCCTGTCGGGATCTCGTCATCATTAAAGAAAATGAAGTTATCAGCACTTATATTGCTAATCAGGCGATCCAGCTTGATAACGAAGATATCATTAGCAACATAAGTTTCATTCAGTACTTTCATCAGGGCGTTGCGATGCGCCTCCGAGCTTAACAGTAAGTCTAGCACAGATATGCGAGCTGGTTATTTATGCAGCTGCTCCACAATACTGCACTCACTATGCTTTAAGAATTTTAAGAACTCTTTAGCCTCTTCTTCCTTTACTGGCTCATTTATAGGCGATTCCTGTTTGGTCGCCTTTTCCTTCTTTTGTTCGCCAATCAAGGTTTTCTCTTTTGTGGGTTCTATTTGTGTGTTTGTCGCATCATAACGCTTTCCGCTGCGCGTAGAGAAGCTTACCTCTTGATCCCCCTTTGAAGAGCTGGACGAGTCCCCCTTCCCAGTAATCGTTACATTGCAGTCATAGCCCCAGGGAACCTTTTTGTTATCTTTATAAGAAAAGACCGCAGGTTTCTGAATCACGACCTTTGGTGTTATCTTTACCCCGACTTCACTGTTCTTTGGCCGCGAGATGATGACCAAAGGATAGCTAATTTTCTAGGCCCTTGCTGCTGATTCATCTTCCAACGCACAGATGCTTTCTCCTTCTTGGCATTTATCGCTTTCATAAAATTCCATTTCTTTATCGTCCAACAGCCTTTGCACCAGCATTCTGAACTCAATACAGTTCTGAATCTTGTGTCCCTCCATGTTATGGAACTCACAGTTTCTCGTTTCTTCTAACTCTTCTACCGGATCTGATACAACTAATCTCCTCCTCGACATTTCCTTCCAAACCCGTCTCATCGAGGTTTTCACTTCAACAATATCTGTTTTAACTTTTTTCCCCACATTCTCACCTATCATATTAACCCCATGATTAGGTAGCGGGTGCTTCGCGCTAGGGGTATCGTCCAATTTTACAATGCCCATCTGGATGAGTTTTTCTACCAATTTTTTAAAGGCGAGACAATACTCTATTGAATGCCCCACAATCCCCGCATGGTACTCGTATTGTGCATTCGCGTAATACCATTTAGGGTATGGGGGCTACAGGGGCTTTAAGTAATGAGGGGAAATGACATGTGCATCGAATAAGTTCTGGTACATTTCCTTGTACGTGATCGAGATCGGCGTGAATTGGATTTTCTCTGTATTTTGCTTTATATTGGATTCCTGTCTAGATGGGCCCTGATGATCGGCGATTACGGTCTTGGGCTGGTTCACAGTAAAAGGCTTTGAATAACTTTTGTTGGGGGTGCTTATGTTGTTTACATCGTTGTCTCTTTTCTTCAGAATCGTCTTTCTAGCACCTTCTCCCGCCTCTATCTTGCCACATCAGATTGCATTTTCTATCATTTCTCCTAACATCACAATATCTGAGAAACTTTTAGTGGCGCCTCCCAGCATGTGATTAATGAAAGGAGCCTTCAAAGTATTGATAAAAAGCATGGTTGTCTCCTTCTCTAGGAGCAGTGGCTAAACTTGTGTTGCTATTTCTCTCCATTGCTGGGCGTATTGTCTGAAGCTCTCGCCTAGCTTTTTCTCCATATTTTGGAGCGTGATTCTGTCGGGAGCTATATCAACTATATGACCATACTGTTTCATGAAGGCCTGTGCCAGGTCCTTCCATGTCTTAATCTGGGCACGACTGAGTTGATTGTACCATTTGGCCGCAGACCCGGCCAAATTGTCCTGAAAACAGTGAATCAGCAATTGGTCATTATTAACGTGTCCCACCATCTGTCGATAGAACATAGTGGTGTGTGCCTCCAGACAGCTAGTCCCACTGTACTTTTCAAAATCCGGGGTTTTGAACTTCGGTGGAAGTACCAAGTCCGGGACCAAACTAAGGTCCTTAGTGTCTACCCCATAACGGTAGTCAGCAGTCTCCATTGCTTTGAACTTTCTTCGAGTTGTCTCGGCAAGTCCACTTTGGCCTTGTCCATTTCTGCCATTTCATCGATATCAGGGACCATAGGGTTAGCTGGAATATCTCCTGGGTTAGAACCTGAGCCTGCCAGAAGGTGTGCAGGTATCACGGTATCGGTCTAATGCTGTGGCCTGATAGTAACAGGCATCTTTTGGGGATACATATTTGGTTGTGCTTGGGTGATTGGCGAGGTAAAACTTGGAGGGTAAACAGGATCATCATTATCGTTTCCTAAACTAGTAGCAACGCCCTTTCCTTTCTCACGTTCTTTAGCCAGTAGTTGCACTAGCTGGCCTATCATATTATTTTGCGATTCCTGCATTCGCTCTATCATGTCCTGTTGCATCTTAGCTAATCATTCTTGCATTTGGTCTTGCATGTCTTTTTGCATCTGCTCTATCAGTGATCCATCACTTTCATCTTGCCTCATGTACCGTAACAATGTTCCAGGGTAACAGCCATAATTTTAAGGTCCCTTTGTGAGATTTAAAGCGTATGATGCAATGTAATGCTGATGCATGAAATGTATGCAACAAAAAAGGCATTGATTCTGATTCAATTTCATTAAGATAACTTTTCTAGAAAACAAATTTCTTTACATAAAACGGGTTACATGTATGGCCTTACCTTGATACTTAAGGCCTTGACTTTCTTAAAGAGCCAAGATAACTCTCGGCCTCGCTTTGACTCTGTCTCGTACTTTAAACTTAGTACATCAGCTTGGACTGCTAAGGTTTGTAAGTGATGCGCCTCCTCTCATACTTAGGCCACGGCTTCGCCCATAAAGTAATCCCGATCTCTGACTTGACTCCGGGAACGATGTAGTTGTTCTTTCCAACGCTCTTCATTGACTTCAAGAAGTTCCACTCGAAGCTCACAGCCATGTAAAGCAGACTCTAATTCTTCTATTTTTCCTTTCATTTCTTCAATTTTGCTCAGACTAGCTTTCAACTCTGCTACAGAATTACGGCTACGATACTGGTATAAGGATATTTCTAACTCTGACACCCGAGTCTTTAATTTCTCTTTCTCGTTTTGACTTTCTACCAAACTCCTTTTCAGAGTATCCTCTCGCTCTTAAGTATCTCGGAGTTTCTTTTCCCATTGACTGGCTCTATTCTTTTCCTCTTTAATTTCTTGACGCCACTGCTCTGACGTTTTTCCCAGTCCAGCAGTTTTCGTTGACCTTCGCAGCTTCTTGTAGTCTGTTTTCAAACTGTCCAAATCTTCTTCAGCCTTATTCTTCCCCTTTCTCAGCTTCTTGGCTTCTAGCTTCTGAACGTTGACATCCAATCCCAGCTGTATTTTCTCTTCCTCTAACTATTCTATCCTTTTCCCTAATTCCAAACTCTTTTTCTCAAAGTTCTGTTTGATGATTTCGAGCTCTGATGGGATCACCTGCAAGTATTCTCCCAGTGATTGGGTGTTATCTTGACCTGATGTATGGATGTTATTGTTGATTCTCTGACTCCACCACCGGTCATACTCAGGGGTTGTCATCGAGTTAGCAGCAAACCCTTTCATTCTACGAATTCGGCTCCAAGCGTTCGTTATTTCACGAACTCTCCTTTTGTAATTATCTCCTTTATATTCAAACTCGCACTGAGTTAAACCTTGTGTTGCTGGCGTAAATTGTCTCGATCTATATTGTCTTAACACGAGGAGAGGAGCGTACCCGACAGCCCCCCATATTCCAAGCAAGGGGACCCAGTCAAAATCTCCACATCGATATAAGATCTCGTCAGGAACCATCCAAGGGGCCCTCCATTCTACATCTTATTCTTGCAGATTTTGAAGAATCATCATCCAGTTTTCTTCTGTAATATCGTCCTGTCTTGGCGTGGCTACTAATTCTTTCAGCGGAGAATAGTTCTTGGAGAAGATTTGATACGATACTTTTTCCACTTTCCAAAAATGACTGTGGAACCATGCTAGTAAGAGTTGTGCGCAACCGATGAATCTCCCTTCGCCCGCTCTTCGGCATGCGCTTAAGGATCTGAAGGTTTCGGCTAGAATTGCAGGAACAGGTGTAATCCTTCTGTCTAATTTTTCAAATAAATCAGAGACCGCCTCATCTACATACCCTAGAGCTTTGGGGAAGATAACTAGTCCATAAATGCTCAAGGCGAAGACATCAACCCTCTTCTTCACATCAGGATGCGCTATGATCAAATCTCTTAGATTTCTCCAAGGGATCCACTTGCAATCTCCTTTTTGTTTTGTCCGGGCTGTAACCCAATGCTCGCTCATCCCCGTAATATTCATCAACTTTTTTAAGAATGTGGGGACATTAACGGCTCTCAAATAAACCTTGTTAGTTTGAATCTTCGAGCAACAGAGCAAGGCTGTGTACTTTTCAATGGTAGGTACCAAATCCACTTTCCCGAACGTAAAGCAACTATAAGAAGGGTTCCAAAACTGGGCTATAGCTCGAAATAGGTGCTAGTCTACCTTGATATCAAGCATATAAGGCAAATCACCATAATGACAGTAGAATAGTTGTTTGATCTCGTCGTCCCATTGGCTCCATATTTCTTTCATCTCTTGAAGATTATTTTGGGTTACGCTGACGCGTGTAAAATCCCACAACTCTGACATGTACCCTTTGTAAGACTATCGCCCTTCTCTTGTTGCATTGTCTCGGCCCATATCTGGACGGCCGTGTTATCCTCCACTTTATCAAGAAACCCCTTTTCCTTGACAAGCTATCTATTTAGCAATCGAATGTGAATCAACACCTTTTTTGATAAATATGCCATGCAGAAATAAAAATGAAGCGAGTCAGTATTTCATAGACAGTAAGCAGAGAATAAAATACCTAGTCGGGTAACCACTAGGGTTTGGCGTGGCTCTACCTAAGGTGGGCTCTTAGGATTCACTATATGTGGTTTGGTTCTAAAGAGAAGTACCCGAACTAGCAGATTCCTCAATCCTCACCCATTATAGGCTCATATGGACCGAGTTCAGTTCAGGGGAGTACATTTCCCTATGGCTGCACGGAGATGAAAATCTCACGAAGACATAGGTACGGATGTATCCCGAAAGCGATCCACTATCCTGCACGGAGGTGAAGACCTCACGAAGGAGTAGTTTCTCACTCCCACTTAAAGGGTGCGACCCGACGGTCATGCAATATAATGCAAAACTATTCTACAAGACTCGAACCACAACAATCAAATGAGGTGACACAAACGAATGAAATAAAAGGATCGTAATTTTTCAAATCAAATTTTTAATTTTCGACAACAAGAAAGAAAACAATCAATTATACGGCTTGATTCTCTTTTATGTCCCCAGCGGAGTCGCCAAGCTGTCGTAACCATTTTTTTGGAAAAACGGAAATCAACTTTGGTTTTGAAAATGAAAATAAAAAAAGGGAGTCACCACCGATCTTTATTTGGTGTGATCGGATCACCTTTGTTTTAATAAAATGTTTTGGTTTACTAAAACAGTGCTTCTGGTCTACGAAATTTGAGAAAACGGGCTCGGGAATCAGTTACGTGCGAGGAAGGGATAGCACCCTCTTCACGCCCAAAATTGGTACCAAATTGATTAATTAATGTCTTAATGTCGAAAATTTGAAAAGATTTTAAAATACAATCCTCTTTGCTTAAAGAAAGATGGAATAAATTAATAATGTATGCCAAAAGGCCGTCTCATTTTAAGGTGAAGTATTATATCCAACACGTTAAGGCACCATATTTCGACCTTCGAAGTTGAACTTGCCTTTTATTCATAACTTATGAATTCAAATTAAAAGGATAATCTGTTATTTAGAATGGACGAGAAAATCGCAAACCCAATACTTTAGGGCACGATTTCTCGAGCTTCTAAATACAGAACATTGCCTTGGTTTAGAAAATCTTATCTCGGAATGACAAAACATCACATCCAATGCATTAGGACACAACATTTCAAGTTCCCGAGAATAAGCTTTTTGTTTAAAAACATATTTGTTTTAAAAGGATATTCGGTTATTTAGATTAAACGAGAAAAATTGAGATCCAATACTTTAGGGCACGATCTCTCGAATTTCTAAACACGGAATATTGCCTTTGGGAAAGAAAGCAATTTTGTGTCGAGTGAAAATGCAACATAATTATAACAAAATGCAGGAAGTGAATTACGATGCTAACAAGCATATAGAATAAATGCATTAAATACAAATGACAATAATAAAACAAAAATAGAATACAACGAATAAAACCAATAAGCTAAAATGATGATAAAAAAAATAAAAGAATAAAAAGCAAAAATGGAAGTTTTACGAGAAGAAAAGGAAAATAATAATAATAATGATAATAACGATAATGAAAAGTGATGTTAATATATACATATAAGTAGAAATAGATAGAAATGTATATAAGTAAAATATATATAAATATAAGTAGAAATATATAGAAATATATGATAGTAGTTATAATAAAAATAATAATAACAAAAGTAAGAATATAAATAATAAAAAATAATATAAATGATATTAAGAGAGAAAAATAAAATAATAAGAATAGTTATGATAATGGAAATAAATAATAATGGTGAATAAATATGAAAAATAATAGATTAACAAGAATAATGTTAGGAATAACATTTAAAATAAGTATTAAATACAATAATAATCATTAAAAAAATAATACTAATTAATACTAACCAGCAATAATGAATATAGTAATACTAACATAAATAATAATGCACATGATAATAATAATAAATTTAAAAAGTAATTAATTTACTAGCAAAATAATTAAAATAATTAAAAAAGGATAAAAATCGAATTAAATACGGATTATAGGGGTAAATTCACAACAAAATAAGGAGGAAAGGGCCTATTTGAAATACGCGGATTACATGGGGGACTAAAAAGGGCAGTAACCCTTTCCTCCCAAAACGCGCAGCGTAGGCAGGGACTCGATTGAAAATCAAATGGACATTCGGAGCCAAATTAAAAAAACACAAAAACTTGATTGCAGAAGCCTGGAAAGGAGGAGGGACTGCACTCAGAAATTCCCCATTTTCCAAATAAACACGCGGATCCATTGGCAGGTGGGTTGGACTCGGGTCAGGCCATGCCAAACGACGTCGTTTTGGGGCCACTAAAACAGGCTCTAAACGGCGTCTTTTTGGCCCCCTTATAAAAGCAAATTTTTCCTTTCTTTTTTCATTTCTGTTGCTTCTTTTTTTTTTTAAAAAATAACTCCTTTTGCTTTTTTTTCTCTGCAGGTCTGGGGTCTCCGGCCTGTCTGCCACCGCGCCTCCGTCGCCAGCGCCAAAAAGAATTATTTTTTAAAAGATTAATATATATATATATATGTATATGCATATGCCAAAAAGAAAAAAAGAATAGAAAAAGAAGAACTTCGAAAAATAAAAAGAAGAAATCACCTCTCTTTCTCGGTTTTGATTCTAGTTTTTAGGGATTAATCTCTGCTTTTGTTTTTGATTCAATCTGTCTCTGCGTTTAATCTATGTTATTGTCGGTTTGTTTCTGTTTTTTAGATCTCAAATCTCTATTTTTTTCATTCTAGAAAAACTCTCCTTTTACAAAGAAATTAATCGGCTTTTATAGCCTTTGTTTCTTTACGCTTTGTTACTTTCTGTCTCTTCTCGTTTGATGCTTGCAGGTCAGAGGCGGTGCTGGGCGGTGGACAAGACCACTGTGTAGGGCAAGTTGATGTCAGAGGGGCGGCGTCAGAAGGCTGAAGACCCTAGGTGCGGCGCACCTAGGGTTTGTTTTTTTTTTTTTGTTTGGGTTTTGTCTTAGTGGGCTGATTAGTTTTGGGTTTTAGTAGGTTTGTAATTGGGCTTTCAAGTTCGGGTTATGTTTGGTTTGGGTAGTTTAGGTTTGCTGGGATTTTTTTTTGGGTTGTAAAAATGGGCTTCGATTTTGGGTTGGGACTTTAATGGGCCCCGGGCAAATTATGGGTCTTACATAAATTAACGACTACTAAGCTAAAAACGCAAAGACAAAAAGAACGAATTGAGAAATAACTTGAAGAAAAACTCAGTTGATCACGACGATACCCTCAGGAAGAATCCTCCTAGACTTATTTATTCACTTAGTTTGATCCGTAGGACTCCCTAACGTATATTAAACTCTCCCAACTTTCCATAATTCATAATTCTTATCAACATGCCTCATTATAATTCATAGATAATTTTTACATGTGTAACATCCTAGAACCGGGGTTATTTGTGAATAAATGATTTTCCTTGTGTTTGAATTGTTATGGTATTATTTTTGGAATGATAAGGTTTAATTAAGGGTCTTAAGTTGGCTCGAGATAGTAGAAATTTTTATTTGGGAGCTTTTAAAGGTAAGGAGCCTTAGCAAGTAGGGGTTACAAGAATAAATAGCGGATTTATTGACATAAAAATCAGCTTGGTAAAGTGGCAAAAGGAAGGCCACTTAAGAGCCTAGTAGTGACGCCATAGTAAGCAAGGGAGAGCCTTTGTTCGAGTCACAAAATTCTCTCTTTTTGCACCTTGTTATGGACGGCATAGGGAGGGAGAGATTTTCTCTCTTTAAACTCTTTTTATTAATTATTTAGATATTAAGATGATAAGAGATAATAAAGATATTAGTTGATTTTTACTTGGATTATTAAAGAGATTATTAAGTGATTATTTGGGATTAATTCAAATCATTTTGAATCAAATCAAATTTGTGGCTTGGAGTGGATTGAGGAGTTGGCTAGAGTTTGAACTCCTTGGACGACAAGCTTAAGGGGGGTGCCGAATGCCTATAAAAGCCTCAACCTACCACCTTGCTTTTCTTTTTTCCATTTTTGCTATTAGCCGAAAACCCCAACCTCTTCCTTCTTTATTTTCTTTTATTTTTCCATTCTCTCAAGACCTTGGCCGAAACACTCTCTACTTCTCCTTGTCGAATCTCCATCTCCTCAATTCCCCTTTTCTTTTATTTATTTCTTTGCTGGCCGAACATCCACTCCTTGCTTGCCGAAACTCTAACACCCTTTTTCTCCCATTATTTTTTTCCTCTAGCCGAATTTCCCTATTACTTCCTTAGTAGCCTTGGCCGAATATTAAGTGGGATAGATCTCTTCAAATTTCGTTGACAATCGAGTTAGTAGAGGTAAGTGGTCTTAGCCGAATGTTATTTTTCCTTCTCTTCTGTCTCTGTCGATTTTTACAAGAAGTAGGGGCCGACTTCAGTATTTGATGGCAAAGGTATTAAGACTCTTTTGAAACCGATATGTTGTAGGGTCTCTGGGAGATTTGGAATCGGACGATCTAGGCTCCATTTTCTGTCAACCGAATTTGGTAAGTATGGGTAAGGCCTATGTTAGTGTTGAAAAGCCGAAGGCTATTGACATTGTTATTTGACCGATTATAGTTGTGAATCAGATTCGTGATTCGGGTGCTGAAGCTAGTATTCAAAGCAAGTAGGTAAGGATTCGGGTTCAAACAATAACCCTATAGAATTATTTGGTTTGGCCGAATGGCCCATGTCACTAACTCTCATTTGGCCGAATATAGGGGCAGTAGATCTAGGGTGGCCGACTTCTCTTCTCGGGATTTAGACTTCTCGTGGTGACAGGTGTGTACATACACACGTTATGACTTATTAACTGTGCTAAATGTTGTGAATGCTAACTCTGATTTATGTAGCATTGGATTTAATACTGTATTGGTATAAGTGGCGATTCAGGTAAGTACCTGTTAATATGAGTTGCTATTTGATGCTTTTGGGAAGCATAGCTTATCTGATACATGTGATAAATGTATGAACTATGTTTATGACTGTTTGATATGGGATAATGAGAGGAGGGGGCAGTGACGTTGTGTCGACGAACACCAGTGTTTTGGTAACACACTGTGACTACGGTCACCAGAGGTTTGGTACCTCCAGAGGTTTGGCACCTCATCGCGTCTCGTCCCAGTGGCTTAGCACCACAGTGGGTTGGCCCCACATATGACATTAAGGGATTGACGCCAGTGATTTGGTATCACACGATGGGTTGGCCCCATCAATCGATTCGTGTCTTCGGACACCAAAGGTTTGGCACCTCCAGTGATTTGGCATCACATCTGTGACTTTAAGTCACCAAGTGGTTTGGCACCACCAGTGGTTTGGTACCACACGGGGTAGATAAAAGGTGATACGGATGGTTAGGTTGGGTACATGATTTGATGCATGTTAATTGTTATAATATGTGTATGATGTGGCTTTAAACCAGGGGAAGGGTTACATACTGAGTCTTGGTGACTCACCTTCTTCCTTACATTTTTTTTCCAGGTGACGTGTAGATCGCGGATGTGGACCGGATGGACTCGCGGTGGCCATGCAGTGGAATTTGAATTTAATAGACTTTAAATTTTGGTTTTTCTTTTTTTATTGTTGATTGGATTTTAATTGGGTTGTAATAAGGCCTCCAATAACTCCTTTTATTATTTTGTTATTGTTACTTGCTTTGGAATATTAGTTTAAACTATTTTAATAATAAGTTCACAGGTTTTTCTAAATAAATTCGAAAATGTTTTAAAGTACCATCGGGTACATTTATATTTATATAATAACTGGATTTAATAAATATTTTTAAAATAAAACTAAGTATGGGTTTCATACACCTCAACTGTTTTAACAAAACGCTATCTTTTATCGAAAACTTAAACCGGTTTTAAAGGATTTCAAAATGTTTCTCCGTAACAAACCCAGATTCGGTCATAGCGTTTGGGCCGGGTTTGGGGTTGTTACAAAATTGGTATCAGAGCCCAGTTCAAAGCTCAGCTGTGGGGGCCCAAGGCCCAAAATATTTTAGTAGGCCTTTGAGAAATATTTTTGGTTCGGAATAGCATGGCACCGAGTCTCCGGCACCTATCCGCCCAGGTAAGTACTCCTAACTTCTTTGTGAATTATTTTCTGTAGAAGGGTAGGAAGCATGGAACGTAGAATAGACTTATAGGAATTTGAGCAACTAGGATTAGACTACTCAAACACAAACACGAAACATAAGCCTTAATGAATTAAACCAACCTATGGCTAAGTCGTTGAGCTAGGGTGTGGTAACCCCTGTACGCATGTCTAGGATTGGATCTGGAAGAGCCTGGTATTTAAGCAGTCCTAGTGACTCACCACCTCTTCGCAGGTATCCTACCTGGTGCGTAGCTTCGGTTCACCCTAACTTAGAGGGCTCAGCGGTGTGGCAACCTCTGTGCGCATGTCTAGAAAGGTTTTCGGTGGGAGCTTGGTATTTAAGCAGTCCGCGTGACTCACCTCCTCTCCACTCGAATCCTGCCTGGTGCGTAGCTTTGGTTCACCGTGACCAAGAGGGCTCGGTCATAGGCTAAACATAACAACTAAAACCCGAAAGGGAACTAGCCATGTTTTCGAAAAAAAAGAGAACAACAAAAACTTGGTTTTCAAAACTCTTAAAATCACTCTTTCAGATATGAGAACAACCATTTTTACAATGTTTTCCCCGAAAAAGTTGATTTGTGAAAATTACAGAAATACCCTTAGGGGTGAAATTACTAAAATGCCCTTGACTCATAAAATATCAATTCAATGGTTTTGCCCAAAAATTTCCTTATTTTATAAATATTCAAAAACTCTACTTTGTAATCACCAACAAAATACTCTGGTTTTGGAAAATTATGAAAATGCCCTCAACTTGCAAAATTACCAAAATGACCTCGAATTCAAAATTTTTGCAACATCATCGTTTTAAAGAGAGAAACTCGCAAAAGGAACCCTCAGAGTTTTACAACTGTTAAAATATCCCGGATTTATTAAAATTACAAAATTACCCCTGATTGACAAAATTACCAAAATGCCCCTGATTTCTAAAATGATGCCACAACTTCAAATTTTACAAATTTTCAGAAATGCTCTCTAGTTTTGGGAATTTCAAAGCGACCTGCTTTATTAAAGTTTGAAATCTCTCGGTTTTAATTACAAAAATACCCCTGTAGGAAAAAGACGAAAATACCCCTGGGATAGAAACAGGACAGAAATGTCCAAGGAGTGAATAAGTATGGAAAGTATTAGGGAATGGATGTGCCCTTTTGTGTGAACTGGGGTAGAAGACCTAAAACATTGTTTAATCGAAAGAATCCCTATTTAACTTTTCATAAAATTCTTCGCGGATAATCAAGTGGAACAAATTGCTAATCCATAAAATTTTCTTAATCAGATTAAAGCGCAGTAGTTAGAATGAGCTCTAGAGGACGTGGACGCCGTGGACGCGGTAGGGGAAGGATGACCGTGTCTGAACCTGTCAGGTCGGGTCAGGGTTCTGAAAATGAGGTACCACCGCCACCACCACCTCCAGCTTTTGGAGCGGAGGAGCAGGATCAGACCGGAGGTGAGGCAGTATCGCAAGCTGTGTTGTGAGTCCTCGAGTTGGTGGCTGGGGCTAGTGGAAATCTAGGAGCTCGGAAATCGGTTCCCGAGCGAATTCGGTCTAATGGAGCTGAGGTGTTCCGGGGTGTGTCGGGAGTAGCACCTAGTGCAGCGGAATACTGGTTGGAATCTATGGAAAGGATCATGGATGATCATGACTTGACTAATGAGGAGAAGCTGAAGGGAGCAGTGTCGCTTCTGAAGGATGAAGCATATCAGTGGTGGCTCACGGTCCGAGATGGTACCATGGCAGATGATCTTACATGGGATTACTTTAAGGCTGCTTTCCAGAAAAAGTATGTGGGTACCGGCTACACTGACGCGCAGAGAAAGGCTTTTCTGGGATTGGTACAAGGAACTAAGTCCGTGGCGGAGTATGAGGCGGAATTCCTAAGGATGAGTAGATATGCGAGAGGCATCGTGGCTACCGATCATGAGCGCTGTGTCCGCTTCGAGGATGGACTTAGAGATGATTTGAGGCTGCTGATTGCTCCGCAGCAGGTTCGTGAGTTTTCATCTCTAGTAGAAAAGGCTAAGGTAGCCAAAGGTGTCAAGGAATCGGTGAGGCAAAACTATGATAGGATCAAGCAGAAGAGAGGTTTTGAGTCATCTGGGTCAGGTGGTAATGTTCAGAAAAAGGCTAGACAAAGTGGGCCAAATCAGGCAGCAAGGCCCACGACTACTAATCAGAGACCGGCTCAGTGCAATCGCTGTGGGAAGTCCCATTGGGGAGGTTGTTGGACCGGTGAGGGGGGCTGCTTTGAATGTGGGTCTTTGGATCACCGTGTGAGGGATTGTCCCCGGAAGCGAGCTCAGAATCAGTCAGAGGGGCAGAACCGTACTCATGATAGAAGTGTGGGACCACAAAGAGGTCGTGGTAATGGTAGAGGGGGAAATGGTGCTAATCGCGGTTGGGGAAGTCAGGGCAGAGGCGCAGGCAATACCGAGGCAAGGCAGCCTGGCTTAGTCTATGCGGCGAGGCGTCACGAAGAGGGTGACGCACCGGACGTCATAACCAGTACGTTTCTAAATTTTGGTCTTCCATATGTTGCATTAATTGATGTGGGTTCAACGCATTCGTACGTAGCTAGTAGTGTGGTAGAGACTTTGAACTTAGACTCTGAGACTGCTGCTAGGGAGATGACTGTAATTAGCCCTTTAGGCCATTCTGTAGTTGTGAACAAGCTTTATAGGGATGTACCCCTAGAACTCCAAAGGGTCATGTTTGTAGCTGATCTGATGGAACTGCCGTTTGGGGAGTTTGATTTGATCCTCGGGATGGACTGGTTGGTTAAGTACCAGGCGAGGTTGGATTGCGCTGCTAAGCGCATGGTTCTTAAAATGGCCGAAGGGGATGAAGTGGTCATGATCGGTAATCGAAGAAATTACCTATCTAGTGTGGTGTCAGCTTTGAAGGCCGTGAAGATGGTCAGAAAAGGGTGTGAGGCGTTTATAGTTCGAATTTGTGCCTTGGAGGCTAAGGAGTCAGCGGTTGAAAAGGTCCGAACAGTAGGGGAATTCGCTGATGTATTCCCAGAAGAACTTCCGGGTTTGCCTCCGGATCAGGAAGTCGAATTCGGTATAGATTTGCTACCTGGAACGGCACCTGTATCTATAGCACCGTATCGAATGGCACCAAAGGAATTGGTGGAGCTGAAGGCTCAAATTCAGGAACTCTTGGATAGAGGGTTTATCCGACCAAGTATATCTCCGTGGGGAGCACCCGTATTGTTTGTCAAGAAGAAGGACGGTTCTATGCGGATGTGCATCGACTACCGTCAGTTAAACAAGTTAACGATCAAAAACAAGTATCCGTTGCCTCGGATCGATGACTTGTTTGACCAGCTGAAGGGTGCGTCGGTATTCTCAAAGATTGACCTTAGGTCGGGTTATCATCAATTAAAGGTGAAGGAGGCTGATGTTCACAAGACGGCATTCCGAACTCGGTATGGGCATTACGAGTTTCTAGTGATGCCATTTGGATTGACCAATGCACCGGCGGCGTTCATGGACCTAATGAATAGGGTATTTCAACAGTACTTGGATCAATTCGTCGTGGTGTTCATAGACGACATATTGGTTTACTCAAAGACGGAGGAGGAGCATGACAAGCATTTGCGTATAGTTCTACAAGTACTGAGGGAAAAACAGTTATATGCCAAATTCAGTAAGTGCGAATTTTGGCTGAGGGAAGTGGCTTTCTTAGGTCACGTGGTGTCAGCGGAAGGGATTAGAGTGGATCCCCGCAAGATTGAAGCGGTGTTGGATTGGAAACCGCCTAAGTCGGTGGCAGAAATTCGAAGCTTTCTGGGTCTGGCAGGGTACTACCGAAGGTTTGTGGAAGGATTCTCGTTAATCGCAGCACCATTAACTAAGTTATTGAGGAAGGGAGTACCATTCGCTTGGTCAAAAAGGCAGCAAGAAAGTTTTGATAAGCTGAGGAAGATTCTGACTGAAGCTCCGGTTTTGGTACAGCTTGAGGCAGGAAAATTGTTCACGGTTTATTGTGATGCATCCCATACTGGGTTGGGATGTGTGTTGATGCAGGAAGGGAAGGTAGTGGCTTATGCATCCCGTCAGTTAAGACTGCATGAGGTGAACTACCCAACGCACGACTTGGAGTTAGCGGCAGTGGTCTTCACATTGAAGATATGGAGACATTATCTTTATGGAGAGAAGTCAATAGTTTACACGGATCACAAGAGTCTGAGGTATCTCTTGACTCAAAAGGATTTGAACTTAAGGCAGCGCCGATGGATTGAATTGTTGAAGGACTACGACTGTTCGATCGAGTATCATCCGGGTAAGGCTAACATGGTGGCTGACGCGTTGAGCCGGAAGGTTGTGGCGGACTTAAGAGCAATGTTTGCTCGTTTGAGTCTATATGACGATGGAAGTATTTTGGCAGAGTTGCAAGTCACGCCAACGTGGATCCAGGAGATTAAGGATAAGCAGTTGGTAGACGAGGGATTGAATGCAAAGAGATTGCAAGTCCAAAATGGTGGTTTGGAAGGGTATAGTTTGACTGATCATGGTGTATTATGTTTCCAAGGACGGCCCTGTATGCCGAAGGATGTGGAACTGAGACAAAGAATTCTCCGAGATGCACATAGCAGCCCATACGCTATGCATCCCGGAGGTAGCAAAATGTATGGAGATTTGCGGAGACAGTTCTGGTGGCCTGGGTTGAAGCGTGAGGTGACTGAGTTTGTAGGAAGATGTCTAACATGTCAACAGGTTAAAGCTGAACATTAGTTGCCATCAGGGTTACTTCAACTAGTAAAGATTCCTCAATGGAAATGGGAGAGGATCAATATGGATTTCGTCAGCGGGCTACCCCTTACGCCCAGCAAGAAAGATACAGTTTGGGTAATTGTGGACCGCCTGACTAAATCGGCTCACTTCATACCGGTAAGGGTGGATTACTCACTCCAGAAGCTAGCAAAGTTGTATGTGGCCGAGATAGTTAGATTGCATGGTGTGCCAGTATCAATTATCTCAGATAGGGATCCAAGGTTCACGTCGAGGTTTTGGAAAGCGTTGCATCAAGCTTTGGGTACGCGATTGGCTTTCAGTACAGCTTTCCATCCATAGTCAGACGGGCAGTCAGAAAGGGTCATACAGATCTTAGAGGATATGCTGAGGGGTTATGTCTTGGAATTCCGAGGTAGTTGGGAGGAATTTTTGCCATTAGCCGAGTTCGCCTACAACAATAGTTACCAAGCGAGTATCCAGATGGCACCATACGAAGCATTGTATGGACGGAAATGCCGAACTCCGACATGTTGGACAGAGTTGGGCGAACGACAAGTGTTGGGTCCAGAGTTGGTTACAGAAACGGAGAACAAAGTTAAGGTGATTCGGGCTCGTCCAAAGGAAGCGTCAGATAGACAGAAGTCTTATGCTGATCTAAAGCGCAAAGAAATGGAGTATGATGTAGGAGACAAGGTTTTCCTGAAGGTGTCACCTTGGAAAAAGGTGTTGAGATTTGGGCGAAAAGGGAAGCCAAGCCCAAGGTTCATTGGCCCATATTCAGTGTTGAAGCGAGTAGGGCCAGTAGCTTATCAGCTCGAACTGCCGACGGAGTTAAGTCAGATTCATGACGTCTTCCATGTGTCGATGCTTAGGCGATATCGGTCAGATCCATCACACGTTGTGCCTGTGGCAGAGATTGAGGTCAACTCGGACTTATCTTTCGAGGAAGAACCGGTGCAGATCTTGGACTGAGATGTGAAGGTTCTGCGTAGGAAATCAGTGACCTTAGTGAAAGTACTGTGGCGGAACCATGGTGCAGAGGAAGCTACGTGGGAACCTGAGGATGTGATACGGCAGCAATACCCCCACCTCTTCTGATCAGGTAATTTCGAGGACAAAATTCTTTTTAAGGGGGGTAGAACTGTAACATCCTAGAACCGGGGTTATTTGTGAATAAATGATTTTCCTTGTGTTTGAATTGTTATGGTATTATTTTTGGAATGATAAGGTTTAATTAAGGGTCTTAAGTTGGCTCGAGATAGTAGAAATTTTTATTTGGGAGCTTTTAAAGGTAAGGAGCCTTAGCAAGTAGGGGTTACAAGAATAAATAGCGGATTTATTGACATAAAAATTAGCTTGGTAAAGTGGCAAAAGGAGGGCCACTTAAGAGCCTAGTAGTGACGCCATAGTAAGCAAGGGAGAGCCTTTGTTCGAGTCACAAAATTCTCTCTTTTTGCACCTTGTTATGGACGGCATAGGGAGGGAGAGATTTTCTCTCTTTAAACTCTTTTTATTAATTATTTAGATATTAAGATGATAAGAGATAATAAAGATATTAGTTGATTTTTACTTGGATTATTAAAGAGATTATTAAGTGATTATTTGGGATTAATTCAAATCATTTTGAATCAAATCAAATTTGTGGCTTGGAGTGGATTGAGGAGTTGGCTAGAGTTTGAACTCCTTGGACGGCAAGCTTAAGGGCGTGTGCCGAATGCCTATAAAAGCCTCAACCTACCACCTTGCTTTTCTTTTTTCCATTTTTGCTATTAGCCGAAAACCCCAACCTCTTCCTTCTTTATTTTCTTTTATTTTTCCATTCTCTCAAGACCTTGGCCGAAACACTCTCTACTTCTCCTTGCCGAATCTCCATCTCCTCAATTCCCCTTTTCTTTTATTTATTTCTTTGCTGGTCGGACATCCACTCCTTGCTTGCCGAAACTCTAACACCCTTTTTCTCCCATTATTTTTTTTCCTCTAGCCGAATTTCCCTATTACTTCCTTAGTATCCTTGGCCGAATATTAAGTGGGATAGATCTCTTCAAATTTCGTTGACAATCGAGTTAGCAGAGGTAAGTGGTCTTAGCCGAATGTTATTTTTCCTTCTCTTCTGTCTCTGTCGATTTTTACAAGAAGTAGGGGCCGACTTCAGTATTTGATGGCAAGGGTATTAAGACTCTTTTGAAACCGATATGTTGTAGGGTCTCTGGGAGATTTGGAATCGGACGATCTAGGCTCCATTTTCTGTCAACCGAATTTGGTAAGTATGGGTAAGGCCTATGTTAGTGTTTAAAAGCCGAAGGCTATTGATATTGTTATTTGACCGATTATAGTTGTGAATTAGATTCGTGATTCGGGTGCTGAAGCTAGTATTCAAAGCAAGTAGGTAAAGATTCGGGTTCAATCAATAACCCTATAGAATTATTTGGTTTGGCGGAATGGCCCATGTCACTAACTCTCATTTGGCCGAATATAGGGGCAGTAGATCTAGGGTGGCCGACTTCTCTTCTCAGGATTTAGACTTCTCGTGGTGACAGGTGTGTACATACACACGTTATGACTTATTAACTGTGCTAAATGTTGTGAATGCTAACTCTGATTTATGTAGCATTGGATTTAAATATTGTATTGGTATAAGTGGCGATATCCATACCCTTAACCGAAGCCCCGTTACAACCCTTAACCGAAGCCCCGTTACAACCCTGTTAAAGACCTTTTGATCTGTTTATCATCTCATTTTACAGTGGTGGAGATTTGACTTTTAGGCAAGCCTATGGGATTAACTTTTCAGGTTCGACTTTTGAGTGCTTAAGTTTGAACCTTAAACACCTCGAGTGATTTGAGTGAATCTTTTGTGAGGATGTCAGTCCTTATAGGTTTTGAATTAAAGGTAATTATTCAGGTAAGGGGAGACACCTACGTTTTTGTACTACAAATGTATGACTTATATTGTTTGAATCTTTAGGACTCTTCGAGTTAGATCATCCATGTATAAATTATCTATGAATTATGATGAGACATTGTCAGTAGGAATTATGAATTATGGAAAGTTTGTTTTAATTGTAAGTTGAGAATTTTAATTGAGGACAAGCAAATGCTTAAGTGTGGGTGTAATATCCTAAATTAGAGGCTGTGCGTTGGAGCATAATTCACGAGTTAGTAGGCTTGAAGAGTGGTTGGGATGTGTTTTAGGGGCTCTTAAAACTTGAGGACAAAAATGGAAGCTTTGGGAAATTTTTGGAAATTTTAGGTTAAAAAGAGGAAAATAGGAATAGGAGCCCTTAAGGAAAAATTATGTGGGGTTTAGGACATGAACGTCGGTTTGGTAAAGTGGCTGGGACGCTGCTTTAAGGGCCTTGGAGGCCTGCGCAGGAAGGGAGGTGGTTCGAGTTGCAAGGGAAGCAAAACGGGAGAATTTATGTTTTTGCGTCAAGGAGGTGCTCGGCTAAGGATGTCTTAAAAGAAATTCGGGGTGGTTCATGTCACAAAAAGGCGCCTGGGTGAGGTGGCTTGGACGCTTGCAACAAGGGAGCTTCATGAGGTCGCGCGTTCGAGTCCTGAAGGTAGCGCATGAGTGCGTTTTATTTTTTAGTTTTAGCGCTAAGCAATGGGGCGAGCGGAGGAGTGCTTAAAAGAAATTTCGATGGGATTATAGCATGAAATGAGCAGCTGGTCGAGTGGCTGGGGCATGGAGAGCGTTTCTCCAGGTCTCGGGTTCGAGACCTGGGGGCAGCACCTGTATGGGTCTTTCTTTTTTGGCCAGCGTGGGAGCTTAGTGGTTGCATGGGCATTTAATGCATGCGGCATTATTTTATATTTTTTCTATGCTGATGGAGTATGGGCTAGTCATTTTATTTTATTGTTTTATTATTTTATTTGAAGGATGATGGGTTAGTATTATTTTATGCATGGGAGATGGGTTAGTGATGGAAAGAAGGATTTAATATTGGTTTATCTTATTTCAATAGTATTGGAATTTTCATGAAATGGGCAAAAGAGAGGAGCATTGTCGGCTTTGGTGTTAGCAAAGCATGGCCGATTTTCCTTGTTGCATCTTGGTGCATAGCCGGTTTTGAGTAGAACTAAAGGGAGCCAAAATTCATCTTTTCTTCTTCTTTTCCTTTCAAATTGTTCCTTGGCCGAATGTGGAGCTTCCTTAGGAACCTTCATACTTGGTTTTGAAGTTACAAGGGTGGTGGCCGAATATAGGGCTTCTTGGGGTGGCATTTCGGCTTTGATGTATGCTTAATGTGTGTGCCAAATTTTGTTCTCCTTTCTCTCTTTTTCTGCCGTTTTCTTTTTGAGAAAAAGCTATCTAGTTTCAGCTTCCATTCTCTTTTGTTTGTGACCGAAACTTCAAGGAGCATTAAGGCCATTTGTATTTTATTCTTTTTCTTCCTATTTGCTAGCTTGGCCGAATCCTCATGAACCTCTCCTATCCATTTTTCCTTTGCATGGTACTTTAAAGGAACCCCATAGACGAATTCATCTTCTCCTTATGGTCGACTTCTCCACCATCGTTTGAAGGACCTAGCCGAATCCCTTGCCAGCATTAAGGGACCTTGGAGGGATCTCTTGGTTTCGACTATTCAAGGGATTTCGATATCTTCAGGAGCAAGCAAGTATTCAGGTTTTGGATAAGCAAGGTAAGGAAGTATGACTCTCGGCCATAGGCTATATTTTGGGTTTTGATGATAACCGAATGTTGACCTTGGTTTTAGGGGTGGCCGAATGTGTATAAGGCCATAGTGATGTGCTCTTTTTGTGTGTAGCTAGTGTTAAGGAGCATCAAAGGAGTCTTTCGGGAATGGAAGTGCTCAAGGTTAGTGGTTGTGGTATTCGGCCTTAGGCCATTTTGGTATTTAAGTAGCTAGCCGATTTCTAACCTCGGTTTTAAAGGCAAATCGACAGCAGTAGGACAAGTTTCGGGATTTTAGATTGTGTTAGATAAATCGGATCTTGCTTTAATCAGGTGCGTAGTTATCACATTGTTCTCTTTCTTGTTATATGTGTTGTATGTGTTATTTCATGTAAATGTGTATGTTGTGCATAAGGGTTAAGATGATGGATACCCAAGGTGGGTGATCGAATAATCAGGTTAGTGGTTATAGTATTAACCTTTCAGTGATTTACGGTAATGAATGATTATTGATGAATGTATAAAAATGTGATGGCATGTGATGTTTATTTGTTTTGAGTAATATGTTACCATGATACTTTTATATATATGCATGGGACTTGGAATGAGACTATTGGAGGAAAGGGTGTACGCTATGTGCATGGCCTAACGCTAGCCTCGTGCTACATTAGCGCTTGATTTTAGCTATGGGCTTCATAATTGCATATTCATGTGTATGGACTGTGTGGATATGGGCTAAACCCATATGTGGGGACATGTGTACTAACTATGCATTGAGTCTTGGTGACTCACCCAATTTTTATTTAACCTTTCACGTGGCGCATAAAGCTTGGACAGGGTTGGAGCGGATACAAAGGTGGCCATGCAAAAGTGGATTTTCATGCAAAGGAACATCTTTTTTAATGAATTAAGTATCTATATTTTCAGTATTTTGATTAAGTGTTTATTGTAAGAAGGCCCACTAAAGTATTTCAGTTCTTTTATTAAGTATCTTTATTATTATGCTCTATTATGGGTGGACAATTTAAATGCTTATTGTAAATGATTTTATTCCCTTGAGTATGTATAATAAAGTTTTGAATCCCGTGTTTTCATAATAATTTAGTTTTTACTTAGAATATTTCAAGTCACGAAAATGTTTTGTTAAGCTCAACAATTTTTTACGGTTTTACTCTTAAGTAAGGATATTTTTCGAACGTGTTCCGCATTGGCATTCCAAATTCGGTCGGAGTGAATGGGCCGGGTTTGGGGTGTTACAGTGGGGGTATTTGATAAACCGTAAAAGTAACATCTTTTAAGCCCACATTTAGTATGCTTTTGGATAAATTAAGCCTCGATTTATGTAAAAAGGTGCTCTTAATCCTTTGTTTTCATGTTTTATACCCAAGAAAGCACTCGGGGATGAAAAGAATGGAAAATGGGCCCAAAACAGAGTAAATGGGCCATATCACGAAATCCACACGGCCTGGGCCCAGGACCACACGGCCGTGCCTCCCGTCCTACTAGAACACGGCCATCTCCCGACTTACACGGCCGTGCCACATAATTATGTGTTCTTAATTCTTGTGTTAATATTTCTGGGATATTGATTCAGATGTGCTTAAGTGGAGGAGCAAAAGTCCCTGCTTAAGAGTAGATCTAGCATAATTAAACGGAATTGATCGCACGCCTAGAGATAGGGTGATGAGATTTTGCCGGATTAGGGTGAAACCTAATATGGGAGTCCATAGATCGAGTTAATGTGATTCTAAGGGTTTTAATTAGAAAGAGATTTCAATTAATCAACCTAGGGTTAGACGTTATTCGCTTTGAGAGAAGGTTTAATATAACTTAGGGAATCTTACGGATCAAGTCAAGTGAATACATCGTCTGGTTCAGTGTTAGATAACAAGTGAAGTCTAGGTGGATTCTTCCCAAGGGTGTCGTCTTAATCAACTGAGTTTTTCTTCCAAGTATTTCCCCAATTCACTCTTTTTCTCTTTGCGTATTTAGTTTAGTTAATAGTTAAATTTAGATTAGACAACCATTCACTTAATTCTTAGGCTAAATAATAGAAAGAGAGTTAGTATTAGTACTTTTGGTTCCTTTGGGATTCGATATTCCGGTCTTGCCTAAACTATACTACTGTTCGATAGGTGCGCTTGCCTTAAAATCGTTGTCAGAGTTAGTTTCTAGGTTTGATCATTCTCTTTATAATTTTAAGACTCTGATTCTAGCGATCACAAGTATGTTGAAGATGTCGGTGTGACTCGTAAAACCAGTCAAATAAATGAGAAACAAAGAAACAAAATAATGGAGTAATGAAAGGGAGAAGAGGAAGATGAAGACAGGTGGATTTCTTGTAAAAACAATGGCAACAATGGAGAAGGGGATGTGCAGTTGGTGTTTAAGGAGTTGGGTTGGTTGCTTGAAGGTTTTTCTAAATTAGTGTCAAAATGGGTTAGTTTTATTTAAGGGTATATCGTTCGTGCAAAAATCAGGTTGAAAAAATGCTGATTCGACGTTGGTGTTGCGACATGGGATATGAGTCTCATGACACACAACTTCGAATGCTCCATATTTTTTATTCGTAATTCTGTGTCATGACAAAGGGATATGGTATCGCGACACTGACACTAATTTTCACAATAATTTAGGTTTGAAATATGGTGTCACAACATCAGGGTTTGGTGTCGTGACACGAGTTTGAAAATTTGAATTTGGATGCCTCGAAATACTGTGTCACGAAGCTTAGAGGCGGTTTCATGAAACAATCCTAATTTTCAAAATACTGGTGTATTTGAATTTCCATGTCGCTATACCGAGGTTCAGTGTCGCGACACAACCCTTATTATCTTAATTCTTGTATTTTTAGGCATGCCGATCCTTCCATTTACTCCTAATTTGAAAATACGTCCCAATTAGCCACCCTTTGACTGCTTAAGGCCGTAATCCTGTCCTAATTAAAGTTCAAAATTGCGAAAAATTCTAATTTACAACACAAGTTAATGATTTCAATGATTAAATTAGGTATGGCTACCAGACTCATCTGATAGCCCAAGAATTCCCTTCATCGAATTCTTGTTTTGTTGTCGCTCGTCGTGATCCATCCAACATATGCCCTTCCATCTAGGATCTTTCCATTTATCACGTTCCCTTGACCCGTGCATTCCTACACACATTGAACCACGACCATACCTTCCAATAAGCTGTTGGAAAAAGCAGCAGAAAATAAATTTAAGGAAAAACTAGAATTTTAAAAATTTTCAAAAACAAGAACTTGGTTGTGATATCTAAAAATTTTCAATATTGTATCTTTTCGATTCGTCTAGGATGAATACTTCAACAGAGTAATCTTCTCCACTATCCTTAAGCTCACGTCTACCGAGTGTGGGCTCGCTTTGAATCAGAAATTTTTTCACAAAAATTATCAGTGAGGTAATTTTGCAATTTCTCTAAAATTTTGGGTCAAGTTATAAATCAGAAAAATATCTCTAGAAATTTTCTTGAATAATCTTTTCAGAGAATTTTCTCTTTATAACTTTCTGTTAAAATCAAGTGTGTGTAAATAATGACCTAAAGCTCTCTTTATATAAGGAGAGTTTAGAGATCTCAACTATGATTAAACTTAATCACTTTAATATTAAAATAATATAATATTTATCAAGATAAATATTAGATTAAATTTAATATTAAATTTTATTAAAATAATAGAATGTTTATCTACAAGATAAAACATTAAATTAAATTTAATATTAAGATAATCACTTTAATATTAAATAATAAAATACTATTAAGATAAGTATTAAATTAAATTTAATATTAAATTATTAAAATAATATTATATTTGGAATAGTTAATCTGAAATCAAATTTCCTGGTAGAGTTACAGTAGAACTGTAACTCTTCCACTGCTTAACCACCGACAACCAACCACCGCCGACACAGCCACCAACACCACCGTGTCCGATGATGTAGGTGCGACACCCTTATGGCACCCAGAGCTGAGTCGGCTACTGCCAGTTCCATTTGGGTTTACATATCGGGCCCGGTTCGACCAGTTTTTGGGTTTCTGTCTCAGTTTTGGGCTTCCGGGCCCAATTTACGATCTTAGGTCTAATTTTCAAGTTCAATTACCCATTGGGCCAATTGTTTGACTTGAAAATTAATTTCCAAAAATATCATATTAACTTTAATAATTTGATTAATTTAATTTTACTTGATCAAAATTAAATTTTCCAAAAATCACTTAGATTTTCCAAATCAATTTTTCAAGAAAATTCTTTAATCAAATTCTCTAGTTGAACAATTCTTACGACCACCTAATGTAATTCCACATCGAATAAATTGACTCAATTAGATTATTCCAAAAGTCATAGAATTTTTTCTGATTCAAATGCAGTCCGATCGGGCTTTTTTTGAGCTAGCGGAAAAACCAATCGAACATATATAATTAGGCTCTATTGATTGCAATTATGTCCAAAAGCATCATTCTGATAATTCACAAGTATTTAATCATGGAGTCAGTCCGTAAGAAGTACCATGATTGAAAATTCCTTATTGTATACTCTTTACAAAAGCAGTTCATCCAACTGCTTTGTCCAATGACCCCATCATGTGTGTGTTACCCTCATATGATATCCTTGATTCCTTTGAGTTAAATCCGTTCAATCAATACAATTCTATTTTATCTCATTATCACCATTGTGTCTTCTTAATGATTAATATGATCACTGTCAACAAATGACTGTGCTAAATTGCTTGTTCGAGAACAAGCAACCCGTGGCGACATTTCATATTTATCAATCCACACAATGCCAATGAGAGGATATCATTAACTGTAATAGCCCGTGTAACGCCCCAAATTTTATGTTTCTGTTTCTACAATTAATGGACACAAATGTGTATATGCTGGTCTGGTGGTTAGGTGGAGTGTGGATTTGCTGGAGGTCCAGTGTTCGAATCTCTGCTATAGCAAGGGTGTTTTTTTTGGCTCATTGACTGAAAGAGTTTCGATTGAACAGAATACCTGAGGTGATTATTTGTAGTGGGAAGTGGAGGAATTTAGGGATTTTCACATCCCATATTTTGTTTTTTTTTTAATATTTTCTTTTTCTTTTTTCCAAAAATTCCCCAAGTTTTGACGTTTCTTTTCTCTCTGGCTTTCTGTCATTTTTCTTTCTTTTTTTCAATCTCTTCTTGGCACCAATTTTGCTTCTTTCTACCTTCTGTCAAATTTTGATCCGTGCCTCATTATTCCTGTGTTTGGTGTGTGTTCGGTAAGTATAGTGAGCACTGTTTGAGTGGTTAATCAACTCTTGATTAATGGAGTTTATTTTTGTGTTAGGGAAAAATCAAGGGACTGGAGGAGTTCGATTAATGCCTTAATCTTTCGTAAATCTCGTTGTTTGTTCTAAGGTAAGTGACGAATGGGTTAATCAAACCATTATCGATGTTATGGTTTCGAATTAATTGAAAATTAGGACTAATTGTGGGGTTTGGTTGTCGATTATAGGTGTTGGTGGTCTCGGGAATGCTTTTACATAAAAAACTAGACCAAGTGTGTACCCGAATCTCAAGAAAATGCACTTTCGGTAAAAACTGAAAACCATTCTGTCGATGCTACACGGCCGTGTGGTAGGCCGTGTGCCATAACACGGGCGTGTGATCGACAAGGCCAAGCCATGCACACAAGACACGTCCGTGTGATGGCCAGGTAGGCCGTGTGCGACACACGGAGCTAGACTGATTTGGGCCATGTGGGTCAACACGGGTAGTCCTCACTGACGTGTGGGAATTTGGGCCAGGCCGTGTGATCCACACGACCAAGGCCAATTTGGGCCGTGTGGGCCACATGGGTGTGTGAGCCCATACAGGTAAGCCACATGGGCGTGTGAGCCCATTTTCACTGAATTGAGTACTAAGGTTGCACGGGTCGCCCAAGTTGACTGTGAACCTCCTGTAGGGTCGGTAAGCATTACTTAGACCCTTAATTGTGTAAACTGGCTGATTGATGGGTAAATATTGAGCATGATGATAGTATGCATGTAAACATTTACTGATTATATGTACTGATAATCACCTAATAGCATGTCATATATTGTATGTTGCATTGCATTGGGTTGGGATGATATTATTTGGAGGAAGTGTATTGAAAGGCTCTTAAGCCTAATTTACTGGCAGCTCAGCTATAAACTACTGTTTGTGCCGTATTCAGTACCACCTGGAGTGTAGGGATGGGTGGGTTGATTAATCCCTACATGGAATGTAGGGTTGGACGGAGATGGTGTAACATCCCTAAACCCGGCCCATTCACTACGACCGAATCTGGTTATGTCACTGCGGAAAGACGGTTGAAAAAAACTTTTTGTCTTAGAATAAAACATTATAGTTTGTTGACTTTTGAAAAACATATCCATTTAAACTTATGAATAAAACTTTATTATTAAAAACATGTTCATTTTAAAGCTTTAATACATATAAACTACTTTGAATAAGTAGGGTGCAAACCATAAAATCCTCCACTTAGTAGCTTAAAACATGCCACCATTTAAAATAATACCAAATATAATAAAATGGCCTTTATTACAACCCAATACTTAAAATGAAATACTTATCAAAGTCATGCATAAAATAATTAAACATAATCTTCGGCATGGGCCACCTTGTCCTCTCCGAACCCGGTCCCGCTTTATGCATTACCTGAAAAAGTTAAAGGAAAAAGGTGAGTCACCAAGACTCAGTGTGCAACCCTTTTTCCATGATTAGTAAAACATCATACATAATCCATAATCAAGCTTAACACGCATCCAATTAATATGCACCCAACCTAGCCATCCACAACACCTTTTTCTCTACCCCGTGTGGTACCAAACCACTGGTGGTGCCAAACCACTGGTGTCCCAAAGACACAATAATCATCAATGTGGTGCCAAACCACTGGTGTCCCAAAGACACAATATCCGTCGATGTGGTGCCAAACCACTGGTGTCCCAAAGACACGAATGTGATACCAAATCACTGGTGACCGAAGTCACGAATCAAATGATGTCGTGTGATACCAAATCACTGGCGTCAATCCCTCAATACCGCCTTGTGGGGCCAACCCACTGTGGTGCGAAACCACGGGGACGAGACGCTGAGGTGCCAAACCTCTGGAGGTGCCAACCTCTGGTGACCCAAATTCACAAGTTGTGTTACCAAAACACTGGTGCCCGTCAACACGAATATCACTGCCCCCTCTACTCGTACAACCTACATCAATCATCAATGATATGCATTTTTAACAGACAAATACCAACATGCTTGTTTACAACATACATAAGATTTATCATCAACCAATCAATATAGCATATATCAGATCCATCATGCTTACCAAAAGCATCTGAAAGAAAGCTCATAACAGGGACTTACCTGACCCCTTGCCTAATACCTTAATGGTATTAATCCACCCTTTACATGGATCCAAACCACACTCAATATATAAATAAATATATTAACGGGGAAGTGTGTATATGTACACACCATATAGTAAGCACATGTATCAATAGAAAAGTGTGTGCATGAACACACCTGCAAGCCTTAATCGAAGAACCAATCTAAGACCCTTGATAACCTCGATAACCTTCGCTCCTTGCAAATGGGTTGGTTTCCTACCAAACCCCGAACCAAATGGTGGTTCTTCTGACAATCGGCCTTCCTCCAAACGGCCAAACAAAGGTGACTGCTTCACTTGATCGCCACCAAAATCCAAAGGCCCTAATAAGAAATCGGTTACCAAAATACGAGATTAACATCTTCCCAAACAAAAGCCAAAACCAACTCTTACCCATGCAGAAATCGACAGAGAACAGAGGATAGTCCAAAAGCATTCGGCCTTACCTATTTACCTTCTTCAACGCTTGAAAACAAAACCCAAAAGCGATCCACACCACAGTTACTATTCGGCCAAAGTGCAAAACTGAGAGGGGAAGGGGATATTCGGCAACACAAGGGAGAGAGGCGGCTAGGAAACAAAGTAAGTTTCGATACAAGTTTCAAGAAGAAAGAAAAAGGTATGAGAGGAAGAAAATGACCATTCGGCTTAGCACAAGGAGAAAAGAGAAAAGAATGGTGAGAAGGTGTATGGTTCGGCCAAAGAACAAAAGAGGTAAAAGCTTGAGGGCTCAAAAGCATTCGGCTACAACACTTTATGAAACACAAATGCAAACTTTCGGCGAGGTGAAGGTTACTTGGGATTTTCGGTTTTGGCTACAAAGAAAGAAAAGAAGAGGGTTTTCTTTGACTCACTTTCGGCACAAGACTAGGGGAAGACTCAAAGGAATTCGGCACCAAAAGGAATGGAGAAACAATTTCGGCAAAGGGAAAAATGGGAAAAAACCAAAAGGGTGAGCACCCCCTACTTATACTACTAAGGTTTCGGCACCCACCTAACACCCTCCAACAAAGCCGAAATTGCCCTCCTTTAGCACCCAAAAACCGGCCACTAGCTCACCTCCTCCTAAATCCCAAAATCTCCTCCTACTTTTCCTCCCTGACACTCATTCAAAAAGGTTTGAATGAGTCAACCAATATCCCACCTTCCTAGCCGAATTCAAAAAACACAAAAGACCAAGTCTTTCTTCATCTTTTGAAGAGTCTTCTTGCCGTCCAACACCTCCCTTCATGACGCCAAAAAGAAAGGCCAGAACTGCTGCCTTAGCGGCTCGAACCTGAGACCCCCAAAGCACCTTGAGGCGTCACCTTCCATGCTCTAGAGTGGCGCATCCTTGCCACTCTACCAAAGCCCAACTTGCGTCACAACCTTCCCAAATATTCTCTTAAGACCCAACTTTGCCAAGCTCCCCTTTTAATACTCAAAATTTCAAAATTCCATAAGCCAACACCTACCTTCCCGGGGTTCTCCAATCCCCTCAAAACTTACCCAATCATACCAAAAACCTACCAACACCCGAGATATGCACTAGATGCATAACCCCTAAAACCAGGGTGTTACAATGCTACCCTCCTTAAAATAATTTCGTCCTCGAAATTACTTGGCTAGACTAACGGTCCACATCCTAATTCTCCACACTACGCTATAGCTGCGCACTCTGATCTCCAAGAACTAACACACTTTCTAGGCGTACTTTCTAAGTCTATACCACAAGTTTTTAGATACTCAACTAACAATATAACCACTGCCATTACAGCCACCAAAACAATAAAGAAATTCCAACCAAGAGAAGCTTACCCGCTGACACATCCGGCACATCACTATCCTTTTTCCGATGAACCAATGCTTCACGACCCCGACCAGAACCATTCCCTTCATGGTTCGGACCACGACCTCTCGTCGCTTGCTGACCACCTCTGCCAGGCTGCACAAAACCTTGACCCACTGTCTGAGCCCTTTTCGATTCCAGGGGACAATGCTTAACCAGATGAGACTTGGACTGGCATCTGAAACATTCTCGAACACGATTCCAGCACTCACCAACGTGATACCTTCCGCACTGAGCACACGGACGATCTGGATTCCCAGCAGCTGACTTAGAAGCATGAGCTGATGTCTCGACCCTCGGTCTTTTCTGAGACCTCTCAAACGATTCCGACAATCCCGAGCTCCTCTTATTACGGTTCCTTATTCTGACTTCATTCCGCCTCTCAGCCCTTTTGACTTCCTCAGCTATCGGAGCTTCTTCCACGAAAATAGCGATACCCCTGACCACACCGGCTCCTGCCACTTGCTCGAGCACCCGCAGCATAGCCTGCGATACTGCGTCATCTCCTCCGGTCTGATCCGGCTGCTCAGCCTCAACAGCTGGTGATGGCGGCACAACACTCTCTAACCCAACCGGTTCCGACACTGCCATTCTGCCTCTACCACGTCCACGAGCATTGCGACCACGC
The DNA here is from genome assembly GCA_005393395.2 of Gossypium australe. Classification (NCBI taxonomy): domain Eukaryota; kingdom Viridiplantae; phylum Streptophyta; class Magnoliopsida; order Malvales; family Malvaceae; genus Gossypium; species Gossypium australe. Next base: position 34,322,442 of record CM016623.1, on the reverse strand, counting down.
CCCCTAGAACTCATATCTAGCGCCTCAATTAAAAATTTTATGCATTAGAGATTTGGTTCCACTTTTTATCCACAAGCAAATTTTATGAAAAGAAGTTTTCGAGAGTAGTTCTTTCGAGCAACCAAAGTTTCATTCTCAACCCAAGGGTAATTTCGTCATTTTTCCTAAAGGGGTATCTCGGTCATAACTCAGGGTCAATTTTGAAAATAGTTTTTTTTTCCAACTTAAAGGTATTTCAAAATTTACACAATCTCAGGGGTCATCTTAAAAATTTTGTTTTTCAAACAAAGTGCGTTGCAAAAATCTCAGAAAGCAGGGTTGTTTTTGTAATTTTAGAAATCATGGGCATTTTCGTAAATTTTCCAAATCGGAATATCACAATTTCTCACAAAATAAGTTTTTCTGATATTTGGTAAAATAGGAATATTTCAGTAAAAGTCGAGAGAAATCTGAAAATTTAGAAATCAAGGGCATTTGGTAATTTTATCAACCAAGGGTATTTTCGTAAATTTTCACAAACCAGGGTATCTTAATATTTCGAAACCTCAAGATTTTGATATTTTGTAAAGTAAAAATCATTTTATCAAATGTTGAGGGTAGTACGGTAATTTTACAATACAGGGGCATTTTTGTAATTTTACCACTAGGGCATTTTTGGAAATTTTGTAAATCGACAAGTGTCTTTCAAAATCAGATTTAGGGCTTCACAAATCAAAGGGGTAAGTTTGAAAAATTTTAAAACAGAAGGCTTTAAAACAGCAAGGCTAATTCCCTTTCGGGTTTTAATAACCGGTTTAGCCCATGAACAAGTCCTCTTGGTTAAGGTGAACCATAGCTACGCACCAGGTAGGATTCAAGTAAAGAGGAGGTGAGTCGCTTGGACTGCTTAAATACCAAGCTCTTACTGAATGCCACTCCTAGACATGCGTACAGTGGTTACCACACCTTAACTCGGCGACTTACTTCACAGGTTTGTTTAATAATCAATTAAAGTCTTATGCACAAGTTTGAGTAAACTAATCCTAGGGTCCAATAGTCCTAATATTCTAATCTACGAGCCCAAACTAAGCCCATAATAAATCACACAAACAAAACACTTCAAGAAAGTCCGAAGTACTTACCTGGTGGACTTCGGGCCGGATACACAGGTGCCATGCCAGAATAACCTGAAAACTTTTATAAAAGCCCATTTTTCAAAAAGTCCATTGTGAAAACTATTTCGGGCCCAAAAACCCTCAAAGCCGAGTTTTGAACTGGGCTCTGATACCAATCTGTAACATCCCCAAACCCGGCCCATTCACTACGACCGAATCTGATTATGTCACTGCGGAAAGACGGTTGAAAAAAACTTTTTGTCTTAGAATAAAACATTATAGTTTGTTGACTTTTGAAAAACATATCCATTTAAACTTATGAATAAAACTTTATTATTAAAAACATGTTCATTTTAAAGCTTTAATACATATAAACTACTTTGAATAAGTAGGGTGCAAACCATAAAATCCTCCACTTAGTAGCTTAAAACATGCCACCATTTAAAATAATACCAAATATAATAAAATGGCCTTTATTACAACCCAATACTTAAAATGAAATACTTATCAAAGTCATGCATAAAATAATTAAACATAATCTTCGGCATGGGCCACCTTGTCCTCTCCGAACCCGGTCCCGCTTTATGCATTACCTGAAAAAATTAAAGGAAAAAGGTGAGTCACCAAGACTCAGTGTGCAACCCTTTTTCCATGATTAGTAAAACATCATACATAATCCATAATCAAGCTTAACACGCAACCAATTAATATGCACCCAACCTAGCCATCCACAACACCTTTTTCTCTACCCCGTGTGGTACCAAACCACTGGTGGTGCCAAACCACTGGTGTCCCAAAGACACAATAATCATCAATGTGGTGCCAAACCACTGGTGTCCCAAAGACACAATATCCGTCGATGTGGTGCCAAACCACTGGTGTCCCAAAGACACGAATGTGATACCAAATCACTGGTGACCGAAGTCACGAATCAAATGATGTCGTGTGATACCAAATCACTGGCGTCAATCCCTCAATACCGCCTTGTGGGGCCAACCCACTGTGGTGCGAAACCACGGGGACGAGACGCTGAGGTGCCAAACCTCTGGAGGTGCCAAACCTCTGGTGACCCAAAGTCACAAGTTGTGTTACCAAAACACTGGTGCCCGTCGGCACGAATATCACTGCCCCCTCCACTCGTACAACCCACATCAATCATCAATGATATGCATTTTTAACAGACAAATACCAACATGCTTGTTTACAACATACATAAGATTTATCATCAACCAATCAATATAGCATATATCAGATCCATCATGCTTACCAAAAGCATCTGAAAGAAAGCTCATAACAGGGACTTACCTGACCCCTTGCCTAATACCTTAATGGTATTAATCTACCCTTTACATGGATCCAAACCACACACAATATATATATAAATATATTAACGGGGAAGTGTGTATATGTACACACCATATAGTAAGCACATGTATCAATAGAAAAGTGTGTGCATGAACACACCTGCAAGCCTTAATCGAAGAACCAATCTAAGACCCTTGATAACCTTGATAACCTTCGCTCCTTGCAAATGGGTTGGTTTCCTACCAAACCCCGAACCAAACGGTGGTTCTTCTGACAATCGGCCTTCCTCCAAACGGCCAAACAAAGGTGACTGCTTCACTTGATCGCCACCAAAATCCAAAGGCCCTAATAAGAAATCGGTTACCAAAATATGAGATTAACATCTTCCCAAACAAAAGCCAAAACCAACTCTTACCCATGCAGAAATCGACAGAGAATAGAGGATAGTCCAAAAGCATTCGGCCTTACCTATTTACCTTCTTCAACGCTTGAAAACAAAACCCAAAAGTGATCCACACCACACTTACTATTCGGCCAAAGTGCAAAACTGAGAGGGGAAGGGGATATTCGGCAACACAAGGGAGAGAGTCGGCTAGGAAACAAAGTAAGTTTCGATACAAGTTTCAAGAAGAAAGAAAAAGGTATGAGAGGAAGAAAATGACCATTCGGCTTAGCACAAGGAGAAAAGAGAAAAGAATGGTGAGAAGGTGTATGGTTCGGCCAAAGAACAAAAGAGGTAAAAGCTTGAGGGCTTAAAAGCATTCGGCTACAACACTTTAGGAAACACAAATGCAAACTTTCGGCGAGGTGAAGGTTACTTGGGATTTTCGGTTTTGGCTACAAAGAAATAAAAGAAGAGGGTTTTCTTTGACTCACTTTCGGCACAAGACTAGGGGAAGACTCAAAGGAATTCGGCACTAAAAGGAATGGAGAAACAATTTCGGCAAAGGGAACAAATGGGAAAAAAACCAAAAGGGTGAGCACCCCCCACTTATACTACTAAGGTTTCGGCACCCACCTAACACCCTCCAACAAAGCCGAAATTGCCCTCCTTTAGCACCCAAAAACCGGCCACTAGCTCACCTCCTCCTAAATCCCGAAATCTCCTCCTACTTTTCCTCCCTGACACTCATTCAAAAAGGTTTGAATGAGTCAACCAATATCCCACCTTCCTAGCCGAATTCAAAAAACACAAAAGACCAAGTCTTTCTTCATCTTTTGAAGAGTCTTCTTGCCGTCCTACACCTCCCTTCATGACGCCAAAAATAAAGGCCAGAACTGCTGCCTTAGCGGCTCGAACCTGAGACCCCCAAAGCACCTTGAGGCGTCACCTTCCATGCTCTAGAGTGGCGCCTCCTTGCCACTCTACCAAAGCCCAACTTGCGTCACAACCTTCCCAAATATTCTCTTAAGACCCAACTTTGCCAAGCTCCCCTTTTAATACTCAAAATTTCAAAATTCCATAAGCCAACATCTACCTTCCCGGGGTTCTCCAATCCCCTCAAAACTTACCCAATCATACCAAAAACCTACCAACACCCGAGATATGCACTAGATGCATAACCCCTAAAACCAGGGTGTTACAGATGGTGTGTAGCTGGTTGGGTAGGACTTTGTTATTGAATACTGTAAATCTGTTACTGATACTGTAATGGGCTAAGGCCCAGCTGCCACTAATATTAAAAAAGGCTTAGGCCCAGACTGCATATGATTGTAAACTGATTGCTTGTTTTCTGTGGGAATACACACTGAGTTTACGTAAACTCATCCTCTTCTATTTAATGTGTACAGGTAATCCCCAAACTTGACGGATCGGTGCAGCGGAGGACTCGACAGTGGCCACACGTATTTTAAACTATCTTAATTTCAGTTTTGGTATTCATTTCTTAATTATTTTCTGGGTTAATTTTGATGTAAATTGGACTTTTTGGACTATTTGCTTTTATTTCGGATTTTAGACTATTTTTGTGGATTCAATAACTGCACAAACTCAACAAACAAATGGTTTTCTCTAAAACAAAGGGGTTTTTCTAAGATGGACGGATTTACCTAATTAACTCGGTTTTTCATAAATTAAATGATTTCTAAAGCTTCCACAACGATGTGTTTTAAAACAATTGAGTAAATAAGCAAGTGATTTTGGAGTCAACAAGAGTAATGAAACGCAAAAGGATTTATAGTAGAAACTTAGTTTTCAAACACACTATCATGTAACATCGCCAGATTCGGCCATAACGTCTAGGACGAGTTTGGGGTGTTACAGCCCGTTTTTAGTCAAATTGAAATAGTGGTTTTGGGACCACAAATCTGAGGTCAAAATATTTATTTTATTATTATTTTAATGTTTACAGCATGATTGAAAGATTGTGTGAAAATTTCGTTAAGTAATTTTATCGTTTAAATGGTCAATTTGATAAAAATGACTAAATCGCGTAAAGTGTAAAATGCATGTTCTATTAGCTAAAGGTGTCAAATATCTATAGAACCTTAAATTTTAGGTTCTTATGTTGTAAATAGACCATTAAAATGATAGTGGATGATATTGGCTTAATATTCATTAAGGTTATTTTTGGTAATTGGTAAATAAAAGTTAATTAAATAAAACAAAAGCTTAATTTTATTAGATTATCATCTTCATTAGCTGAAACTTTGAAGGGAAGAGTAGCCATGGTTAGTTTTTCATTCGGCCAAGCTTTCCTAGCTCATTAAGGTACGATTTTTGTCTCATTTTTAATGATTTCTACGTTTTTGAGATCGTTGTAGCTAGGTCTAGCTAGCCCAGGGACTATTTTGCAAAACTGTTAAAGATTTTGAATGATGCCATTGATGAATACATGATTATTTTGATGTTTGATGATAGATTATGAATATTGGTTGTGAGTTATACAAGTTTTGTTAAGTGATTTTTTAGTGAAAATGCAAAATAAGGATTAAATTGAAAAATGTTGAAACTTTGTGCTTAAAATGTGAAATAAATGGAAAATATGGGCTACTAGGGGCATAAGAGTAATTCGACTAAGCATGGGTGTTTTGAAATTTCATGAATTTGTGATTTTGTGTAATAAGGACTAAATTGTAAAAGATGTGAAATATTAGGGGCAATTGTGTAAAAATACCCTAAAGTGAAATTTGGACTAAATTGAATAAATGAATGACTAAATGAGTTGAATTTGATATTATATAGATCAATAAAAGCGGAATTCAGAGCTAGATCGGGGGGGAACTAAAATTATCGACTAATCGACTCGATTCGCCGTTTTAACATCTGAGGTAAGTTTGTATGTAACAAGCATTATTATAATTATGCTTTAAATGCTTTGATATTGCATAAATTGTGTATACGAGAATAAAGTTATGTTTAACGGATTCGACTATATATGGCATTTAGTGTGCGATTCAACATAGCTCTGGTTATATATGGCACTTAGTGTGCGAGGTCGAGATAGCTTCGGCTATGTATGGCACTTAATGTGTGATTTGAGATAGCTTCGGCTATGTACGACACTTAGTGTGCGAGATATCGGGTATTCAACGGTATTTCGAATATATATGAGCTTGTTACGGATTGGTGTAGGTATGTACATGTATAATATGAGCCTTAAATCGAAGAAGTTATGAAGTTTGTATAATAGCATATGAATAAGCATGTGAAAGGTTTGTTAGTAATCACAAATTACATGTTAATATGTTTAAATTGATGAATGGTGTATTTTTGATTAGTTAAGTTTATATCATATGAGCTTACTAAGCTTTATAGCTTACTTTGTGAATTTTTCCTTGTTTTATAGTGAAATCGAAGCTAGCTCGGATTCAGGGATCGTTGGAGATCGTTTCACACTACCACCTATCGCTTGGTACCTTTGAACTTTGGTATATTAAGTATATGGCATTTTGAGTCATGTTGATTATGTTTTGGTAATGATGTTGGCCAAATGAATTGGCATTGTAAATGTTTATATTTTGGTTTGTATATATATAGCCTTGAGAGTTGGCTTAATTTGGTGAATTTTGGTTATGTGCATATATGGTTTATGTTAGATGTGAGTTATGTTTGTGAAAGTTAATTGATTTGTATATGTGATTTGGTATGTTTTAATGGAGTAAGGTTTGAGGTTATAAGCATGTTGAATGTTGGTATTGAAAATGATATGAATTAGCCTTGATTGTGGCTAAATTGAATGTTAATTATGCTATGATTTGGTGCCATTTTGGTTGTGTAGGTATATGCAAATTTGGGTGACAAAGTGGCTTGGTAAATAGCCTATTTTTGTCCATACGGGCAGAGACACGGGCATGTGTCTCAGCCGTGTGTGACACACGGTCATGATACACGGCCGTGAGTCCCCTAGTGTTGAAATTGAAATGAAGTCAGTACGCTCCACACGGTTTCACACACAGGCGTGTAATCGGTCATGTGGCACAAGTCAGTATACCACTTAATTGGCACACGGCCTAGTACACGGGCGTGTGACTTAGCCGTGTTGCATAAGTCAGTATACCCTACAGGTTTGGCACGGCCTAGCACACGGCCTGGCACAAGGGCGTGTGTGGCCACTTCGAAGGGCACATGGGCTAGACATACGGACGTGTGAATGGCCGTGTGACCCAAGTCAGTAACCTCACTTGTTTGGACACGGGGTAGGACACGGGCTAGGACACAGCGATGTGCTTCCATTCCAAATGTTCACACGGCTTGTGACACAGGCGTGTCTGGTGGTCGTGTGAGACACACGACCTGGTCACACGGGCGTGTGTCCCTTGTTTTGAGAAAAATTTTCAAAGTTTCGTAAAAGTTACTTGAGCTTCCAGTTTAGTCCCGAACTACTCCTAATGCATGTTTAAGGCATCGTAGGCTCATTTAAGGGACACTATAGTTTATTGTGATTGAATTGTATTTGAATTGATAAATTGCATATGAAATGTATGTTTAAAGGTGTTAAATAGTCCAATAATGCTCTATAACCCTATTCTAATGGTGAATATGGGTGAAGGGTATTACATTAACTCTTTAATTGAGCTATGAATTCCACTGTTGCTAGTAAAGCCATGCCATACACAAGTCATGTACCCAACATATAGTCTATGAGCTCGATCATCTTTAGAGCATAAGCCTCCACTTATATCAAAGCACATCAGTTGCATACGCATGGTCAGTGACTAACTCAGGATTTAGGTAATCACACCATGAACGTCACAAGTGAATTAATTCAAAATTGGATTCACAATTAATTCATCTTGGGTCTAGCCCAATGTATTATTCTACCAATGAATACATCTATGTCTCTACTCGTAGAGTCAACTACTCTGATAGCCAAGACTAGCCATCTCCCCAATTGGAATTGTAAATGACATAATAATCCTTCTCAGTATTTAAATCAAATGCTCACTTTAATTATTTCACAGGGATTACAGACTCATTTAGATTATCTACAGAAGTAAGTTGTCTTTCTCGCAATGTAAACGTTCTTTACAATGCCACTTATTTTCAGTTTGAACTTTAGACAATCAATGAGCTAATATTTGCATGTCACAATTTCGTTATGCATGCAAAATATAAAAGATAGAAAATACAAAAGACATAATAGTGAAAATTGAAATTAACTTTATTTATTCATCATTCAAACAAATAGAAAATAGCTACATGTTTAGTACAATATGGGCACATTTCCCAACAGTCTCCCACTTGCCTTAGTGAAGTATATGTGTCATGTTTTGCATTTTCATATCTTCGACATGTTTATTAAAACTCCTAGTTTCAAGAATCTTAGTAAACGGATCCGCAAGGTTATTTTAAGAAGCTACATTCATCACATCTACAATTCCTTTGGCTATTGCCTCTCGTATCAAGTGATACTTTTGATCAATGTGTTTCGTCCTCTTGTGATTTCTCATTTCCTTAGTATTTTCTATTGCAGCACTGTTATCTCAATACAGTGTTATAGCTTTTTCTATACTAGGAATAACTTCAAGTTTGGTTAAGAAGTTTCGAAGCCATATTGCTTTTTTGTTGCCTTAGAAGCAACCACATACTCGACCTCTATAGTAGAGTCAGCAATGCAAGTTTGTTTTACACTTCTCTATGCTATGGCTTCATGGCCTAGAACAAATACATTTCTCTACGTCAATTTCCTCGAACCTTTACAAGTCTGGAAGTCTAAGTCTGTGTATCCAACAAGAGTAAGGTTATCTTTACAATTTTGTTTGATTCTTTTACAAGATTATGGACTCATTTAGATTATCTACTGAAGTAAGTCATCTTTCTCGTAATGTAAACGTTCCTTACAATGCCAATTATCTTCAGTTTGAACTTTTGACAATCAATGAGCTAATATTTGCTTGTCAAAATTCCGCTATGCATGTAAAATATAAAAGATATAAATACAAAAGACATAATAGTGAAATGTGAAATTAACTTTATTTATTGATTCATCATTTAAATAGATAGAAAAAAATTACATGTTTACTACAATATGGACACATTTCACAACAATTAGCTACATATAGATCTAGATGTAATTTTCCCTAATTTCATATTCAACATGCAAAGTAGAAGGTTAAATAGAAAAAGGGAATAGAGAAATTGATCTATTTCGATATTGATTTGCACACGAAATTTGAATTTCCTTGACAGTTGCGAAGACAAGCCCAATTGCAATTGAAAATAAAAAAGAAATAAATAAAAACTACTTAATTAAAGGCTTGGAGCGAAATCAGATCCAAGTTAAACAAAGAGAAAAAATTTCGTTTATAACATAAAAAGATTAAATTGAAATAAAGGAAAAACTAAAATAAAAACCCTAAACTAAACTAAGTGGCTCAATCAGCCAAGCCTCCCAAAGTGAGGCTAAACACAACTATTTATAGCCAAAATTGTAACACCCCAAAATAGAGCCTAAGAGTTTTAGGGGTAATTTAGGAATTTTAGCCTTAGAGTGTTCAAAATTTTATGATATAGTTTATCAGTAATGTTTTTATTATGGTTTTTAGAAAATTAAATTAATTTCTAAAAATGAGTTTTAAATACTTTTAATTTTGAAAATTGGACTAATTTGTAAAAGAGTAAAAATTTTGATTTTTTAAGAGGCAATTAATCCAAAATTTAAAAAAATCACCCTAATATCATCCTCCACCTATAAATTTCACATTAGTCTTCTCCATCTTCATGCTTTAGTCATCCATTGCTCCCAAAGCTCCTCTCTTCCACTTTTTGTTCTTCAACTTTAATTGTTTTGATTTCTATCATCACCCAAGCCAAATATCTCTATAAAATCCAATAAAAACACTCAAAAACATCATAGATTCCTTCATTTTCAAACTTGTGGGTTTTTTTGGGTTTTCGATCAAACGCTAAATTTTTTGTCATCTAAGGTAACAAACTCCTAAATAGTTTTAAATGCTAATTAGTCTTTAAAACCAAGTTTTTAGCCATTAAATAGCATGTTTTGAATAAAAGTCAAAAATTGGCTCGTTAATGGTGGATTTTAGGATTTTGAGTAAAAATGTGTTTCAAAGTGTTTTTCAATTAGTTTCGACATGATTAAGAGGTTTCTAAACTTACCTTGAAGTTTCATTAAAGATTTCTTGAGTTTTAATATTTTTTTGTTAAAATAGCCAAAAACATGTCAAAAAAGTCGATACCATGAATTGAGTAGTTTTGTGTAATTTAAAGGTTGGGAATTAGTCGTTGACGAATAATTAGATGAATGAAACTCGTTTTAGTGAAAAGATTAAGTGTAGATCGAGATATTTGGATTTCAAGTTAGTTATGTTAAAGGTTTCGGCTACATGAGAACTTAACTTAGACTTATGTTTTTTATTGATCGTGGTGAGTCCTTAGTTGACTTTTGAATGTGTTGTCTGATTTACTTGGTTGAAGTGTTGGAATCGTTAGGACCTTCTATGAGTAAAGATAAAGACAAGGAAAGCTAGTTTGAGCTTTAGGCTTTTCGGCGAAAGCGTAATTGGTGAGTGTTTGGAATAATTGCTTGTGGACATGATTTAATGTGTTATTTAGGAATTTAGTAGTAGCCTAAAACCCTACTTTAAATTCTGAGTGTAAACTTTCTCATACCTATGTTATCTTGTGAACTATGTGCTTATGTGTTTGTGAATATGTGAATTGAGATGAGATGTTATAACATGTGATATGTGGTTATGATAACTATTGTGAAAGTGCAAATGTGTACATGTTATGTATATGTTAAATGTTAGTGCCAGTGTTTTGCTAAAAATGCAAATATGCAGTGATAGTACACGAATAATCGATAAGTGATATGTGGTTGATTTCGAATATTTTGGCATTGTGATCTTGAAATCATTGGATATAGTTGACATGCCATAGGATTATGAGTACTCACCTATATTGTAATAGCTCGTTTTCAGTAAAATAGAAACAGTGGTTTTGGGACCACAAATTCGAAGTTGAAAATTTTATAGTAATATTATTCTGAGGTCTACAGTATGATAATATGATAGTGTAAAAATTTCGTTAAGAAATATTACTATTTGCATGTTCAATTTGTGAAAAAGGACTAAATCGCGTATAGTGCGAAAGTTGCGTTCTAATAGCTAAAGGTGTTATATAGCTATAGAACTTTAAAGTGAATTTCAGTGGTAATTAGACCATTAAAGGTGATAGTGGATAAGCATGGCTTGGCAATTTGGGTATTTTGAATGTTTGGTAAGGTTAAAATAGTAAATAGTCAATTAATGAATAAATAAAATAACACAAAGTGACCATCTTCTTCCCACATGCCTGAACCGATTTTTACAACAAGAATAAAGCCATGGGAGAGCTCAAAATTTCAGCTTATTAAACCCCTTGCATGTAAGTGATTTTTTAGCCCGTTTTTGATGATTTTTAAGTTTTCAAGATCGTTGTAGCTTAACCTAGCTAATTAGGGGACTAATTTGCAAAACTATTGAATATTTTGAGATTTTCCATTGATGAGTATAATAGGGTTTTGATGTTTAATGGAAGAAAATGAATCTTTGTTGTTAGTTAAACAACTTTTGTTAAGAGATTTTTAATGAAATTGTCAAATATGGGCTAAATTGAGAAATGTGAAAATTGTGTGTTAAATGTGTGAAACTGAAGAATGTATGGGCTACAATGAGTATGTAGTAAAATTGGCTAGACTTGGGTATGGGTGAAATTTCATGAATTTCAAGTTACGAGCCTAGGGACTAAATTGTAAAAAGGTCAAAAGTATAGGGGCAAAATGGTAATTTTACCATGTATAAAATTTGATTGAATTGAGTAGAATAATGATCAAATGAGTTAAATTTGAGTATATAGATCAAGAAAATGATGTACAAAATTAGATCTAAGGAAAGACAAAGTTATCGATTAAACAATCATTTTTCGTCGTACGAGTTTGAGGTAAGTTCGAATGTTAATAAGCATTATTATAATTGAGATTTAATGCTTTATATTGAATTGTTGGTGAATATAATTGTACGAAAATATTCGACGAAGCTTTGGCTATGTATTAGCACTTTGTGTGCGAGATCGAGATAGCTTCGGCTATGTATTGGCACTTGGTGTGTGAGATCGAGATAGCTTCTGTAACACCTCAAACCCGGCCCAAACACGACGACCGGATCTGGCATGTCACTAGGAAAGAATTTATAAAATATCGTGAACTTCAGAAGAATTTTAAGTTATGTTTAAAACCCCAAGTTTAGTGGTTCAATTGGAAACCTATTATTCATTTAAGGTAAAATCTAGTTAGCCAAAACCTTGTATCTAGGTGACATTTTATTACATTTGATTAAGCAAAAGGTGTGTTGTAAAAATCTGTTTGTAAAATCGTTAATTAAGTTATAAGAAAAACTTTATTTGCATTTCGGTGTATAAAACATCTTATCAATTGACTTAAATTTAAAGCGTCTAAAACTCAAACCGAAATTTTAAACCAAATTAATAGTGGCCTTATTACAGCATAGAATCCGAAAAATTAAAGGTAAATAATGTTCTATTTTAAAAGAAAGAAACCGTGCATGGCCACCTCGTAGTCCTCTCCAGCTCAAGTCCACTGCACTAGGTATTACCTGCAAAAGTGTTAAGCAAATAGGGTGAGTCAAAAGACTCAGTGTGAAATTTCTAGGCACCATCATTGGGCTCAAGCCCATCCACTTACCATTTGGGCCTTAGCCCCCTTTTCATAATCACATTGGGCGAAGCCCATTTGAAATCAGATTGGGCCTTAACCCCACAGTACAGAATAGCAAATAGCATATGCAAAATGATGCAGAACCCATCCCAACCTAAATTTCCATCTGCTACACACCACCCGTACCTGCCAATCGCACCAATGGGGATTTCTACAATCGACCCTCACCGCTACACACCATCGATGGTAGTCATGCTGCAGTTAGCTGCTCATCGTCAGAATTGTGACAGAGTCACCAGATTATGTGGCATGGCCACCAAAACAGAGTGTGGCAGAGCCACCAGAACAGATTGTGGCAAAGACCACCAAAACGCTTCCCCTTTTCTTTAATAGTATATACTCATCCCCATGCAAACATAAAATCATGATGTATGAGTGCAACAGGTTTCGGCATGCATATACATATAAGATGATCAGGGCATACATATAATCATGTCAACATAACCGTTTATATAGCATAATCAGAAGTCACTAACCTGATGTCTCGTTTTCACCCTCCATGGGTAACCCAACAGCCAATTCTGAAGTTTCGGTATTTAACAATGCATACATAGATTAACAGAATAACAGGAAAAGGTGTGGAAGTTACACATCTGTAAACACGAAGAACTAAATTATTGATCTTGCTAATCCCTTCACTCGCAGGGATCACAACGATCTGCTTATCCCTCTCGGAAGCCGACCCACAAGCCGGTGGAAAGTCTAGAACGGCGGACACCGCACGTTTTTTGAACTTAGGGAGAGGGACTGCGTGTCCAACCCCCTCCTTCGATTGGCTGCCACTCGCATCCATGAAATAACCTTGATCAATAAAATGCTATACGAAAGCAACGATTGTTCAACAGCAATGTTGGGTTAAGGCAATCGAATAACGAAGAGTAATGCCACTTGAATATGACTAGAGAGGAAACCCTTACCTTTGCTACCAACGTGAATCCACATGACCCCCTAGAACAGGAACCCTCAACAACCAAGAACCCTTAGCACCTCTCGATCTGATAATCAACCACTAGCAAAGAAGGGTGAAAGAACATATGTTACCACAAGATAAAGTACTTCGATATGAAAAGAACCCTCTCGGTTTATGGAAAAAGAGTGACCGGCTATCAACAGAGACTAGGGAAGATGAAAGAAATCGAAAGAAACTATCTTACCTTGAATCAAGAGAAGCTGAATGATAACCAAGGATTCAGCACAAGCCACCAGTAGCCAAGGAGGTTCAGCACAGAGTTGATATCTCAAGAAGAAGAAAAAGATAATGAAAGTTAGAGATTCGGCTTTAGTGATTAGCAAAAAGAAATCTCAAAGAGAAGATGTGAGTGGTGGGTTTCGGCTAAGAAGAACAAATAGAGGAAATATGGAGCAAGAAAAAGAGAGAAGAGAAGCAAAGAGGTGCTACGGCTTTGAGTAGAAGAGAAAAGAAACAAAACACAAAGAAGAGAAAGGAAGCTTGTGAGAATTCGGCAAGGGTTGGGAGCTTGGGGAAATGAAGCAATTGAGAGAAGAAAGAGAAGAATAGAAGGAAGAGAGTGCGCAAAAAGGTTTCGACTTTAATAATGAGAAGATGAACAAATAGTAGCCTTAGATGTTTCGGCAAACAGAGAAAGGAAATGTGTTAAAAGAAGAGCACACCAAATGCCGAAAAGAGAAACCTTTAACACACCCAATTTGATAAATACATACCAAAATTTCGGCACCTAAACCCCTCCTCCAAAACTGAATGCCTACACCCCCCAAAAGCCCCACATGACCGAATTTCCCCCTAACACTACTCAAAATTCGGCCAACTCCCTTCTCACCTCAATCCCCATGCTTCCTCCTTGATTCCCACCTTAATCCCCTCTCCTCCACTCATTCAATTTGGTTTGAATAATTCAAACTCCCCAAATATCTCTCCACAACTTATTTGAATTGTTTGACCAGGTCTTCCCTCTCTCCTGCAGAGTTTGATTACCATCCAGCCGCTTCCCTTGCCTGAGCCAAAAAAATAATACCATCTTGCGCTGCTTGAGAGATTCGAACCCTCTCCCTCTCAGCTTCTCTTGTGACGCCACTTCCCTGTATGCTAGGTGGCGTCCCCTTGCCACTTTACCACTGCACTTCTTGTGTCATCAAACACAAGCAATAATCTTTAAAGCCTGCCTCAGCTAGCTCTCCCTTAAAGTGCCTAAAATTGAAATTTTCACCAAGGCTTCAGCTTAACCCCAAGCCTTCCCGGGGCCCCCAAACATAACAAATTAACAGATAAAACATACCAAGACACAGAAACAAAATAAATGCAAAGCTCCTAAATCCCGGATATTACAGTTCTACCCCTTTAAAGGAATTTCGGCCGTGAAATTTACCTGGTCAAAAGAGATGAGGGTACTGTTGTCGCATAACATCCTCTGGCTTCCACATCACCTCTTCCACATCGTGATTTCGCCACAAGACTTTGACCAACGGGACTGATTTCCTTCTCATCACCTTAACGTCTCGCTCTAAGATCTGCACTGGTTCCTCCTCAAAGGACAGATCTGGTCTTATCTCAATCTCCTCCACTGGTACAATGTGCGACGGATCCGACCGATAACGCCTCAACATCGAGACATGGAACACATCATGTATCTGTTTCAATTGTGAAGGCAACTCCAGCTGATACGCCACTGGTCCCATACGTTTCAATACCCGATAAGGCCCGATGAACCTGGGACTTAGCTTGCCGTTCCATCCAAACCTCATTACCTTCTTACACGGTGAAACTTTCAGAAAGACTTGATCACCCACTGCAAACTCTATATCCTTACGTTTCAGATTTGTATAGGATTTCTGACGGTCAGACGCTTCCTTCAACCGAGTCTGAATCAACTTAACTTTCTCCTCTGTCTCTGAACCAATTTCGGACCCAACATCTAACGCTCACCCAATTTTGTCCAACAGGTAGGAGTACGACACCTTCGTCCATACAACGCTTCATAGGGCGCCATCTGAATACTGGACTGGTAGCTGTTGTTGTATGCGAATTCTGCCAACGGTAGAAACTCCTCCCAACTACCCTTGAAGTCAATGACATAACCTCTCAACATATCTTCCAAGATCTGAATTACCCTCTCAGACTGACCGTCAGTCTGTGGATGAAAACCTGTGCTAAAGTCTAATCTTGTACCCAATGCCCGATGCAGTGCCTTCCAAAAACGCGATGTAAACCCGGGTCTCTATCCTATATAATCGATACTGGCACCCCATGCAACCTCACAATCTCCGCCACATACAGCTTAGCCAACCTCTACTGAGAATAGTCGACACGAATAGGTATGAAATGGGCGGACTTCGTCAGCCGATCAACAATCACCCATACCGAATCTTTCTTAGTAGGTGTAAGAGGTAGCCCACTAACAAAGTCCATCGTGATTCTCTCCCATTTCCATTGTGGAATCTTCACCGGCTGCAATAACCTCGAAGGCAATTGATGCTCTGCTTTCACCTGCTGACACGTTAAACACTTTCTTACAAACTCGGTAATTTCCCGCTTCAATCCAGGCCACCAAAACTGTTCACGCAGATCCCGATACATCTTATTCCCTCCAGGATGCATAACGTAAGGGCTACTATGCGCCTCCTGAAGAATCATCTGTCTCAACTCAACATCCTTTGGCATGCAGACCTTTTTATGGAAACACAAAACCCCATAACTGTTCAAACTATAATGCTCTACTCCACCATTCTGTACTTGCAGGAGTCGAGCACTTAACACATCGTCCAAGACCTGCTTCTCTTTAATCTGACTTACCCACGTCGGCTTCACTTGGAGTTCCGCTAACAAACTCCCATCATCATACATGCTAAGATGTGCAAACATCGCCCTTAAATCTGATATTACCTTCCGACTTAACTCATCCGCCACCACGTTAGCTTTACCCGGATGGTATTCTATCGAGCAATCATAGTCCTTCAATAGCTCAATCCACCTTCCCTGCCTTAAATTCAACTCCTTCTGAGTAAGAAGATATTTCAAACTCTTGTGGTCAGTGTAGATAACGGACTTCTCCCCATACAGGTAATGTCTCCAGATCTTCAGAGCGAACACTACAGCAGCCAACTCCAGATCATGCGCGGGATAGTTTATCTCATACGGTCTTAACTGCCGAGACGCATACGCAACAACCTTCCCATCTTACATTAACACACACCCTAACCTTGTGTGTGAAGCATCACAATAAACTACGAACTCTTTCCCAGCCTCAGGCTGAATCAATACCGGAGCCTTCGTCAAGATCCTTTTCAGCTTTTCAAAGCTTTCCTGCTGCTTGTCAGACCAAACAAATGATACCCCTTTCCAGAACAACTTAGTTAAGGGTGCCGCAATTAAGGAGAATCCCTCAACAAACCTTCTGTAGTATCCTGCCAAACCCAAGAAACTTCGAATCTCTGCCACGGACTTAGGCGGTTTCCAGTCCAACACAGCTTCAATCTTCCGGGGATCAACCCTAATCCCCTCTGCAGATACAACATGACCCAAAAAGGTAACTTCTTTCAACCAAAATTCACACTTACTGAATTTGGCGTATAGCTATTTCTCTCTCAAAATCTACAGAACCACCCGAAGATGCGAAGATGCGAATCGCGCTCTTCTTTCGTCTTGGAATATACTAGGATGTCGTCTATGAACACCACAACAAAATGGTCCAGATAGGGTTGGAATACCCTGTTCATCATATCCATAAACGCAGCTAGCGCATTCGTCAACCCAAACGGCATCACTAAAAACTCATAGTAACCATAGCGAGTTCGAAACGCCGTCTTATGAGTATCTGCTTCCTTGACTTTAAGCTAATGATATCCTAACCTCAGATCTATCTTCGAGAAGACTGAAGCCCTCTTAAGTTGATCGAATAGATCGTCAATCCTCGGCAACGGGTACTTATTCTTAATCGTCAACTTATTCAACTGGCAGTAGTCAATGTACATACGCATCGTCCCGTCCTTCTTTTTTACAAACAGCACCGATGCTCTCCACGGAGATACACTTGGTCGAATGAAACCACGATCTAACAGCTCCTGGATCTAAGCTTTAAGTTCTACCAGCTCCTTCGACGCCATCCTATAAGGGGCAATGGACACCGGAGCCGTACCCGGAAGTAGTTCAATTCTGAACTCCACCTCACGATCCGGAGGTAACCCTGGAAGCTCCTCAGGAAAGACATCCACGAATTCCTTTACTGTTCTAACCCTATTAACAGTCACTTCCTTTGCATCCAATGCACTGATAAAAGCTAGGAATGCCTTGCACCCTTTCTGAACCATCTTAACAGCCCTTAACGCGGAAACTACGTTAGACAAATAATTCCTTCTTTCCCCTATCACAACCACCTCCTCGTCCTCTAGGGTACTCAACACCATTCGCTTAGTCGCGCAATCCAACTTAGCTCAATGTTTAACCGACCAATCCATGCCTAAGATGAGATCAAACTCCCCGAATGGTAATTCTATTAAGTCTGCCAGAAACACTACTCCTTGAATCTCTAAAGGCACATCCCTAAATAGTTTGTTCACTACCATGGATTGTCCTAAAGGGCTAACCACAGTCATCTTCTTAGCAGCTATTTCAGATTCTATGCTTAAAGTCTCAGATACAGTACATGTAACATAAGAGTGGGTCGATCCAATATCAATCAAAGCAAGAAACAGCTTATCAGCTATAAGAAACATATCGATTTTGACGTCTGGTGCGTCGCCATCCTCTCGTCGATGAGCTGCATAGACTAAACCCAACTGTCTTGCATCTACACTACTAACACCCCTGTCGAGTGCTCCACGACCCCGACCGAAACCATTTCCTCCTCTAGCTGGGCCACAACCCCTCGACGGTTGCTGACCACCCCTCCTGAACTGATCAAAACCCTGCCCAGTTGGCCGCACTTGGCCCACTTGTGGACAATCTTTAACCATATGGTCTATAGATCCGCACCTGAAACATCCACCGGTTCTCTTCCTACACTCACCAAAATGCATTTTCTCACACAGAGTACATGATCGAAACTGACCCCCCGCAGTAGGCGTTGGAACACGAGCTAGCCCATCAAACCTAGGCCTTTTCTGAAAACCCCCAGATGATCCCGACGACCCAAAACTTCTCTTGTTCTTACCCCGATCCTTATCCCTATTCTGTCTCTCGGTCCGCTTTACCTCTTCGGCTATTTTAACTTTCTCAACCAGAACGGCAAAGTCCCTCTCTCGCTGCGGAGCTATCAATACTCTCAACTTATCCCGTAGCCCATCTTTGAACTGCATGCAGCGCTCATAGTCAGTTGCCACTATTCCTCGAGCGTAACGGCTCAAACGCAGAAATTCTGCCTCATACTCAGCCACAGATTTGCCCCCTTGAACTAAATTCAGGAATGCCTTCCTCTGAGCATCCACATAACTGGCCCCAACGTACTTCCCCTAAAATGTCATCTTAAAGAAATTCCAGTCAATTCGATCTGCCGGAGTACCCTCTCTTACGGTGAGCCACCACTGATATGCCTCATCCTGAAGAAGAGACATCGCTCCTTTCAGCTTCTCCTCTGCCATGCAGTCTAGATCATCCATAATCCTTTCGACTGCCTCTAGCCAATACTCAGCCACATTTGGAGCCACTCTAGAAATACCCCTAAACATTTCAGCTCCGTTTGCTCGAAGTCGCTCAGGAATGGACTTTCCAGATATGGTCCCAATGCTTGCCCCAGCAACTCGCTCCAGCACACGCAGCATTGCTTGAGACAGGGCATCATCCCCACCAGTTCTATCTTGTGATCCCGCTTCTGCCACAGGTGATGCTGGCGCTTCACCTTCAGGCTTATGCCTTGCTTCCGAGAACTCAGCCTCAGCACCCCGGCCTCTACCACAGCCACGTGCAACACGTCCATGCCCTCTAGCACTCATGTCTACTATTTCATCTTAATCTGGTTACAAATTTTATGCATTAGCATTTCTTTCCACTGTTTATTAACGAGTAGTTTTATGAGAGCAAGATTATAAGTAGTTTTCTGCAAAGCACATGTATACCTAAAGGTTTTCATCTCTACAGTAGAGTTTCCTAATTCTACCATCTACAGTGATATATCCACATAGTATAATTACCTTATGCAAACCACCTAACAATCAAAAGACTTACCTTGTAGACTTGGGCCGAAGACTCGGGTCCCATACTTTCAGAAAACATGTACATATGTATTTTCTTTCTAAATCATCTTAAAACCAAAATTTGGAAAATGTTTTGACCCCAAAAACCCACGGTCGAGCTTTTAAAATTGGGCTCTGATACCAAAATGTAACACCCCAAACTCGGCCCAAACACCACGACCGGATCTGGCATGTCACTAGGAAAGAATTTATAAAATATCGTGAACTTTAGAAGAATTTTAATTTATGTTTAAAACCCCAAGTTTAGTGGTTCAGTTGGAAACCTATTATTCATTTAAGGTAAAATCTAGTTAGCCAAAACCTTGTGTCTAGGTGACATTTTATTACATTTGATTAAGCAAAAAGTGTGTTGTAAAAATCCGTTTGCAAAATCGTTAATTAAGTTATAAGAAAAACTTTATTTGCATTTCGGTGTATAAAACATTTTATCAATTGACTTAAATTTAAAGCGTCTAAAACTCAAACTGAAATTTTAAACCAAATTAATAGTGGCCTTATTATAGCATAGAATCCGAAAATTAAAGGTAAACAATGTTCTATTTTTAAAAAAAAAACAAATCGTGCATGGCCACTTCGTAGTCCTCTCCAGCTCAAGTCCACTGCACTAGTTATTACCTGCAAAATTGTTAAGCAAATAGGGTGATTCAAAAGACTCAATGTGCAATTTCTAGGCACCATCATTGGACTCAAGCCCATCCACTTGCCATTTGGGCCTTAGCCCCCTTTCCATAATCACATTGGGCGAAGCCCATTCGAAATTAGATTGGGCCTTAACCCCACAGTAAGAATAGCAAATAGCATATGCAAAATGATGCAGAACCCATCCCAACCTAAATTTCCATCCGCTACACACCACCCGTACCTGCCAATCGCACCAATGGGGATTTCTACAATCGACCCTCACCGCTACACACCATCGATGGTAGTCATGCTGCAGTTAGCTGCTCATCGTCAGAATTGTGACAGAGTCACCAGATTATGTGGCATGGCCACCAAAACAGAGTGTGGCAGAGCCACCAGAACAGATTGTGGCAAAGACCACCAGAACGATTCCCTTTTTCTTTAATAGTATATACTCATCCCCATGCAAACATAAAATCATGATGTATGAGTGCAACAGGTTTCGGCATGCATATACATATAAGATGATCAGGGCATACATATAATCATGTCAACATAACCGTTTATATAGCATAATCAGAAGTCACTAACCTGATGTCTCGTTTTCACCCTCCATGGGTAACCCAACAGCCAATTCTGAAGTTTCGGTATTTAACAATGCATACATAGATTAACAGAATAACAGGAAAAGGTGTGGAAGTTACACACCTGTAAACACGAAGAACTAAACTATTGATCTTGCTAATCCCTTCACTCGCAGGGATCACAACGATCTACTTATCCCTCTCCGAAGTCGACCCACAAGCCGGTGGAAAGTCTAGAACGGCGGGCACCGCACGTTTTTTGAACTTAGGGAGAGGGACTGCGTGTCCAACCCCCTCCTTCGATTGGCTGCCACTCGCATCCATGAAATAACCTTGATCAATAAAATGCTATACGAAAGCAACGATTGTTCAACAGCAATGTTGGGTTAAGGCAATCGAATAACGAAGAGTAATGCCACTTGAATATGACTAGAGAGGAAACCCTTACCTTTGCTACCAACGTGAATCCACATGACCCCCTAGAACAGGAACCCTCAACAACCAAGAACCCTTAGCACCTCTCGATCTGATAATCGACCACTAGCAAAGAAGGGTGAAAGAACATATGTTACCATAAGATAAAGTACTTCGATATGAAAAGAATCCTCTCGATTTATGGAAAAAGAGTGACCGGCTATCAACAGAGACTAGGGAAGATGAAAGAAATTGAAAGAAACTATCTTACCTTGAATCAAGAGAAGCCGAATGATAACCAAGGACTCGGCACAAGCCACCAGTAGCCAAGGAGGTTCGGCACAGAGTTGATATCTCAAGAAGAAGAAAAAGATAATGAAAGTTAGAGATTCGGCTTTAGTGATTAGCAAAAAGAAATCTCAAAGAGAAGATGTGAGTGGTGGGTTTCGGCTAAGAAGAATAAATAGAGGAAATATGGAGCAGAAAAAAGAGAGAAGAGAAGCAAAGGGGTGCTACGACTTTGAGTAGAAGAGAAAAGAAACAAAACACAAAGAAGAGAAAGGAAGCTTGTGAGAATTCAGCAAGGGTTGGGAGCTTGGGGAAATGAAGCAATTGAGAGAAGAAAGAGAAGAATAGAAGGAAGAGAGTGCGCAAAAAGGTTTCGACTTTAATAATGAGGAGATGAACAACTAGTAGCCTTAGATGTTTCGGCAAACAGAGAAAGAAAATGTGTTAAAAGAAGAGCACACCAAATGCCGAAAAGAGAAACCTTTAACACACCCAATTTTATAAATACATACCAAAGTTTCGGCACCTAAACCCCTCCTCCAAAACCGAATGCCTACACCCCCCAAAAGCCCCACATGATCGAATTTCCCCCTAACACTACTCAAAATTCGGCCAACTCCCTTCTCACCTCAATCCCCATGCTTCCTCCTTGATTACCACCTTAATCCCCTCTCCTCCACTCATTCAATTTGGTTTGAATAATTCAAACTCCCTAAATGGCTCTCCACCACTTATTTGAATTGTTTGACCAGGTCTTCGCTCTCTCCTCCAGAGTTTGATTACCATCCAGCCGACTCCCTTGCCTGAGCCAAAAATTAATACCCTCTTGCGTTGCTTGAGAGATTCGAACCCTCTCCCTCTCAGCTTCTCTTGTGACGCCACTTCCCTGCATGCTAGGTGGCGTCCCCTTGCCACTTTACCACTGCACTTCTTGTGTCATCAAACACAAGCAATAATCCTTAAAGCCTGCCCAGCTAGCTCTCCCCTAAAGTGCCTAAAATTGAAATTTTCGGCAAGGCTTCAGGTTAACCCCGAGCCTTCCCGGGGCCCCTAAACATAACAAATTAACAGATAAAGCATACCAAGACACAGAAACACAATAAATGCAGAGCCCCTAAATCCCGGATGTTACAGCTTCAGCTATGTATTGGCACTTAGTGTTCGAGATTGAGATAGTTTGGGCTATGTATTGGCACTTAGTGTGCGAGATTCCTAAGTATCCAATATTATTCCAAATGGTTCAATGGGTATATCGAAGATATGAAATGGTGAAAGTTAGTCATGTATCGGTACAGGTATGTACGTAAATTCAATTGAATATTGAATCCATGAAATTAAAAGTTCGTGATCAGTGTGGGAATAAATATATGGTAAACTTGGTTGATGATTTTGTGTTAGGCTTTTGGGCCAAATTGAGTTGTGATATAGTATGTCTTACTCACTTAAATTTTGGTTCAACGGATATGAGAAAAATGTAAAGATCGGCAAATTCTTCAATTAGAATTGCTATTGAATACATAGAAAAGTAAGAGTTTTTGGATGATGGAAATATATTTAAACATATGCTTGATATATGAATGCACATAAGTAATGTAAACTTATGTTATAATTTTTTGTAATAATTTGCTAATTCATATGATGTTCAAAATCGAAAAGCTAATGTTGTTTGGGCTAAGACCAAGGCATGTTATGTGACTTAAATGATTATGCTTATAAATTGAAGTTGTAAGCTTTATTTCTTTGAATTACGAACTTACTAAGCATTTTATACTAACTTTGTTTAATTTCTTTGTGTATCTAGATATCGGAAGCTCGTTCGGGTTAGAAGGTGTCGAAGACATAATCACACTATCTATCGGCTATTTTGGAACTCATGGTTTTATACTTTCGGTTATAACGGCATGTATAGGTCGTTTTGGCTAATGATAGCTTACATGTTTTGTTAATGATGGATTTTAGCCATTTGATTTGGCTTGTAAATGATGTGTATTTTGATTTGTTAATAGCCATGAGATTTGGCTTATCTTGGTATGTATATGTATATATGCGTAAAAGCCCTCTTGTGACCACACGGCATCACACACGGGCGTGTGACTTGGCCGTGTGGCATAAGTTAGTATACCATATAGGTTTGACACGGCCTAGCACACGGGCTTGTATGGCCATTTGTAGGGCACATAGACTAGCCACCCAGGCATGTGTGTTGGCCGTGTGACCTAAGTCAGAGAGTTACATGGGGTCAAACACGGGTTGGGACATGGCCATGTGCTCCCATTTCGAATGTCCATACGGCCTGTGACACAGGTGCGTCTGTTGGCCTTGTGAGACACACGGGCGGGTAACAAGGGATCTGTCCCCTGTTTTTGAGAAAATTTTCCAAGTGTTCAAAAAGTTTCTAAATTTTTCAATTTAGTCTCGAACCACTCTTAATGCATGTTTAAGGCCTCGTAGGCTTGTATTATGGATGATATGAATGTGTTGATTGATATTTGAATAAAATTTGGAAATACATGAGAAAACGTATGTGTTATTGTGTTATAAGCCCGGTAATGCTCTGAAACCCTATTTCGATATTGAATATGAGTGAGGGGTGTGACATTTATTTGTATCAGAGCTACAGTTCAGTCAATTCTCGGACTAATGTAGCGTATGTGAGTTTAGCTATACATGCCATTAAATAACTTGTAATAGTGTGATATTTTCCAACTCTAATGAGATTTGTTTTACTTAGATAGAGATGCTTTCCAACTGAGCTAATTCCGATGATGCTGGAAATGATACTCAAGTATCTGGGTAAAGCGTGTCTATGATGAGTTGAAAATCATAAAGGTACAAATAAAAGTTCATAATATTGTGTTGTTGATAAATATTATGTTATATTTGTATATATGTGAGTCAAATTTTGAGGCTTTACAATCTTCACCCCCTCACCAGTATAGTGTAATACAACGAAATTGATAAAATTTAGATCGAATAAGCTCACAAATGGGAAACTAAGAACTCAATGGTTGAATGATCAATAACGCGGTCAGAGATAAGAATGGGTTAGCAAGTGAAGACAGTTCTAGAAGAGATATCAGATTTTTCTGAAGATCATTCAGATTACACAACGTTACTGTTAAAGAAGTAAATCTTGACTAATCGACTCACTCGGGTATGAAGTCTAAAGAATGTATTAACTGAAATTTCTTCTGAATTGATTTTCGTTAGTAAGTGGAATAATGTGGAAGTAGTGATGATTGTAATAATCAGTGGAATAATGTTTGACCTGTAAAGATATCTAAGTGCAGTAGTTATAGTTGAATAGATTATGACGATCTCTTTTAGGTATTCTATGTGTTCATTCATTCTAAGAGGTATATGTAGCTGTTCATTTTCAAATGAAATTCTTATCATATGAGAACACTATCTAACTATATTGTTAGAAGAAAGCATTGTTGGATTCTCTTTGGGATATCATCGAGATCTTTATCATCTAATGTGGGTTGTGTTCTCGAAAATTCAGTATAGCTTCACATATTGGATTTCATTATCTCGGTTTTCTTATCATTCTTACTATTTAATTTATCAAACATGGCTCATCTATAAAGGATATTTGTTGATCAGAAATAATTATATTTATTACGGTTAAATTTTCTAGTTTGATCATGAGAGCATAGTGATACTAACCTCAGATTTTTCTAGTTTTCGTGAAAGGGATTGACATCGGCAAAAGTATAGACGGTGGAAGCTCAAGCTCAAATTTTTATATTGGTTTTCATTCCTCAGGTAACCTTAATTAAGGTTAATGAGTTAAATTAGGATATTATGATTCGTGTGAGCTAATGCAGTTTGTAAAAATAATTGACTAGCATTTTGAGGGAATTAAGGAAAATAGTAAGTTTGAGTTATCTGTACAACATGATGAAGGAATTACTTTGAAATGTTATTATTTGATAGTTAAGATTGACTCAGTTGTTTTAATCAGAATCGATTATTTAGTTGAAGAGTAATTTGAGTTATATGCATTTAAGTTTATCCTCAGGTATGGAAATAAATTTTGTACATTCAAGGGTAAATAGACGGATAGTCTGAATGAAGAATTCATGTTATAGAAACATGATACAGAAATATATCTATTAGATTAATTCTAATTGAAAGACATTATTATGAGTTAAAGTTGTTCTTATTGATAAAGTTATCACGCTTGTGAAGTTGAATGGTTTGATACTTGTTAATAAAATTGTAAACAGTTGATAACATTGTTAATTGAAGCACCAATTTTAGTTTAGTCCGAACCGGGTAAAGAATTTGTGATTTTATATGACGCGTCATTGAAAGGTTTGGGATGTGTTTTAATACAAGAAGGCAAAGTGATAGCTTATGTTTCCAAATAGTTAAAGCCACATGAGAAGAATTATTCGACACGCGACTTAGAGTTGACCGCTATTGCGTTGCATTGAAAAGTTGGCGACACCATGTGTTCGGCGAAAAATGTCACATACTTACTAATCAAAAGAGTTTAAAGTACCTAATGTCACAGAAAGACTTGAATCTGAGATAGCATAGATGGCTCGATTTATTGAAAGATTATGAGTTAGTTATTGATTAACTTTTGGGAAAAGCAAATATAGTTGCAAATGTTTGAGTGGAAAATCTTTGTCTACTTTGCGAGCGATGGTTACACGATTAAACTTGTTTGATTATGGTTCGAATCTAGCTAAGTTAAAAGCTAAACCGATGTTTTTATTGCAAATATGAGAAGCTTAGAAATGTGATAGTGAATTTCAAGTTAAACGAGTACAGTGTGAGTTGACTTCTGATTCTGAATGTCAGGTCGGACCTGATGACTGTTTATTATTTTGAGGTAGAGGTTGTGTACCGAAAAATCCAGAACTATATAGAAAATTTTGCACAAAGCTCACAAAGGCAACTTGTTTGTTCATCTGGGGAGTAATAAAATGTACAATGATTTGAGACAGATGTACGAGTGGTCGGGTATGAAACGAAAAAATTTCTGGCATAGTATCCAGATGTGTGTTATGGCAGCAGATTAAAGCTGAACATCAAGTGCCTTGAAGAATATTAAAGTATTTGAGTTTTGCCATTGATGCTATCTGGGTTGTTGTTGATCATTTGACGAAATCTGCACAATTTATTCCTGTATGTACAAAATTTTTTCACATGATAGATTGGCTAAGTTATATGTTTCAGAGATTATCAAATTATACAGAGTGCCAGACTTCATTATTCGGATAGAGATCCGAGGTTCATATTAGGATTTTGGAAAAATTTATTGGAAGCTCTGAGTAAGCGGTTGCATTTTAGCACTGCATTTCACCCTCAGACGGATTGTCAGTCTGAGAGAGTGATTCAGATTTTCAAAGATATGCTTCGTTGCTGTGTTTTAGAGTTGAAGGCAAATGGAAAAAATATATATATTTACCGTTAGTTGAATTCACGTATATTAATAGTTTTCAGTTAAGCATAATGATGTTACCGTATGAAGTTTTATATGTTCGTAGTTGTTGAACTTTGTTATATTGGACAGAGCTCAGTGAGAAAAAGATACACGGGGTTGATGTGATCGGAGAGACTGTCCAGAAAATGAAAGTGATTCGTGACAGTTTGGAAGCCGTTTCAGATCGACAGAAATCGTATGCAGATTTGAAACGTTAAGATATTGAATTTCAGATTGGCGACAGAGTGTTTCTGAAAGTATCGCCCTCGGAGAGGATTCTTCGATGTGGTCGCAAATGAAAGTTGACTCTGTGATTTATCGGGCTATACGAGATTATCGAGAGAATAGCGCCAGTGGCTTATTGACTTGATTTACCGTCTGAACTTGAGAAGATTCATATGTGTTTCATGTGTCGATGTTACGACGATATAGGTCAAACCCATCACACGTAATTTCTCCGGCAGAGATTGAGTTCAACTTGATATGACGTATAGCGAAGAATTGATTAAAATTCTGGTCCGAGAGATTAAAGAGTTGAGAAATAAAAGCATAGCTTTAGTGAAAGTACTTTGGCAACGACATGGTGTCGAAGAAGCTACGTGGGAACTCGAGGAAGCTATGAGAAAACAGTACCCCAACTTATTTGCTAGTAAGATTTTCGGGGACGAAAATTCTTAAGGGGGAGAGTTGTAACAGCCCATTTTTGGTAAAATTGGAATAGTGGTTTTGGGACCACAAATTCGAAGTTGAAAATTTTATATTAATATTATTTTGAGGTCTACAGTATGATAATATGATAGTGTAAAAGTTTCGTTAAGAAATATTACTCTTTGCATGTTCAATTCGTGAAAAAGGACTAAATCGCGTAAAGTGCGAAAGTTGCATTCTAATAGCTAAAGGTATTATATAGCTATTGAACTTTAAAGTGAATTTCAATGGTAATTAGACCATTAAAGGTGATAGTGGATGAGCATGGCTTGGCAATTTGGTTAATTTGAATGTTTGGTAAGGTTAAAATAGTAAATAGTTAATTAATAAATAAATAAAATAAAACAAAGTGACCATCTTCTTCCCACATGCATGAATCGATTTTTACAGCAAAAATACAGCCATGGGAGAGCTCAAAATTTCAGCTTATTAAACCCCTTGCATGTAAGTGATTTTTAAGCCCGTTTTTGATAATTTTTACGTTTTCGGGATCGTTGTAGCTTAACCTAGCTAATTAGGGGACTAATTTGCAAAACTATTGAATATTTTGAGATTTTCCATTGATGATTATAATAGGGTTTTGATGTTTAATGGAAGAAAATGAATCTTTGTTGTTAGTTAAACAACTTTTGTTAAGAGATTTTTAATGAAATTGTCAAATGGGGCTAAATTGAGAAATGTGAAAATTGTGTGCTAAATGCGTGAAATTGAAGAATGTATGGGCTGCTATGAGTATGTAGTAAAATCGGCTAGGCTTGGGTATGGATGAAATTTCATGAATTTCAAGTTATGAGCCTAGGGACTAAATTGTAAAAAGGTCAAAAGTATAGGGGCAAAATGGTAATTTTTCCATAATATGAAATTTGATTGAATTGAGTATAATAATGATTAAATGAGTTAAATTTGATTATATAGATCAAGAAAATAACGTACGGAATTAGATCTAAGGAAAGACAAACTTATCGATTAAACGATCGTTTTTTGTCGTACGAGTTCGAGGTAAGTTCATATGTTAATAAGCATTATTATAATTGAGATTTAATGCTTTATATTGAATTGTTCATGAATATAATTGTACGGAAATATTCGATGAAGCTTCGGCTATGTATTAGCACTTAGTGTGCGAGATTGAGATAGCTTCGGCTATGTATTGGCACTTAGTGTGCGAGATCGAGATAGCTTTAGCTATGTATTGGCACTTAGTGTGTGAGATCGAGATAGCTTCAGCTATGTATTGGCACTTAGTGTGCGAGATTCCCAAGTATCCAATATTATTCCAAATGGTTCAACGGGTATATCGAAGATATGAAATGGTGAGAGATAGTCATGTATCAGTACAAGTATGTACGTAAATTCAATTGAGTATTGAATCCATGAAATTGAAAGCTCATGATCAATGTAGGAATAAATATATGGTAAACTTGGTTGATGATTATGTGTTAGGCTTTTGGGCTAAATTGAGTTGTGATATAGTATGTCTTACTCACTTAAATTGTGGTTCAACGGATATGAGAAAAATGTAAAGATCGGCAAATTCTTCAATTAGAATTGCTATTGAATGCATAGAAAAGTAAGAGTGTTTGGATGATGGAAATATATTTAAACATATGCTTGATATATGAATGCACATAAGTAATGTAAACTTATGTTATAATGTTTTGTAATAATTTTCTAATTCATATGATGTTTAAAATCGAAAAGCTAATGTTGTTTGGGCTAAGACCAAGGCATGTTAGGTGACTTAAATGATTATGCTTATAAATTGAAGTTGTAAGCTTTATTTCTTTGAATTACGAACTTACTAAGCATTTTATACTTACTTTGTTTAATTTCTTTGTGTATCTAGATATTGAAAGCTTGTTCGGGTTGGAAGGTGTCGGAGACATCATCACACTATCTATCGGCTATTTTGGTACTCATGGTTTTATACTTTCGGTTATAATGGCATGTATAGGTCGTTTTGGCTAATGATAGCTTACATGTTTTGTTAATGATGGATTTTAGCCATTTGATTTGACTTGTAAATGATGTGTATTTTGATTTGTGAATAGCCATGTGATTTGGCTTATCTTTGTATGTATATATATATGAGTAAAAGCCCTTTTATGACGTGGTTTATATTCACTTGTGAACGTCTAGTTGTAAATTGGTAATGATAGTACCAAATGATTGAATTTGGGATTTGTGCGCTTGTGGTTGTAAGTAGAATGATGCATAAATGAATATGACCATATTGATGAATGGAGAAGGTGATTTTGATATGAGATTTACTATCATATTATGGTACTTGTGTGTCTTGTGATTGATGGTATTAATATATCATGAATTGTACTTGGTTTAGATGAGTTTTAATGCCATCTGATGATACGGTCATATGTGATTTGAATTGGTAAAACATGGTAATATGAGCATGTTAATTGTTGGTATTGAAATGGTGAATTATGCATGTTTTGAGTTGATGTTAAATGACTATTTATGCCATGTTTGTGTACCAATTGGGTTGGTATTGTTATATGCAAATTTGGTTGGCAAAATAGCTTGGTAAATAGTCTATCTTTGTCCACACGGCTAGAGACATGGGCGTGTGTCTCATCCGTGTATGACACACGATTATGTACACGGCCGTGTGTCCCCTGGTTTTGAAAATAAAACCAAGTCAGTATGCTCCACACGGCATCACACACGGGCGTGTGACTTGGTCGTGTGGCATAAGTCAGTATACCCTATAGGTTTGATACGGCCTTGCACGCGGCTTGGCACATGGGCGTGTATGGCCATTTGTAGGGCACATGGGCTAGCCACATGGGCGTGTGTGTTGCCCGTGTGACCTAAGTCAGAGAGTTACACGGGGTCGGACACGGGCTGGGACACGACCATGTGCTCCCATTTCGAATGTCCATACGGCTTGTGACACGGGCGTGTCTGTTGGCTGTGTAAGACACACTGGTGTGTGTCCCCTATTATTTGAGAAAATTTTCCAAGTGTTCAAAAGGTTTTTGAAGTTTTTGGTTTAGTCTCGAACCACTCTTAATGCATGTTTAGGGCCTCATAGGCTCATATTAGGGACGATATGAATGTGTTCATTGATATTTGAATGAAATTTGGAAATGTATGAGAAAATGTATGTGTAATTGTGTTATAAGTCTGATAATGCTCTGAAACCCTATTTCGGTATTGAATACGGGTGAGGGGTGTTACATATATGTATAGAGATTTTGGGTGTTGAGGCCCTGGGACATGTTGGAGGGATAAGGGAATGTGAGCTAAGCTCTATTGAACGGGACATGTAAGGGGAAATAAGGAGAGTGTTAGCTTTATGCTTCACTTTTGGGCCATGTTTGACTCTATGAGTCTATGTGGTGTGTTGGAGATCCATGTATCCGATAAGTGATGGTAGAGCTCACTTTTATGTTTCATAGCTCAAGTGCCAAATTATCTTAAATTATGAATATGTGTGTATTGTGATATGTGTTTATATGATATGTGACCATTATGTAATTTATCTATAAACATGTTTTTGAGTGTTGTGATATATGCTTAAATGTTATGTGATTATATGAGTATTATGATATATGCTTAAATTTTATGTGATTATATGTGTAATGTGATATATTCTTAAAAGTGAATATGGTAAACATGTAAATGAACTAGTAAATAATGCACGAATGTGTATAATATGACACTAGAGTTGGAACTGTAGAGGTTATTGATCGTTGTTTTATGCAATGTCAAAGCCTTAAAATTTATATAAAGAATGATCGAACCTGGAAACTAACTATGACAACGATGTGAGGCATGCGCACGTATCGAACAGTAGTACAGTTAAGGCAAGACCGGATTGTCGAACCCAAAGGAACCAAAAGTACTAATACTACCTCTCTTTTTATTATTTAGCCTGAGAATTAAATGAATTTTTATCTAATCTAAAATTAACTAACAACTAAATTGAAGACTCTAAGACAAAGAAGAATGAAATTGGGAAAATAACTTTGAGGAAAACCCAATTGATTTAGACGATACCCAAGGAAGAATCCACCTAGATTCACTTGTTACCTAACTCTGAACCAGACGATTTATTCATTTGACCTAATCCATAGGATCCCTAACGTATATTAATCCCTCTCCCGAGGCGACTAATGTCTAACCCTTGGTTGATTAATTGAAATCTCTTTCAAATTAAAACCCCTAGAATTGCATTAACTTGATCTATGGACTCCTATATTAGGTTTCACCCTAATCCGGCAAAATCTTGTCACCCTATCTCTAGGCGTGCGATCAACTCCGCTTAATTATGTTAGATCTACTCTTAGGCAAGGACTTTTGCTCCTCCACCTAAGCACATCATACTTGAATTAATATCCCGAAAATATCAACACAAGAATTAAGAACACATAATTAAGAACAAGTCAAATATTTATCATATAGCTCAGCAAACGATAACAAGATTCATCTTAGGTTTCATCCCCCTCAGGTATCTGAGGGTTTAGTTCATAACAATAAAAGAAAAAATCTCAGAAGAAAAGATAAAACAAACCATAAGAAATCCCTAAAACCCCTTTAAGGAATTGAAGGAGAGATCCTCCGTCTTTAGTATGATTGATAAACCGTAAAAGTAACATATTTTAGACCCACATTTAATATGCTTTTGGATGATTTATCCCTTGTTTTATATAAAAAATGTGCTTTTAATCCTTTCTTTTCATGTCTTATACCCAGGAAAGCACCCGAGGATGAAAAAACACAAAACGGGCCTAAAACGGAGTAAATGGGCCTGTACACAAAATCGACACGGCTTGGCCCAAAGCACACACGGCCGTGCCTCGACGAACACCTAGAGCACGGCCTCAACTCAGTCGCACACGACCGTGACTCAAGAGAAATCTGAACACGGTCAGGTCTCGATCCACACGGGCGTGTGACATGGCCGTGCCCCTAACATTGGAAAGAGCAATTTTAGTCGAAAAAGGATACTTAGGGACAAAGAATCGCGTTCCAAGAGCCTATAAATAATTCCCAAGTATCACCTATCAAAGGGAGTGAAAGCGAGGCCAAGGAGCCAAGCCGAGAAGGTCAAAGTTAGAGAATAACGCGAGGATAGCCAGTTGATCCATCCCAAGAAGCTGGAATTATACTCAAGACGACGGAATTCTCCTTCGATTCCTTCAGGGGGTTTTAGGATTATTTCTATGTTTTGTTTCGTCTTTACTCTTACGATGTTTTGTTTATTCATTATGAACTAAACCCCTCAGATACCTGAAGGGGATGAAACCTAGATGGATTTTATTATTTGATTTTTAAGTTATATGATAAAATACTTAGGTTGTTCTTAATTATGTTTCTTAATCCAAATCTAATGTGCTTAGGTGGAGGAGGAATAGACCCTGCAAGAGAAGATCTAACATAATTAAGCGGAGTTGATCGAACGCCTAGAGATAGGATTACGAGATTTTACCGGATTAGGGTGAAACCTAATATGGGAGTCCATTGATCGATTTACTGCTATCCTGGGGGGTTATTATAAGTGAACGAGAGTTCCACTAATTAACCTAGGGTTAGACGTTATTCGCCTCGAGAGAGGGTTTAATATAGGTTAGGGAGTCTCACGGATCAAGCTAAGTAAAAGAAATCGTATAATTTGGGGTTAATTAATAAGTGAAGTCTAGGTGGATTCTTCCTGAGGGTATCGTCGTAATCAACTGAGTTTTTCCTAAAAGTTATTTTCCTATTCGTCTTCTTGTCATTGTGTCCTTAGTTTAGCTATCGTCGATTTAGTTACAAAGTAATCTTCACTCTAACTTTAAGGCTAAATAATAAAAAGAAAGTGAGTATTAATACTTTTAGTTCCTTTGGGTTCGATAACCGATCTTGCCTAAGCTATACTACTGTTCGATAGGTACACTTGCCTTAATATCGTTGTCAGAGTTAGTCTCCAGGTTTGATCATTCTTTTATAAATATTTAAAGCTCTAATTTTACAGCGATCAAGTTTTTGGTGTCGATGCCGGGGAACTAAAATATTAAGAAAACTCTATTTTTATTACTTTAGTCCTAATTTTTTATTTTTCGCAATTTATTTTTCTTTTTATTTCTATTTTTTTCTTTTTTTTTTCTTTTTGCTGAAATTTTTCTCTTTTTCTTTTCCATCAGGTACCTCTAGTTTATGACTAGAAGGAACCCGAGGGGACCTTTGGTATTCGACAACGAAATCGAAGCTACCGCTCGTAGGAATCGTCGGGAAACCAGGCAAGCCCTAGATTACACGGAGAGAGAGGAAGAAGATAGATCCAATCCTACTGAAGGGATGGACGAAACCAACCCACCACCACGTAATGTGGGGGAGAACAATGCTCCACGCACAATGTTCGATTATGCGAAACCGCATTTAACAGGAGCAGAATCTAGTATAGTTAGGCCTGCTATATCTGCTAACAACTTTGAATTAAAGCCTAACACAATACAAATGATTCAACAGTTTGTCCAATTTGATGGTTTACAGGACGAAGATCCGAACACGCACATAGCTAACTTTCTAGAGTTCTATGACACCTTCAAAATAAATGGCATTTCTGATGATGCCATACGTCTTCGGTTATTCCCTTTTTCATTAAGAAATAAAGCTAAACAATGGTTAAACTCATTACAACAAGGGTCAATCACTACATGGGATCAGATGACCGAAAAGTTTTTAAAGATATCTCTTCTTTTGTGCAGATGGATGTAGAGACGCTATATGATGCATGGGAGAGATTCAAAGATCTCTTGAGAAGGTGCCCACACCATGGTCTACGCTTGTGGCTACAAGTCCAAACCTTTTACAACGGTGTAAACCCCTCAATGAGACAACTTATAGATTTAGCCGCAGGTGGAACACTGAACAACAAAACTCCAGAAGCAGCCTACGAGTTCATTGAGGAGATGTCATTAAACAATTATTAGTGGCAAGCTTCAAGGACCAAACCGACAAAATCGGTAGGAGTTTTCAACATCGATGCCATGACCATGCTATCAACACAGCTAGAGATGATGAATAAAAAGCTTGATATTTTGTGTTCATCACAGGTACATCCAGTCATGCAGTGCGATGCAAGTGGAACTGCGGCGAATCTTGAGTACCCACCCTACCAACCCGGAGCAGAAGATGAACAAATGAACTATATAGGTTATAATTTCCGATTTAATAATAATCCTTATAGTAACACTTACAATCTAGGTTGGAGGAACCACCCAAATTTTTCGTGGGGAGGACAAGGAAACCAAGGAAATCAAAGGCAACAACCTCCTCAAAACTTTCGAAATCAGCCCTATCCACAAGAAAAGAAACCATCCTTCGAGGAGCATCTTCAAGAAACTGATAAAGCAGTCAAAAGTAACGAGAGACGACTCGATGAAATTGCTAAGTCAGTCAAGGAAGTTAGCAATGCAGTTGAACAACTTGCAAAGCTAATGTCAGAAAAACCACAAGGACGTCTACCAAGTAACACTGAAGTTAATCCGAAAGAGCAAATTCAAGCAATCACAACCCAGGACAGTAATGGATTAACTGAACCGAATCCAATACCAGAAAAGAAGGGAGATGAAGGTATAAAAGAGGTATCACAAGAGAAGCCAAGTCTGGTAATTAAGGAATATCAACCCCGCATACCTTATCCTGAAGCCTTAAAAAGAGACGATCCAGAGGAACAGTTCGGTAAGTTTCTTAAACTTCTAAAGTAATTACATATTAACTTACCCTTTCTTGAAGCTCTTTCTCAGATGCTAGACTTGAGAAAATTTTTAAGACAGCTCTTGACCAACAAACGGAAAATAGATGAAGAGCATCACGTGAAACTGAAAGCAATGTGCTCAGCAATGTTACAAAATAGACTACCACAGAAACTAAAAGATCCAGGGAGTTTTACAATTCCATGTTTAATTGGTAGTTTAAATATTGATAATGCGTTAGCTGATTTAGGGCAAGCATAAATGCCATGCCTTATACATTGTTTAAACGACTAGGTCTAGGGAAGCCCAAACAAACTAGGATGAGTATTCAACTAGCTGATAAAACTGTTAGAATTCCTAGGGGCATTATCGAAGATGTTCTCGTCAAAATCGATAAATTTATTTTCCCAGTAGACTTTGTTGTCTTAGACATGGATGAGGATAACTCAATCCCCTTAATTTTAGGAAGACCATTCCTAGCAACTGCCAGGACTAAAATTGATGTTGCTACAGGTGAGCTCATACTTCGTATAGAAGATGAATCGATCAATCTTCAAGCCCGCGACTCGGCCAGGACAATAGTCAATGAAGGTAAGAAAGCCACTTCAATAGATAACCATATTATTCAATCTTCATCACAGGAAACAGCACAAGGCCTAAACCCTGAGCCAACGCATATCGACAAATTAGAATTACACGAGGAAGAACTGAAATCATACAAAGTAAAACCAGAGGAACCACTAGAAGAGCTCGTGAGGACAACAAATCATGTTAAAATAGGAAACCAGGATCTGTTAGATAAAGTCAAGTCTCACATCCTCACAACAGACCTGAAAGCAAAGGGAGAGATCCTTCTCAAGGTACATGATACCTTCCCAAACGGCATAGTCGATGTAAGCAATACAATACTCGGCACTTCCAAAGAAAACGTTTCTCGACTTCAACATTGTCAAGAAAACGGAACTGTAAGCATG
Organism: Gossypium australe; assembly: GCA_005393395.2. NCBI lineage: Eukaryota > Viridiplantae > Streptophyta > Magnoliopsida > Malvales > Malvaceae > Gossypium > Gossypium australe. The sequence goes on along the minus strand of CM016623.1, from coordinate 34,285,975 downwards.
AGGGAAGATATTCAAACCTTTAAACCTCCCTAAAATTTTCAAAACACGAGGAAGTCTAGCTTAAGACTATAAACGAGCGCTTCTCAGGAGGCAACCCGAGTACTAACCTTATTTTTCCTTTGTTTCTTTCTATCTTTTCCTTTTTCTTCTCTTTTTCCTTTCTCAACTAACGAAAATATGCAGGTTTTCCAGACCACACGGCCTTACACACGGCCATGTCTGTGGCCGTGTGGACCAACTAAACCACCGTATTGACAGGGCACAAGCCGTGCTGTCAGCCCAACCACCCTCCCCAACGTCACGGATCCAACAAACTCTACACACGGGCACCGACAGATAGGGCACAGTCGTGCCCGAAACTGTGTGAAGCTACTGACTTGCACACCACGGACAGAACACGCCCGTGCTGGAAACTGTGTGAAGCCACTGACTTATCGAACACGGGGGAGACATGCCCATTTAGCATGACCTTGCCAAAAGAAAGACTTCACAAGCACGGGCATAGGGGGACATCACCCTCTATAACACGGTCGTGTGAGGTGGCCGTGTAAATCGACACACCCTGTGACCACGGCCATGGGGGAGCATAAAATTTGAAAATCTATTTAAACCCCTCACCCTTTCCCCTTCCCTCCATCTAACTTCTTCTTTATTTTCTCTCCTTCATCTCAGACTCTTCAAAACTCTAAGATCCTTGAGCAAATCAACACCATGCCGAAGAAGCAGAAGAAACTACGCATAGACGCCTTAACAAAGAATGATCAACATGAGTTCATGCCGGCAGCTTCGCCTCAACACCAAGCCAAGGGTCTTTGAGACCAATTAGTTTTTATGTTTTCTTTCTCTTTTGCTTCAATTTTCTGCTCTTCTCCTTTATTTTCCTTATCTAAGCTTCTCTACTGCTATTTTCGTCTAATTTTCTTTTAGTTTCTTAATATCAGGTTCGCCAGGCTGCTAGGGAATCACACCAACCACCACAACAACCTCAACACTCACACCACCGCCACCACATCCCCAATCTTAGCATTGATTCCCACCTTGTGAACCATCCCTTAATAAGGACCTTATAGTCCATTAGAATTTTCTTTTCTTTTTAGTTTTCTTCTTAGTCTCCTTCACTTTAGCTTGCTTTTCTTTAATTTTGTATTTAGTATATTTTTATTATGTCTTAATAAACCCTGGCTAATCCTTCACGAGTTCCCCAATTTCTTCATCTAGCGCAGAGCTTGGGAACCAACACCACCACCATACTGACGCCTTCGCCATATTTGCCACATCCTCCACCATAACCTCCATGACCCTTGCCCTCCTCCAAGGAAACAATCCACAACTCAGGGAGTATTCTATCCCCTCCCTTTTGATTTTGAACATAAATGCATTATCTATCTTTGTACATTGAGGACAATGTACATCTTACGTGTGGGGGGTAAAAAGACCCAACCATTTTCATTATTCTCAAATCCCTGAGGTTAAAAGTGGAATAAAAGAACCTGGCTTTTTTCATTATTCTTAAATCCCTGATTTAGCCTTGTTTTTATGCAAAATTGTCATATTACTAATTAAGATGAAATTTCTGATGACTTGTGATGAATATTAACATGTTTTAGAATAAGTCATAGTTAATTGTACATTGATGATTAAATTTAAAGAATACTATAAAATCAAGCATGATAAGTCTATTTTTCAGGAATTAAAATTTTTTGCTAGGTTGTTGATCCAATTTTGAATGCTACCTTGAAATTTAAAAATTCATAAGGATGATGTCAAAAACACCCATAATTTTTGTGAGTATTTGAACCTTATAGAGCATACATTCTTTTTCATGCTCATTTTTTTATTATGAGTGTGTCAACTATGAACTGTTATTCTAGAACTTGCCTCGTTTATACATGTCGAGACCACAGTTATGATTTGATATACCGAGATGATAAAGGCACTTAGGTTTTAACCCACTAATTCCACTAAAAAGCCTACCTTTATAATTAACCCCTAGTAAACCCCGTTGAGCCTAACAACCCTTTTTATTGACTCACCTACTAACTTTAACCAAAAACCCTTTGTATTTGTTATCACCAAATTTTTTAATTACCCTTTTTGTCGAGATTTGATTTTGAACAAGTTTCCTAACTATGTTCTATAGTTCATTTTGTTATTAAAAAACACACGAAGTATATTCATTATTAGTTCTAGGATTAAGTGAGCTTGCATGTTCAAATTCCAACTCTCAAGGAAAAAGCTCGTTTTATTAGTTTTTAATGTAAGATTAAGTTCATTTTTCTAGTCAGGAAATTTATCAAGTCAATCTCAATTCTAACCTCTAATTTTAGCCTGTAACCACACCTTGTACTCTAACCCCGTTACAACCCTAAACAAAGACCTTTTGATCTGTTTGTCATCTCATATTACAGTGGTAGAGATTTGATTTTTAGGCAAGCATATGGGATTAACTTTTCAGGTTCGACTTACGAGCGATCTTCTTCTGAACCTTAAACACTTTAGAGTGATTTGAGTGAAACCTAAGTGAGGATGTCAATCCTTGTCCATTTTGAATTGAAAAAGTAGTTATTTAAAAGAGGGGAGACACCTATGTTTTCAAAGGTACAAAATTATGACTTATCTCGTTTGAATCTTTAGGACGCTTTGAATCAAATCATCCATGTATGAATTCTCTATGAATTAGGATAAGAAATTGTTGATAAAGAATTACAGATCATGGAAAGTTCGTTTTAATTGTAAGTTGAGAATTTTGCTTGAGGACAAGCAAAAGCTTAAGTGTGGGGGTATTTGATAAACCGTAAAAGTAACATATTTTAGACCCACATTTAATATGCTTTTGGATGATTTATCCCTTGTTTTATATAAAAAAAGGTGCTTTTAATCCTTTCTTTTCATGTCTTATTGTAACACCCCAAACCCGGCCCAAACGCTTCGGCCGAATCTAGAATGCTACTGAGGAAAAAGTTTGAAAAGATTTTTAAATTAAAGTAAAAACATAAAAATTTATTGTCTTTAAGAAAACATTGTATATTTAAAATTCCAAATAAAATCAAGTTGTTACAAATTCTTCGAATTAAAACTTTAACATATATCTTTAGGATATGAGTTGCTAAAAATAAAACATCTCCAAATAATAAAAATTGTCAATCCACTTTAAAACATAATAATAAACTTCAAATCCTTTAAATGGCCCTTATTACAATAACCAAATATTCGCAAATACTGAAAATATAAAATGTATAAAATAAGGAAAATAACTTCTACATGGGCCACCTCGTATCCACTCAAACCCGGTCCAAGCATCACGTATCACCTGCGATGTTGGTAAAAATTTGGGTGAGTCAAACAGACTCAGTGTGTAATTATCTCACATGTCCCCACATATGGGCTTGGCCCATATCCACGCATCAATCACAAATCAGAGGGTAAGGCAATTCATCCACATAATTTCACATATTGGGCCTGGCCCATGTCCACATTGATCCACATAATCAGTCATGCAAAATGCATCCCAACCCAACCTAGAGTCCATCTGCTACACACCCCCGTACCTACCGCACACACCAGGGGATTACTAAATCGCCCTCCAACCGCTACACATCTCTTTGGCAGTCATGCTGCTCAAAGCCATGGCTAAGCCACCGATCACCTAAGTGACCCCACGTCAATATCCACGAGGTGACTCGAGGTCATCCTCAGTCCACGGTGATGCACACAGCTATCATCCGCCAAGATGTGGCACCTAGCCAACACCTCACCTTGATGAAGCACATAGCTAACATCAAGCGCTAATGTAGCCCAAGGCTAATATTAGACCACGTACATAAATATGTACACCCCGTCCTTCTTTAATCATATCCCAAGCCCCATGCATATATATGTATCATGACAACATATCACTGGAACAAATATACATCACATGCCATCCTGATTTCATGCATATACCATATGTAAATTAACGTCATAAATTACTGACCTGGTATTTCGATTACCCATCATGGGTATCCACCATCTTAGCCACTATTGTCGGCTACCATACACATTATACACACATATATATACATCACAACATACCCAAATAACAGGAGAACAGTGCGATAACTACACACCTGTTTTGGCACAATCGATCAAATCCTGAAACTCCCTTATTTCTGTCGATTTGCTCATTGCTTAACTCAACCCCGAATCACCACTGGTCTATGAAGTTGTCGAAATCCCTTGAACACTTCAAATCCTGATAGTCTCCTTACTGCTCCTTAACGTTGGCTACTATAGAGAATCAGTTGGAGCAACTTACAATCAATGACGCTTTCGGCGTCTAAAATTTGCGACAAAGAAGAGAGAATAGGCACCTTAGAGATTCGGCTATGGCTCTCAAAAGAAGATGGGATAGTCGGCTATCTCAAGGGTATTTCGGCTTTTGAATGAGTTATGAAAAGAAGGAGAATAGGAGAGGCTTAGGAGAACTTGGCAGTGGTGAGTTGAGAGAATGAGTTTCGGCAATCTCAAGAGGGACCAAAGGAGAAGAAAGCTTAAGGAGAACTCTATTTTCGGCTTGAAAGAAAATAACAAAAGATGGGAGGTTTGGTGACTTAACAATTTCGGCACACAAGAAGAAAAGATAGGAAAACCGAAAATTCACAAGCTAAAGAGTCCCACATTCGGCCATTGCTCATCCCCCTCCCAAATCCCATTTTCTTCTCCTATCATATCCCTTAATTCTTTCCTATCATATCCCTTAATTCTTTCCTATTTTCTCTACATACAACTCATTCAAAATAAATTGATTAAATCTACATTTATCCTTACCTTATAGCCGAATTTTAAAAAGAAAATACAAGCCTTGTCCTTATCTTTTTGAAGTCCAAAATGTCGTCCAACTCTTTCCACCTTGACGCAAAAATAAAAGCTCCCCCCTGCTTCCCACGTTGCTCGAACCTCCACCCTTCCTCATAGCTCATGGCGTCACTTACCAAGGCCCTAAGTGGCGCCCTCAAGCCACTTTACCAAGGCATTTCTTATGCCCAAATTCCCTCATAAATTCCCTTAAGGCCTCCTTAGTCTAACTCCCCTTACTAAACTTAAAATTCAACAATTTCCTGAAGCCTTCTCCTACATCCTAGGGTTTTCAAAACCCTTAAAACACACCCAAACATACACTAAGCCCACTAAATCTTGAATTATGCACCAAATGCATAACCCCTAAATCCTGGATGCTACACTTATACCCAGGAAAGCACCCGAGGATGAAAAGAACACAAAACGGGCCTAAAACGGAGTAAACGAGCCTTTACACGAAATCGACACGGCCTGGCCCAAAGCACACACGTCCGTGCCTCAACGAAAACCTAGAGCACGGCCTCAACTCAGTCACACATGGCCGTGCCTCAAGAGAAATCCGAACACGGTCAGGTCTCGATCCACACGGGCGTGTGACATGGCCGTGCCCCTAGCGCTGGAAAGAGCAATTTTAGTCGAAAAAGGATACTTAAGGACAAAGAATCGCGTTCCAAGAGCCTATAAATAATTCCCAAGTATCACCTATCAAGGGGAGCGAAAGCGAGGCCAAGGAGCCAAGCCGAGAAGGTCAGAGTTAGAGAATAACGCGAGGATAACCAGTTGATCCATCCCAAGAAGCCGGAATTGTACTTAAGATGGCGGAATTCTCCTTCGATTCCTTTAGGGGGTTTTAGGATTATTTCTATGTTTTGTTTTTGCGATGTTTTGTTTATCCATTATGAACTAAACCCCTCAGATACTTGAAGGGGATGAAACCTAGATGGATTCTATTATTTGATTTTTAAGTTATATGATAAAATACTTAGGTTGTTCTTAATTATGTTGCTTAATCCAAATCTAATGTGCTTAGGTGGAGGAGGAATAGACCCTGCCTGAGAGAAGATCTAACATAATTAAGCGGAGTTGATCGAACGCCTAGAGATAGGGTTACGAGATTTTGCCGGATTAGGGTGAAACCTAATATGGGAGTCCATTGATCGATTTACTGCTATCCTAGGGGGTTATTATAAGTGAACGAGAGTTCCACTAATTAACCTAGGGTTAGACGTTATTCGCCTCGAGAGAGGGTTTAAAATAGGTTAGGGAGTCTCACAGATCAAGCTAAGTAAAAGAAATCGTATAATTTGGGGTTAATTAATAAGTGAAATCTAGGTGGATTCTTCCTGAGGGTATCGTCGTAATCAACTGAGTTTTTCCTAAAAGTTATTTTCCTATTCGTCTTCTTGTCTTTGTGTCCTTAGTTTATCTGTCGTCGATTTAGTTACAAAGTAATCTTCACTCTAACTTTAAGGCTAAATAATAAAAAGAAAGTGAGTATTAATACTTTTAGTTCCTTTGGGTTCGATAACCAGTCTTGCCTAAGCTATAATACTGTTCGATAGGTACACTTGCCTTAATATCGTTGTCAGAGTTAGTCTCCAGGTTTGATCATTCTTTTATAAATATTTAAAGCTCTGATTTTACAGTGATCAATGATTCCGGCTTCTTGAGATGAATCAACTGGCTATCTTCGAGTAAATCCCCACAAATCTGCCCTCTTTGGCCTAGCTGGATGCCCCCTGACTAAAGCCTTGGGTTCCCCTCGACAAAAGCCCTGGCAGAAGGCTTCTGCCGAACTCCCCGCTTAAGTTGCCCCCTAGGGTGTTTATATAGGCATTGAGATGCCTTACTTGGCCCCTAAGTATCCTAATCTAAGTAGAATTCCTACTAGGATGTTTAAATAGGCTTTTGGAATGTGTTTCTTTGCCTCCAAGTATCCTATTCCGAGTGAAATTCATTTGTCACGACAGGGACACGCCTGTGGCACACGCTCGTGTGAATCGTGGCCAAACCGTGTTCGAGACTGTTGAATGAGGCACAGCCGTGTGGTCTTGGGCCCAAGCCGTGTTGATTTTGTTATATGGCCCATTTACTCTGTTTTGGGCCCGTTTCTCATTCTTTTCATCCTCAGGTGCTCTTCTGAGTATAAAACATGAAAACAAAGAATTAAGAGCACCAAATTACATAATTCAAGGCTTAAATCATCCAAAAGCATGCTAAATGTGCGCTTAAAATATGTTACTTTTACAGTTTATCAAATACCCCCACACTTAAGCTTTTGCTTGTCCTCAAGCAAAATTCTCAAGTCACCATTAAAACAAAACTTCCCCGATTCATAATATTAATTAATAATGTTTCGTCATAAATTAAAGATAATTCATACATGGATAATTTAACTCAAAGAGTCCTAAAGATTCAAACAATCAAAGTCATACATTTATAGCCCGAAAATGTTAGGTGTTTCCCCTTACCTAATTAATTACCTCTGATTCAAAATTGACAAGGGTTGACATCCTTACTAAAGATTCACTCAAATCACTCAAAGTGTTTAAGGTTCAAAATTAAGCACTCAAAAGTCGAACATGAAGAGTTAATCCCATAGGTTTGCATGAAAATCAAATCTCCACCACTATAATATGAGATGATACACAAATTAAAAGGTCTTTAACAGGGTTGTAACGGGGCTTGGGTTAAAGGTGTGGATAAAGGCTGAATTAGAGGGTTAGAATTGAGATTGACTTGACAAATTACCTAACTAGAGATATCGAACTGATAATAATTACATAAATAATACTCTGATATGAGCTTCTTTTTCAATAATTTGGAATTTAACGTATAAGCTCGCCTAATCACAAAACTAATAGTGAATATTCTTCGATTTTTTTTAAGAACAAGTCAAATGCATAATAAAAGATAAATTCAACTACTGAAATAAAATAACTAGGCAACCGATCAAATTAAATCTCGACAAAAAGGGTAGTCAAGGAATGGTGATAACAAATACAAAGGGTTTTGAGTTAATATTAGTAGGTGAGTCAATAAAAAGGGTTGTTAGGATTAAACGGGGTTCACTAGGGGTTAATTGTGAAGGTAGGCATTTAGTGGAGTGAGTGGGTTAAAACCTAGGTGCCCTTATCATCTCTGTATATCAAATCAAAGGTGTGGTCTCGACATGTATAAACGATGCAAGTTCTAGAATAACAAATCAATGTTGACACACTCATAATAAAAAGTGAGCACGAAAGAATGTATGCTTTAAAAGGCTCAAAATCTCACACAAATTATGGTTATTTGATATCAACCTTGTAAATTTCAAACTTCAAGGTAATAATTAGATTCAGGTAGACAACCTAACAAAATTTTAATTTTTTGAAAATAGACTCATCATGCTTGATTCTCTAGTCTCCTAAAGTTCACATCATCAATGTACAATTATCAATGAGTTAATATAAGACATATCAATAAAAATCATAAATCAAATGAAATTTCATTCTAATCATAATACGAAAAAATTACTTAAAGACAAGATATAATTCAGGGATTTCAAATAATACTATAGTTAACCCCCCACACTATAGTTAGAACACCGCATGGCTAAAAATTGCATAAAAACGCTTATTTACTGAAATTAAACTTAAACTACTAAAAATAGAAAATGGAATAAAATTAACTAAAAGAGTTGGAAAACAAGATCAATAAGTGCTGAAAAGACTCTAATTTGCCACAATGAATTGTGGTAAATCATTGATCCAAACCAATATTTGTTTTTTCTATTTCTCAAAAATAAATTTCAATATTTATATTAAATAAATTTCTCATCATAATTTTACCTCCAATAACATTATGACGATTTTACCCTGGTAAAATTTTGAGAAAGTATATTTAATATTTAACCATTCAACTTGTTCACTATGATCGAATCGTTTATTTTCATTTTCGCGCATTAAAATAGCTAAAAAACGTAAACTCATTCTTTTGATCATTTTTGAGAAATCCATATTCATTTGTAAATGAATCATTTCTCATTTTCATTTCTATTTCCATTTTGAGAAAACCACGTTCATTTCCAAATGATTTTATTTCTCCATTTCGAAGAAAACCAAAACCATTTCTATATATTTTTCATTTCTCCATTTCTATTCATTCTGTTCATTTTGATTCAACATGCAATTCATTTCTATGTTCAACGAGCTAAGCAGGGAGACTGATTGGATGTATGCAATTAAGGCTCAAATGATTTATAATTAAGTTCCAGCTTTTCACCTATTAATTATAAACTCATTTAGTCACGAAGTCATTCCATTATAGTATTGTGACTGAGCTCTCCCCAACGACATACCATTACGAAAGCAACTCGATTAGTGCTCGTCCAATGACCTTGTCATAAGTGTGTTACTCTCATAATATTCGCTCTCCCAATATGATCTTATTTTATTTCATTACATCTTCCTTCATGAAAAGTCAATTACTATAAAATAATAATCAAGTCATTCATTACAAAGACGAACAAATCGTGGACATGCTTACTTTTCATCAACCATGTAATGCCAGTGAGAGGTTATCATTTACCCGTGTCTCAGGCTATGGATTCCACTATTGGACTTTATAGACGACATATTAGTCTTTCAATTATTTTGCTCAATTTTGATTAGACTAAAGACATGTTTAAGTTCATCTACTAATATAAGTTGTCTTTCTATATTACGATCCGACCACGTAACATTGCTTATATTAGTTAAACATTAGACAATCAATGAGCAACATTTGCTTCCATTTTTCTTTGCGTGCAAAAACCATGTAAGGAGAATATACAAAGTATTAATGTAATTCATGAATAACTTTATTAATTAATCTGTTCGAAAAACTATAGTTGTACTTTGACGAAAATACTATACTTAGGGCACCAGATCCAACAATTTCTGTAACTAATTTACACATGGAAGGGTTGCTGGTCTAAGGCGTTCTCAATCAGTATAACTAACTTGTCGATTAAATGAAAAAAATGTTATCAAGGATTGGTTCGAACTCAGAGCAAAATCGAGCCTAAAGCTGGAATTTCATCATATTGATTTATTTAATTAAATTTCATTTTTCCTATTATTATTATTATTATTTCGATTTTAATTATTTTTAATTTTATTATATTTAGATTCCCCTTTTATTTTTATTTTTGTATAGAATGTCATATGCCGTGGGCAAAAAAGTTGTCTAGTCGTGTAATCTAGTTGAGCCGGATAAAAATTTTAGATATCTCAATCTCTTTGGGATCAACCTTACTCTCTATATTGCTATTTATTTATTTATTGTTTAGGTGTAGAAATATTATTTTTGGTGAATCCAACACACACACACACACACACACACACACACACACACACACACACACATATATATATATATATGATAATATACATGATACATAAACAATTATAGAACCATTTTCGGCTCTTACAATTATAACCTTCGTGCCCTAAAGCCACCTTTCTGTTTTGATGTGATTTCGTGTGTTTTAACCGAGTTTTAAGGGCATATTGATCTTTTATGAGTTTTATACCTCAAGCAAGCTTTTATAACCTAGTTTAGATCAATTAGACAATATAAATATCACATTTTTAAAGGGAGTTAGGACCTTTTGGCAAATTTCTAACATTATATCTATTTTCTTGTTTTATTGCATTTTCTGACTCTGTGGCTTTCTAAACTCCCTTTTCCCGTCAAAGAATTATCAAACTTCAATTCAATAAATTTGTAAGACTTGATTTTTCACTTTAAATTCTTTTTTGTTCTTTAGTATTCACACATCTTCTATTTTAATTACAATTGTTCAGGCTTGTTAAATATTGGTATTTGAAGTTTAGAACGACTGTCTTGTCAAATAGAATAATTAATTTTGTAATTTCTAAATTCATTCCAACACAAGAGACGAATTGCATAATTGCATATGTCATAGTTTATGGTTATGTTGTGTGGATGTGTGATCAAGCTTAAATAAATCCCATTTTTGTTGGTTAGAATTAGGTGTCTCTTATTCTTAATGTTGCCAGTAAGTTAAATATTGGACACTGAGTTACAAGATTATTTATCGACTAGGGAAGTAATTTCAAATGGGTTGTCTCTTGATTACCAAACAGATAAGGAGAGATCGGTTGCCCAACATTCAGTCAGCAAGTAGAACTAATTTATTAAAGGCATTAAAGATATCATTGCATCGATGATTGAACTTATGAATCAAACGGAGATTTTACCTTTGACTAAAGTTTTTCTCCATTGGTTTTCAAGACTTTTAATTATTGATTTCTTCATTTTAGCTTTTAATTTGATTTTTTTTAAATTTTATAATAGCCCTCTTTTTATTTACTTTATTAGTTTTTACTTAAGGAATAAAATTATCATCAATTTCTGTGGATATGACCCTACTTGCTGCTTTATACTATTTTATATTTTCAAGTAGGTTTTTATTTTTGTAGATCTTGACCACATAATACTAAGTATGTTAGATTAAGGGGTGTGCTGAAGAGGAGCTATAGGTGTTAATAATGAGTAGCTTCCTGCCTTGTTTGGTTTTGTTCAAAAAATTTCCTAAAGAAGATATTATTGAGGCAAATTTTTGAACTGGCAGGCTAAGTTCCAAACAAATGTGACACTTCCCCATCACTACAATAGTTTGTTTGCTACTTGCTATATTTGGAGTTGACAAATTATTGAAACAAAATCTTTTGACTTTGAATGGTTATGATATTCTAGATATATGGAAGCTCGACTCTGAAGACCAGACTGTTTAAAGCAACTTCCAATAGAGGTTAGATTAGATCATGTCAAACAATTGAATCCCTTAAATTGTGGAGATCGAACTAGGATCACATTAAATATACCATTGAAGAATGAATCTCCAATAGCCCACTTTACATTGGTCTTTACTAGTATATATTATATTTTTCTTTTTACAGTTGTCGTTATTAAGGGATTTGGATTGTAATTGATCTCTAGTATATTAGCAAGTCTAAAACTTCTATATATTAAGAGACTTGTATAAGTTTTTGTATTGAGCATTTGAGATTACTTTATTATTCATTGAGGAACGTATGTGTGAATGCATTTAAGAGTAAATGGATTGTGTTTACAACTTAAGTTCTCACTTCTCAGGAAGAGAATTTAGAGATGAGCGTTCTAATGAGTTAGGTTCTATAGACGTAAGAAAACTAAACTATATAAATAATCATTGGTGTCACTTATTTATCCTGTTTTATTTGTTTATCACAATATCAACCGAAGTGATGACTACAACCAAACACTTGTAATTAAGTATTTAATTTCTTGGCAATTAGCATCCGTGTGATTCAACATGCATGACGAATTACATTGGAGAAATTAAATTTATGAGTTTATTATAACATATAAAAAAGGTCGAAAAGAACTCAGGCCAAAGAAAGAGATTCCTGGAGAACATATTCTGTTTTTAGAAATACCTCTCAAAATGGTGTCTTTGAGTGAGCTTTTTGGGTATTTGTCAATTTGTAATCAATATAGTCCATTGCATTTGCATCTTTTGCAACTATGCTCTTTTGGCTTGCTTTTTCACGTTTTCGCCTCCATTTATAGTGCTGCAAACTCTGCAACCATATATAAGTGTGTGTGGAGTTAAAACTAATTAATAATAAGCGGGAAGACTCCATGTTAAACAACATTAACATATTTATCATGTGTAGACATAGACATAGGTGTATGTCATGTGATAAATCCAAGAATGGTAATGAATATCTGTTAAGCGAAGGCAATAAATAATTGGAGATGTAATATATCTGTACGATAATATCACCTAAACAAATTTGCGTTATGTGAAAAGGATATTAAAGAGGTTACAATATGTTACATTAAATGTAACAATAAATACAATAGAATGTAATTTAAATTCATATATCACATCTAAGATTTAAAGAGAAATATTTGGTAACTATTATTAGAGTTTTACAAATAAATTAAGAGTGTTTTAAAAGTATAGTAAAATATTAAAAATATATATTTAAATGAAAATAGATTACAATGTTTTAAATATGGTTGTGAAATAAAATATATATATACCCAATATGCCAATATATTTAATATATATAGAGAGAGAGTCTGTGGCTTTCATGATCTAGGAATAGCGCTCTTATTTTCTCCACTAATGTCATACGCCAGTGATGTATCATCCCTTGAGTTACCATTTATAAATCAATGTCATATCATGTCTTTTACAGCAAAAACTTGAAACAAAAATAGAGATAGCGATCGGAGTGGTGAAGTAGCTGAAAAAAGAAAGGGCTTTGGGTTACCCCAAACACTTCAAAACAAAAACCATGGCTTCTCCACTCAATAATAAAACAACCACTGATCAAGAAATGGCAGACCTTGAGAGACATGACTGTGTAGAAAGGGTCCAGTGGGTGCTCAACACCCCCGAGCCACCAGGGCTTAGCCAAGAGCTCATTGGAACTGCTGTTTCATGGAGAAACAAAGTCCCATTTCTTAACATGCAGTCCGGCTTGAAACATGAACTCTTTTCATTGTTGAAAGCAACCTTTCCCATCCTTTCTTGGTGTCAAAACTACAAACCAAATCAGTTCAAGCATGATTTACTGGCTGGTCTAACTCTTGCAAGCCTCTGCATTCCTCAGGTTTTCACTTTAAGTTCAATTCTCCATCAAATTCTGCCCCCCCCCCCCCTTTCTGTTACTCATCATTGTATTTTCGTACAGAGTATCGGATATGCAACTTTGGCGAAACTTGATCCTCAATATGGCCTCTGTAAGCTGCTAGATGAAAATTTTTGCTATAGTTTTGGCATCTGAAATTGATTACATCTTATATTTTACTAATGAATCTGTGGATCAGACACGAGTGTCGTCCCACCTCTCATTTACACTCTGATGGGAACTTCAAGAGAGATAGCGATCGGACCGGTGGCCGTGATTTCACTCCTTCTATCGTCGATGGTTCAGAAACTTGAGGATCCAATAGCTAATCCCATTGCTTACCATAAACTTGTGCTCACTGTAACTTTCTTTGCGGGTATCTTTCAAGCTGCCTTTGGACTCTTCAGGTTTATTTATCACTTCTTTTTCTCTTGGCATTTTCTTATTAACCCCTTTCTTTCCCATCATTTTCTTACAAGATTTCATGCATATTTTAATCCTTGTGGAGATTTTACAGGTCAGGTTTCCTTATCGATTTTCTTTCACATGCTGCAATAGTGGGGTTCATGGCAGGCGCCGCCATTGTCATTGGTCTTCAACAACTTAAAGGACTGCTTGGAATCACTCATTTTACGAACAAGACCAATGTTATCTCTGTCTTGAAAGTCGTTTGGAGTTCCTTCCAACATCCCGTACTGTCCAATCACTTAACAAATCATACGAGTTCTTGAATTCGTCAATATTAATTTTTTTTTTTTACTGCAGTGGAATCCTTATAACTTCCTACTCGGATGTTCTTTCCTGATATTCATCTTAATCACAAGATTTTTGGTAAGAACTGCAGCTTGTTTCCCAAAATTTGATCAATTGAATATCTGCATCTTCAAGAAATCATCTTTAAATTATTATTATTTCTATAATTTGTATATCAGGGTAGAAAGAACAAAAAACTATTCTGGTTGCCAGCCATTGCTCCTCTGGTGTCTGTCGTTTTAGCCACACTCATCGTTTTCCTTACCAAAGCCGATAAACACGGAGTTAACATCGTGAAACACATCAAAGGAGGCTTAAATCCAAGTTCAGTTGATCAGTTGCAGTTCAACGGACCACATGTTGGGGAACTGGCTAAGATTGGGTTGATTGTAGCTACAATTGCACTCACGGTTGGCGTCTGAGCCTGACTTAATCTTATATGTTCGTTAAGTCTTTATAACAGCTTACTGTTCTACTTTTTGTGAATCATAGGAAGCAATTGCAGTTGGTCGCTCTTTCGCAGCCATAAAAGGTTACCACCTTGATGGCAACAAAGAAATGGTAGCCATGGGGTTCATGAACATCATCGGTTCCTTCACTTCTTGCTATGTCGCAACCGGTAATTAACCTACCGTCATTTATATTCCTACTCGTACCACCCTTCAATTCAAATAACTCAAACCCGAGTCGGAGTAAAATGTTGCAGGTTCATTCTCGCGGACAGCGGTGAATTTCAGCGCGGGTTGTGAAACCGCAATGTCGAACATTGTGATGGCTGTTACGGTGTTCATATCATTGGAACTTTTGACAAAGCTGTTGTACTACACACCGGTGGCGATCCTTGCTTCGATTATTCTGTCGGCGCTGCCGGGACTCATCGACGTCAATGAAGCTTGTAATATTTGGAAGGTTGATAAGCTAGATTTCCTGGCTTGCATTGGGGCCTTTCTGGGAGTGCTGTTTGCAACTGTGGAGATTGGCCTTCTTGTGGCGGTAACACTTACTTTCACTCTAAACCACCCAACAAGGTTGTTGCACCATATGATTAATGTGACACGTAAAAATTAATTAAAACGTAAAAAATATATGAAAATGCCTAAATATTCCTAATATGAATTATTAATCTATATATAAAATACCTTAAATAGGATTAATTATAACATGAGAATATGATACGAGTGGACTGTGAACTCTTCTGTCAACAGTAATTCCAACATGGGTGAGGCATGCGTTTTAAAAAAAAAAAAAAAAAGAGAGAGAACATTTTACAACACAAAGAAAGGTTCATATCTTATAGGGAAAAGTGTACATGACATAGACGTAAAGTCAACTATGTTGTCTCAACACGTCAGATTTAGTTCCAAGAAACAACACATATTGGTCTCGAATCAAACAAAAGGCTTTTTGTGAATTGCGAGTCTTATAAATTGACATGTATGGCGTGTGAGGCCTTGAAAAATGCCAGGCATGCCACTCTGCTTTCGTCATTGCAAAGGTTTTATCCATACCCTATAGGTACCTAAGTTTTAATATGGTTGCAGGTAACAATATCATTTGCAAAGATAATAGTGGTATCAATTCGACCAGGCACTGAAACCCTTGGAAAGCTTCCTGAAACTGATGCATACGGTGATGTCAATCAATATCCAATGGCTGTCAAGACTCCAGGTGTCTTAATAATGCGCCTCAAATCTGCTTTACTTTGTTTTGCAAACGCCAATTTTGTCAGAGAAAGGTAACTACTTAATTCACCTGTACCCCCACAGTATTAAAATATGACATGGTATTAAAATGCTCCAAGACAAGCGAGAAACATCATGAAAAAAGCATTAATTATTTTGGAGTAATGATTTGTTTTATTTTTTTCAGGATTATGAAATGGGTTATTGAGGAGGAAAAGGACAGCAAGCTGAGAAATGCAGAAAAGACTATTCAAATAGTAATCCTTGACATTTCTAGTAAGAGTTGGTGAAATATGGATTATGTTTTGAAGAGATTATTGAATCATTTATTCTTTAATTGTTCCTCACAATGGATTTTGCATGTTAATGAATGGTATTAGATTTGATGGACATCGATACATCGGGCATCGCGTCTCTGGAGGAACTGCATAAGAATTTTGATTCAAATGGGATGAAGGTATGTATACAAGGCTATGTTATTTTACGTTTTTTTTTTCCAATTCATGTATGCTAATTTGCATCTGGCTGTTGCAGCTGGCTATTGCAAACCCTAGGTGGCAAGTTATTCACAAGTTGAAATTGGCTAACTTTGTGCCCAAAATTGGAGGAAGGGTGTTCTTAAGCATAGGCGAAGCGATGGCATCTTTTTCCATCTAAATAAAAACACCTTTCAAACAAATCTCTACGTATTATTAAAGTTTGAAAAACACAAGGTGTGATTTTTATATATTTTGTTTTCTTTCATCTATGTTATGAAACTTATGATAAATTTGGATATCCAAATATGTACCCTATGAATGTATGTATACTTAATGTGAGACGTGATAATAAAAATGTTTGCACGAAATTAAGTTTCTAATTTTAATATATTTCATTTTTTGATCATGTTATTAGAATTTATGCATGGATATATGATAATAAGAGCTTTAACTCGATGAAGAAATAAGTTGGATGGTTTTTATATTAATTTCTTTTATTTATATTACTTGAATTTCGAGATAAATTCCTGAACAAATTTTTATGTATTTAAAGAACTAGATTTTTTTTCTCTCTTCGACGTTTGTTATTTTTATAACTCCCAAGTATAAGTGACAAAGATAAATAAAAACAGCAACAAAAATTCAATTTTGTCATGTTTTCTCCAAGTCCAAGATCTTTAATATTGTCATATCTAAATCCATACCTTCAGTGTACCAACATCTTTAATATTGTCATGTCTAGATCCATTCTCCTCAGCTTTGACAGCACATATACCATTTTTTCAAGAAAACAAAGGTTACTAATAATATAATATTCAATTCATTCGAAATGCGTCTAGGTTCAATGTCCCAGACATAGTGGAGAGGCAGAAGGATTAATTTCTGACCAAAGACTAAAGTATATTGGGAATATTGGCTTTAAAGTTAGTGCTTCACTTTGGGACTTTGCTATTGGTCTCTTTTCTTTAGGGTTCAATAGCAAAACTCTACTTTTAGCCTTTCTATTATGATTATTTATTTAGTTCCTTGAGCTTCCTTATTGAGACTTGAAAGACCAAATTATAAGGAAAAAACCTGTCCACGTTCATTGTATCTTAAGGCGAGCTCATTCCACTTTGATCGGCTTTTGTTTTACGCATGGCAGCTGAAATTTGAGTTAACCTCTCAACTAAAAGGCTACTCCGCTCAATTCCACAATGATGAAGTCGATTTTAAGAATAGAACAACCTAAAAAATATAGATGCCTCGTTAATATCTTTAACCACTTTGTATTGCTATGCTAAAAATGATAATGTGTATCAATATAATCATATTAAATTAATTCTTTTAAATATTTTATTAAATTTAAAATTTTACACTTACATTTTTATATTAAATAAAAACATAAATACTTTATTCGTTAATTGATAAATATCATAAAAAATAAATATAAATTTTGTATAATAATTTATTTGGCTTTCCAACTTTACAATAAAAAAATCATTTTAATCTTTAATTTAAATTTTCACCTTTTTTAATTATTAAACTTGTATTATTTGTCAAATCACTCAAAAATAGATAGAAAAGCTAACGTCTATTAACTTTGCTGACACACATTTGTAATTAATTAATTTTTTAAAGATTTAAAGATGTTTTATATTTTTATACTTTTTTAATAATTTCAATGATTTTATGTTTGATTTGGTGAATTTTGTCAACACAAGTTTAAGGCTCTAACAGTCAAGCCTAGAGCTTGGCCCAACCCAAATCATTTTTCTGTTATATTATATTATATTATAACGCATAAAACTAAATCTAATGTATAATGTTATAAATTAAATATTAAAAATTGTTAATAGGCTTATATATACAATTTTAATAAGTGAAAAATATATAAAATTATTTAATATTAAATAAAATTAATATAATATATATTTTAAAAATTAAAAATTTAAATGAGTGAATTTAAATATACTTGGTCAGCTATTTATAAATTTGAGAGGGCAAAATTTTAAGTCAATATTTCAAGTTGAACTTAAATAAATATATAATATGTTAATATTATGTTTACACTCGAAACAAACCTAGTCCGTTTCGACTCAAAACATCTCTACTTTCATCTAAACGCAATGGTATTTTGAAAGGGTAAGAAAATCTTTGTTGGATATAATTACTACGAAAAAAATTACATCGTTAAAGTAAATTATATTTGGCTTTCGAGTTTGAAATATGGAATTTTAATTTATGAATATACTCTTATTTTATAAAAAAAATTATAAAAATGCTATAAATAATTTCATTTTAACCTTTCAAGTTGACACGATTTTTGCATATCTTTCTACCAATATTACTCTATAATTTGTCGCATATATTTTTATTAATAAATAAATGATATGTCACCCAATGAGATTACCCATTTGTCACTATTTCTAGAGCTTATATAGAAATGCTTCTATAATTGTTTATGTATCATGTATATTATTGTGTCCGCGTGTCAGATTCACCAAAAATAATATTTTTATGCTTAAATAGTAAATAAATAATAACATAAAGAGTAAGGTCGATTCCACAAAGACTGGATATCTAAATTTGTTATCTAATTCAACCAGATTGTGCATCTAGACAACTTTCGTGTCACGATATATGATGGTCTATGCAAAAATAAAAAGGAGAATCTAAATATAATAAAAGTAATTGAAATTGTTGCAGATCGACCCATATAAACAACGAAATAGAAAAGGAAGAGAAGATCGAACACAAATTTTACGTGGAAAACTTCTTCGAATAGGATAAAAATCACGGGAAAAAGAGGCTTCGGCTTTTTACTAAATGAGTAAACAAACGAGAGTACAATATAGAGAAAATAAATCTAAATGTACTAAACATACATTGCCCAAAACCCCGAATATAAAGCCCTCTAACTAAAACACAATTTTTTTAAAGCTCTTTTAAAGCTATTCCTCAATTGTGTTATGTTATAATTTTCATCAACCTTTCTAGAGTTACTAAGGCCTTTTTATAGGCCAAATTCGAAGGTCAAATATGAGTAAAACGTCCTAGAATCAAAGTTTGATTGGGAAAAATAATCAGAGTTTGACTAGAAGAATAAACTTGTTTTATGTGGGAACACATACCCTTGTCGTATGTTGCCTCGTTGGGACATCAAATGTTGTGTCATCTGGACATCGATTTCTTCTTGTCAGGACCACTTGCTTGTTTCATCCATTTTTCATTTCAAAAGCCCATGTAGAAATGTTTCTATAATTGTTTGTGTGTGATGTATATGTGTGTGCGCGTATGTGTGTCGGGTTCACCAAAAAATAATATTTCCACGCCTAAAGAATAAATAAATAAATAGCAATATAGAGTAAGGTTGATCCATCGAGATTGAGATATCTAAAAATTGTTATCCGATTCAACTAGATTGCGCGTTTAGACAACTTTCGTGTCGGGTTCACCAAAAAATAATATTTCCACGCCTAAAGAATAAATAAATAAATAGCAATATATAGAGTAAGGTTGATCCCATAGAGATTGAGATATCTAAAATTGTTATCCGATTCAACTAGATTGCGCGTTTAGACAACTTTCGTGCCCATGACATATGACAGTCTATGCAAAAAAAAAAGGGGAATCTAAAATTAATAAAATTAAAAATAATTAAAATCGAAATAATAGTAAAAATAGGCAAAAATGAAATTTAATTAAATAAGTCAATATGATGAAATTTCAACTTCAGGCTCGATTTTGCTCCAAGTTCAAACAAATCCTTAATAACAAATTTTCTCATTCAAACGATAAGTTAGTTATAGTGATTGAGGATGCCTTAGACCACCAACCCTTCAATGTAAATTAGTTGCTGGAATTGTTGGATCTGGTGCCCTATGTGTAGTGTTTTCGTCTAAGTACATGATAACTCTTGAAAGGAGTTATATTTCAAACCTCTAGATTAGATTAATTGATTGTAATTAAGTAAATATGTTTGCATTTTTAGATATTTTTAGGACATTACATAACAAAGTTTGGATTGTGCTATACATGTTATTATTTGTGACTTCTATACTTGGGGATGAAATGTATTGTTTGTGGTTGACAGCAGGTGCAGGATGAAGAAGAGAAGAGAAAAAGGATAGGAAAATGAAGGAAGTGAAATATTGCCATGACAAAATGTTGGTTAGATTGCCAGCACGAATGTCATGGCAATTCCAGGAAGATGATGCAGCACTCAGTCCACGTCACTCTCAGCCAGCTGTACATATACCAGATAAATCACCCTAAAAAAGAGGAAACAAGAGGTGTGTGTTGAGAGGGAGAGACCTACTTTATAAATAAGAAACAAAGAAAATAAGGATCAAAGAGAGAGAAAAAGAGAGAATAACAGTTTCTATCTCTCTGCATCAAATTCTCGTGCATTCTCAGAGGAAGAATGAAAAGGGTAGCAGCTTACAGAGCATAAGAATTATAGACACAATGAAGGGGAAGAGAAATCTACCTTGGGTTTTGCATCAATTCTCATTATCAGAGTGAAAGCTGGAGTAGCGAAAGCTTACTGCAATTCTGCCTTTATTTTCTGATTTGATTTGTGATTTTTGAATTTAAACAATGACGTTGAATGGTTCTGTTATGAATTTTAATGTTCAACCCATGAACTAATTTTCTTTGGGTTGGAATTATTCTGGATGGATTTTTATTAACTTTTAATGCCCATGGTATGATTTTGAGTTGAATATTTTTTCATTCGATTTGTGATTGTTTTTAATGCATGTATGCAAGCTCAAGACGTATATGACTGTGTAGCATGTTATTAGATCTGATTTAATTCTGGAAAGATAAATTAGATTGGATTATAATCGGTTGACACAAGTAAGTACTCGAAAGAATAATTGTAGCACTCTAGACATAGAAGTTGCAACTTGTACAGGAAAATGGAGAAAAATCCGGATATCATTCTTGAGTCTATAGACATACAACAACTCAGAATGATATCTCAAAGTTTGTCTTTCAAAAGAAGCAGACTGCAGTAATGATTCCCTGAACAGTAGAATGGTCAAGATTTTTCCATGGCATTATTATGTTACAGAAATAAACCCAAGTAATTACAATCTTTATCATTCAATAGTACAAACTTTTTCTCACTTACTCTTTGAGAATTGCCATAACATTTTAATTTCCATAGCATATTTTTAGCCATAATTGATTTTCTTCATCCTTTATTTCATATATTTAACAATTATTCACCTGTCCCTTTTGCTCAGTTCAATTAGTCAGTTTCATAGTAATAGCATAACTAATTACTTCAGACAATTTCGATCCCTGTGGAGACGATACTCACTCATCATTCGACGTGTATACTTGCACATTCACATTACACTTCCACACGCAACAATACACTTGTAATTTTTTGAACAGATTGATTAATAAAATTATTCATGAATTACATTAATACTTTATATATTGTCCTCACGTGGTTTTTGCATGCAAAGTAAAATTGGAAGCAATGTTGTTCACTGCTTGTCTAATGTTTAACAAATACTAAGTAGTATTATGTAGTCGGATTGTAATATAGAAAGACAATTTATATTAGTAGACGAATCTAAACATGCCATTAGTCTAATCGGAAATGAGAAAACCGATTGAAATACTAATATTTCTTCTTTAAAGTCCAATTGGGGAGAAGTTTCGTCTTAAGCATTGGAGCGGATGACTTCCTAAAAATAGAGACATAGATGTGACTGAATGGACTAACAGTACATCAGACTGGACCCAGAAGAATAGATTCTAAATCCATTTATGGATTTATTTACTTGTGACGTTCATTGTGTGACATACCTAAATCCTAAGTGGATGACGGACTATATATGCATGACTTGTACACTTTGAACTAAGTAAAAGCCTGAGTTCAAATAAATAAGGAACCGAAAGCTAGTGTGTGGGGTATATGACTTCTGCAGTGTGTAGTATCACTCACAGTAGTAGAATTCATAACCCAAGAAATGGGTAAATGATATCCTCTCATTGGCATTACATGATAGATGAAAAATAAATGTGACAACGGGTCGCTTGTCCTTGTGATAAATGACTTAAATACTATTTTATAGTAATTGACTTTTCATGAAAGAAGATGTAAGGGTTACCATGAGATAAAATAGGATTATAAGTGGAGAACGAATTTATCCCAATGAGATTAAGGATATCCCATGAGGGTAATACACTTACAACAAGGTCATTAGACGAGCATTGATCGAGTAACTTTCGTAATGATATGTAATTAAGAAGAGATCAGTCACGATATTATAGTGGAATGACTTCATGAATAAATGAGTTTATAATTAATAGGCAAAAATCTAGAACTTAATTATAAATCATTTGAGACCTAACTGTATAGTATAACCGGTTTCTTTACTAGATCGTTGAAACTAGATGTAACACTTTAAACCCGATTCTATTTGTTGGAGCCAAATTTTGGGCATTACAATGGATATAGACACAAACCTAGTCTACTTATATAAATTACAATCAATTACGACTTATTTAATTACAAAATTTCTAACTTGAATGCATGAACATGTACAAGAAGTGAATACAACTACAACACGAGATAATTAAAATACAACTATACATGTTATTGATTGTTGAAATTGTGTTTTTGTTGCTAAAATCCATTCATACATTTAGATCATTTGCATTTAAATTTAATTGCATAGGGATCATCTTGCATCTAGATAATTTAATTTAATCATCCACCACTCAAAATATTGTGTTTTTACCACCAAATTGTTAGCTAATAATTTTACAAATAATCGATTAACATACACAACCCCTGTGGAAATCATAACTCATTTTACTTATTACTTGAACGATTGTGTACACTTGCACAAAATCTCGTTACATTAACTCGATATTGCGAAATGCTAAACTTTCATATAATCTATGAGGTGAAGCATTATTAACTACGTATTATATCCTTAACAGAATACCATCGAGAAAATTTATAGTATCTCCATATGAGTTATGGAAGGCTCGGATGGAAAACTTAGATTATTTCAAAGTGTGTGGTTGTTTGGCTTACTATAGAGTTCCCGACCAATGAAGAACAAAGTTAAGACCAAGAGCCGTCAAAGGTGCATTCGTTGGATATGCCCAACACTCTAAGGTTTATCGTGTTCTTGACTTAGTGTCAAATATGATAATTGAAATGAGCGATGTTGTATTCATTGAAAATAAGGTTTTCGGTGATTCAACGGATTCAGAAAAAGAATATCAACCAATGATCTCAAGTGATCAAACCAAAAGAAGTCTTTGTGACAATAAAGATATGGAGTCGAGGAAAAGTCAAAGAGTGAGAAAAGAAAGATCCCCATGTTTAATGTGGATGGTGATCCACAATCCTGTGGTGAAGCCATGACTTCTAATGATTCAACATTTTGGAAAGAGACAATCAATAATGAAATGGATTCAATATTGTCCAACAATACTTGGATTCTAGTTGATCTTCCTCAAGGATCGAACCCTATCTGGAGTAAATGGGTGTTTAAAAGGAAGAATACTCTAACAGGGGGTTCTCCAACCTTTAAGGCTAGGTTGGTGGCTAAATGATTTAGGCAAAAAGAAGGCCTAGATTATTTTGACACCTATGCACCAGTGGCTAGGATGACCTCTATTCGAATTCTTATAGCACTTGCATCTATCCATAAGTTACATGCACATCAAATGAATGTTAAGACGACTTTTTTGAATGGTGATCTCGAAAAGGAAGTCTACATGGAGCAACCAGAAGGTTTTGTACTCCCTGGGAATGAGCATAAAGTGTGTAAGTTGATCAAGTCATTATATGGTTTAAAACAAGCAGCTAAACAGTGACATGAGAAATTTGACTCAGTTATCTTGTCATATGGTTTTTTACATAATGGTGGGGATAAATATATTTACACAAAATTCACTGATAGGTACTGTGTAATTATTTGTCTCTATGTAGGCAATTTGTTGATTTTTGAGACGAACATGGAAGGTGTTCGTGAGACCAAATAGTTTCTAGCCTCGAATTTTAAGATGAAAGATCTCAATGAGTAGATACAATTCTAAGTATAAAGGTGAAAAAGCATGAAAGGCGCTTTGCACTAAGCCAATCTCACTACATCAAGAAAGTATTGGAAAAGTTTAAACACTTGAATATCAAGGATTTGAACACTCCATACGATTCAAATTTCAAGTTAAGTGAGAATAATGGCAGGGCTATAGCACAACTTGAGTACGCCAGCGCAATCGAAAGTCTAATGTATGCAATACATTGCACTAAACCCGATATTGCATTTGCTGTGTGTAAATTGGTGAGATTTACAAGTTGTCCTAGTACCAATTATTGGAAAGGAATTTAGTGTTTGAGACATATAAGTTTGAGACATGAGTATGTGAGACAATTGATTAGGGACGGTGTGATAATTATTACCTATGTTAAGTCAATTGACAATGTAACACCCCAAACCCGGTCTATGCGTTTAGACAAGATTTGGTTTGTCACACCAAACAAACATTCGTTTATTCTCAATGGTTAAAATAGAATAGTGCTACAAAACTTTTTGAAAATAGAGTTTAACAAAATTAAATTCGAGGATTTGAAAATAGTTGGCTTAAGAGAAATACTTGTTTGAAAACTTATCGTCAAAATATAAATATCAAATTCTTATGATAGTTTAAAAGAACTTTGAAAGAATTTAAAATAATTAAAGTGTCCAGAAATTTTGTTATAAAACCAATGTTCTTAAGAAAACTTAACATATTTAAGATAAAACCATATTAAAAGTTTGATAATAAGATTCAAAACCATCCACACATTAAATCCATAAAAACATAATAGAGGCCTTATTACATAAAACCCATAACAGAAATTTAAAATAATAACTTAAATAGAGTCATAGTTTATAAAAACCCAAGTTTGTAGTATGGCCTCCACACCAAGTCATCTCCGGCCCAAGTCCACGTCAATTTCCATTACCTGAAATGGTTAATAAAAATTGGGTGAGTTACAAAGAACTCAGTGTGCAACTCACTTACCACCATTATTGGGCCAGATCGTCAAGATCTCATGCTGGGCTTGAGCCCATTTACAGAATTCAATAATATACATAATGTAAATTAAAATAAATTAAAATGCATGTAAGATGAGTTTCCCAACCAAGCCTAAAATCCATCCGCTAACACCCCCGTACCAACCAACACACTGTGGGGATCAAGTCAACCCCCCCCACCAAACACACCAATTATAGGCTTTAAGCCTTTAAATTTTTGTAGTGCACTACCGAACTAGATTGTGACATTGTCACCGAACTAGAGGCATTTAGCCGATTTTGTGGCAGAGCCACCGAACTAGAGGCATTGAGCCATATTTGTGGCAACTGGCCATTCTTCTCTTCATATATCCCACCCCATGCAATCATGCGTGTATAACAAATATAATCATATAACAGATTTTCAATTTATCCATAACATCGGTGGGTTTATCATTAAACATTTTATTAGGCCCATATAAATAATAATTTAGCAACTAGCCCATTTAACAGTTTAGTGAACTTTTGGCCCATATATCGAACTAGAGTATTTCGGCCTAATTTATCGAACTAGAGTATTTTGGCCCAATTTATCGAACTAGAGTATTTTGGCCCAATTTATCAATCTAGCAGTTTTCTCGGATTTTTCTCGATTTTAACTGTTTTCATGCATTTACTCAAAATTATGAATTATTACGTATTTTTCCCGTTTTTACTATTTTTACGATTTTAGCACAGTACTCACAACTTGATGTCTAACCCGAAAATGAGTGTGAAGTTACACACCTGTTATTGAGAGAACTACACTTTCCCGCTCTTCAACACCTATACGTATCGCGATAATTAGAACACTATAATCTAATAAAAAATCGGTCTAAATAGCGATCTAGAATTACCCTCGGATTTCCGTAGTACTTCTACTTGCGATTTCTCCCCGATTGATGGTTCGCTAACCGAATCGAATCCACGAACGAATAATGGTTCGGGAGTACGAACGACTTCGAACAGTTGATTTTCCTCGGTTGAACGTCCGCAACCCGGTGGAAAATCCCGGATTCCCGAAATAGTCCTTTGCTTGTACTTAGGGGGAATAATAGAACCTCCCCTCTTCCGAAGACTAAACACTGCCCTTTTCTTCCCTATTTTGAATGTCTTCAAAGACAAAGGAACATTAATCCAATCTAACATAATTTCGAAATAATTCTAAGGTTTTAAAGATGTGATTTCCTTACCACAAAAAAAAAAAATCGATTCCAACGATTTGTGTCACCCACGACTTTTTGATTTCCAAACTTCTGTTATCGCACTAAGGTATAACAAAATAAACGTTAATAGAATGAACGTTTATTTTGATCTAATAAAGCCTTCAAACCATCATCAATATTCGGCCATAACCACTATTAACTAATCGAAACGAAAAGAAAGAAAGAAAAGATGAGCTTGAGAGAGGAGGTGTATATTCGGCAATGGGGAGAATAAAGAGAAAAAGAATGGCTTTTGGTGTAGGGTGATTTCGGCACTCAAGGTAAAAGGCACAAAACAAAAGCTAAAGAAATAAACAAAAATGACCAAATGGTCAAAATAATCAAGGTTTACCAATGCACAATTCGGCCAAAGGGAGAAAAGGTTGAGAGAATTTGCAAAACTATGCACAAAACTAAAAATGACCAAAACAAAAGACTAAAGTTCCTAGCCAACTATCACCAAAATTCGGCTCCCCCTTTAGTCCACTTTGCCGTCCATATGCATGGTCTAATGACCAAGATATTGTTTCCATAAATAATCCCTTGATTCTTGCCTCATATCTTCACATTTTTCCTTATTTTCTTGATTCCCTTTCTTAAGTTAACAATTTCCTTATTCCTTTGATATTCTAACCAAAAATAACAAGTCAACACCTACCATATAAGCTCTTGGCCGACACTTGCTATATATGTGCAGAAAATTCAAAATAAAATTCACCTAGATGCTAAACAAGGGATTCGAACCTTCTCCCTCATGCTTAAACCCATGCGCCATCACCACTTGGCCATTAACTCATCTTATGCTTCACTTTGACACTTAAATTAATTTATGTGTCATAGCCACTTAATCCACTTCCATAATTTCTCAAAATTAATATTATTCCATCCCAATAAATTTTAAATTCTTCTTCAGGACTATACTAAACACAAAAATAAATAAAGAAATTCCACCTTCTAGAATAATTATTCAAAACACACAATGAAAATAAATTACTCAAATTTTCAGGGTGTTACAGACAATTTAGCGAATCCATTGACAAAAGGTTTGTCCAAGGATTTGATTAAGAGTATCACCACTAAGATGGGATTAAAACCATTCTAATCGCGTGATTGATAATGGAAACGTTACCTTGTTCTAGCCAAAAGTTAGTTTCAAGGTTTAAAAGGTAATAACAAGTTATCGAACGACAACATACACTAAGGATCAAGATTTAGTGTTTATATTTTAGGAGGATGAGTTTTACTCTTAATGGATGGACATTAATTGTGTTGAAATCCACATATATGGACATGAAGTGGTGCAGCTTCAACGAGATTTTCTTTATAGTTTTCTCTCATACATATTCATGAAACGGGATGAGCACATGGCCATAACGGTGCTGAAGCAAATTAAACTCTTACTCTAATACTTTACGGTTATGTGTGAAATTTTTTTGGTATTAACTTTAAGAGTGATGGTTCAAGCGACTAGCCACCATTCTGAAAGCTCGATGAAGCAAACCGAAAATGCCAAGAGGGGGTGAATTGGCCTTTAAAAAATTTGGTGAAAGCAAAGGCAAGAATGAAGCAAAAAACACAAAGAATTTAGAGTGGTTCGGCCTCAATTGCCTGCTCCACTACCTTAGCTTTCCACCACTACGGATTTTTCCCAAATTCACTAATTTGTTCAACCTTTGAGGACAAGGTTTAACCTTACAACTCCTTAAGATTTCTACCCCAAATATTAAGTTTCAAAACCTCTCAAAAAGATGCAAATGAGCAAACAAATAAACAATCCTTACAAGATAAAATTGTTCGCAAATTGAAGCACAAATACAATGAGATACACATGAGCAAAAGAAAAGAGATAAGGCTCACAAGTCTATGTAAGAAGAATATGAAAATTTAAGCTCTAAGATTGTTTGATTGATGATTTTTGCTTGAAAGTCCTTTCTTGGTTGTTGTAGGACTTTAAAAGATGGTATTTATACCCCCTAATAGATTTCCAGCCATTGAGGATGTTGGAGAAGTTAATATGGCCATTAGGGATGTAAAACCAGAGCATTTATTTCACCTGCAACTTCGAGTATCGATACCTCCAAAAAGGGTATCGATATTTTTTTGTCATAAATGCTAATTCGGTGACTGTTGGAATGAAATATTCGACACTTAAAAAATATTTTATCAATACTTCTTGAAATAGGTATCGATACCGGATTGATACTTTGTAGGGTTTATGAGAAACATAATACAATTTTGGTATCGTTTTTAATAAAGGTATCGATTATTTTCAAAAAGTATCGATATCGAAAACATGGTATTGATAATTTTTATGATTTTGACAGAATGCCTTTTTGGTCTCGATTTTTCTAAGGGTATCGATTATTTTAAAAAATTATCGATACTTGGCCAAATGGTACTGAAACTTTTTGGCATGGAGCAATTCTGACTTGTTTGAAAATCATTTTGATGTGTTAAAATATTTTTAACTTAATTGAGATCATTTTGACTTGGTTAAAAATATTTTCACTTGATTTTAAAATTGTTTCAAAATTTTCTAAGAGTTTATTGTAAGTATTCAAAGTTTTATTTCTTAGAATTCAAATTTAAAATTTATCTTGCCAAATTTAGCTTATATTCAAAAAAAACTTTTAATTTTTTATATCAAAATCTTTTATCAAATAAAGCTTAGTTTAACACATTCACTTTGTTGATACTTTGAGAGTTTACACTAAAGGAACGTTCAATCTACAGACACCCTTCTTTATGCATAATTGTTGTGTACTTATTTTTTGGAATTAGCAATCTAGTGAGAGATTGTTGGAAATTGTAGATTGCAAATTCAATTATTGATGAGCATTTATTCAAATTTAGAAAGTGATGATTTATCATTCAATGGATGCATTTCCATGGGACATATTTCTTCTAAGAAGTATGTCCAACATGAAGGGTTGTGACTCCTCAAAATAGTATTCATTGAGTGCATATAAATAGAGGGTCTATGGTGCTCAAAAAAATCATTACAATCAATCCTATTTTCAGAAATTAGAGTAAGAATTAGGGAATTCTTCAATTTTTCTAATCAAAGGAAATTTAAAAGCTTCGTTGTATCCCAGGAGGACCCTTGTCTTAACCCTCTAGCAACTTTGTGTGGGGAAATATAGTTCTTTTTGGAAAGCGTCACCCGCGCCTCGAAGTCTACTGTTTAATTCAATATCGTCTCCAGGTCTATCTTCTTCACTCAATATATCCAACAATCAAAAAGAACTATTTTAGAGATGGTGACGGAGGCTACCACCGCATTCAAAGTGATGAACCAAGAGTTTGTGAAACTTGACCGATTTGATGGTTCAAACTTCAATCACTGAAAGGACAAGATGTTCTTTCTTACTGTCTTAAATGTGGTGTGCATTCTGGATCCAAACCTACAACCCGTGGAGGATCCCGCCCCCAATGCAAACCCCGAAGAAATTGCGAAAGTGGCCGAAATCAAGAAGAAGCGTGAAGAAGACAATTCAACATGTCTAGGACACATCCTCAACACCTTGCCTGATCGATTATATGATCTCTACATGTCGATGCAATCCCCAATGGAAATATGAAAAGCTCTTGAAGAGAAATACAACATCGAGTGACAAATATACATTTTTAATGATGAAGTATTTCGAATTCAAAATGCTCGATAGTAAATCATAGAGCTTATCACAATCAAGGCTATGACTATGACGTTGCCCTTGCCCTTGATTACCACCTATTGTATGATTGTTACTAACATCATTGATCATAGCTCTTTTGACAACCATTTCATGCAGGAGATTATCTATCTCATGCTCTAGCTCTCTTTCTTCGACATTAGGTTGAATGGGAGGTGTAGATTCATCTAATACTTTTCCACTAAAAATCCATCAAACATAATCTTTGACAAACCCATCACATATTAGGTATACTATTTTTTTTTTACCTTTTTGTATACTTTTTTTTTTTTGCATATGTTCCTCTTTCTGTGATTTTGTGGTTTGATAATAGAATTAATATCGATTTAAATAAGAAATAATTTAAAATAATAAGATATTTTTATTGATTAAATTAAATACTTTAAATTCTAATAAAAGTACAATTAAAGATAAATTACTTGTACACTTATTATGAGTTTGAATAAAAGTAAAAGATTAAATTCAAAATAAAAGTGTTTTATGAATTAACATTAGAGTTTGAATTATTTTGTATGTGTACATTAATTAAAAATAAAATTAATTATGATTTTAATGTATTAAAATTATCGAATTAACTACTAGTTTTTAAATTTCATGTTATAATATTAATTTCAATATTTTTAACATTTTATGTTTTAAATATTTTCCTAATTTAAAAACATATAATAGTATTATTAATTAACAATTTTTTTAATTTATATCAAATATAATCAAATTAAAATTTAGAATCTTATTCAAAATAAATTCATCTAATTGGGATGGGATTATCGTGATATATTTTCCAATTTTATAGTAATTTATTTTTGTAAGTGAAACAACTATTGAAATTCAACCATTTAGTCGTATCATTAAAATTGATATGAATAAATTAAAAAAACTTCAACTTCTTAAAAATAATTAAAATAAAAGTATATCTATACAAAATTTAAAAAATCTAACTTCTTAAAAAGTTGAAATAAAATCTAACTTAAAAATAAGTACGAATAATATTACAAATATATTTAAATTTCTATTTTAATCTTTTGTTTCTATCTATCATTTTTGTCATCATCTTCAATCTTAATATTCTTATTCGATCTATCATCCTCATCATCATCTTCGATCAAGATTAGATTTCTGATGCAATTAATTACTTTTAAGTTGCATATTACCTAAACTATTATAATATTATAATATTAAATAATAAGATTTTATTATAACTTACAGATTTTTATAAAATTATAATAATAAAAATAATTAGAAAAATAAGATAAAGTAAAATTAAAATTAATAACAAAGTGAAATTTTCATGGTTGACAATGAAATGATAGGGGAAAGTGAATAAGTGTTTGTTAAAAATAAATTTAGTATATTATGTATAATAAACTAAATGAATGTGTTGTTAAAAAAAACTAAATAAATGTGTTAACAAATGGATATTATAATATTATCTCATCATCAATTAAAATAATTTTTAATTATTAATTTAATATATCATTATTTTTTAAACAATTTTAAGTTATAAACCCTAAAAACCCTTTTTTGAGTTGGGGTTAGGTGAGTGGGAGAGAATTAATCACGTCAAGTTCATGGTACAAATTATAAAACCAAAAGTGTAATAATTATTATCATTATAATCTTGCATTGTATATGGAAATAAAAATGATTTTTATCATGCCATTGAAATTTTTTACCTTTAACTTTTAAACCTCGTTTCATGTTAGTGAAAATATTATTATATTCTATTGTTTGAAAATGCTAAAGTGTTGAAAGTTGTTTATAATGGTAAATCTGTTATGAATATCTTATTAAGTGGATGTCTATTATGATCAATATAAAGTTTTAATATACTTTAAATTCCAATAGTTATTAGAATTAGATCTCTACTTCTTCTATAGTTCTTATGCCTATATATAGAGACTCTGATGAAGTATTGTAATCACCCTTTTTGATCAAAAAAGTACATTATCTATTGCTTTCTTATCTTCTTTGTTCTTTATTCTCTCCATCTCTCTTTATTTTATAACACGTTATCAGCACGATCTTGCTCAAAGTGATAGTTCTTTTTATCGACGATCAAGTTTATCCTCCATGATTTCCAATATCTTTGACGACAATATGCAAAATTTTTACAGGAAATTTTTTTATTATTTAATGTTTCATATCTGATTATTATTTTTTATTCTTCTTTCATTATACGTTATCATTGTTTTCATTAACTTATTTTACTTTTTGTTCTTAAAGATGGTGAAAGATTTAATACCATTACCTATATGAAATCGAGAAGTAAGATTCCCTCTCAAAGTTTGCTTTTTGATATTTGCTTGGGGATGATCACGTTTTCTTCATTACAAAGGATGCTTATAATCACTACTACTCATCCATGCTAACGTAAGTCAATCTAATCAACTTCTTTTAAAATTTGATTTGATTTCTATTAAAAAGTTCAATTTATATAATTCACTATCTGTATCTCTATGAATTTATAAAACCCTTCACGCATTTAATTATTGAAATTTTTATGTGGAGATAAATATTTTTTTTTATTTTTAATAGAATTGATTGGTTTAGTTTTGATTTTGATTAAGATATACGATTATTGTGGAATGTGAGTAAAAATACTTAATTGTCATGAACTTTGGGATATTCACCCTGTCTGTGATAATTTTATATCATTGTAAAATTTGAGATGAAATTATGTCATAAGAGGTGGAGGTTAGAAAATGTTTATGTTTAAACTTTTATAGCTATAAAGTTATTTTAATTTGACATTATAATATTTTGTATTTTTTTGTGGTATGATATATAGAATATATTATCCAGCCACAATGATTTATTAGTGACATGAATTTATTATTTATTACGTTTAATATATTTTTATATGAATAAATAATTTTTTTAAATAAATTAAGCATTCATTAAGGTTATACAATAAAATGATTATATGCTCCTAAAGAGTTAATATTGTATCAAACTGTAAAAAGCTCTTTAAGAGCTTATATTTTAGCTCATTGTGATGCAAAATTTTGTAAAATATAATATTATTTTTCAGATCAAGAAGATATATGTTGAATAAAACCTTCATGTGTTTTACATTAAAACCATATATATAAATAACATGAGATACTCATGTATTTGTATTATATATATTCCCCAAAGGAATACATTACACTATATGATTGAAATATCTAATGTGCTCCTACAGTAGCAATATTGTGAAAATGACTTTAACAGTATTTTTGAACGATCTCATACCTTCTAGTGGCTAAGCAAAATAATAAGTTACTAATGAAAAACTATGAAATTCTTCCCACTAGTTTTGCTTCATTCCCTGAAGTGAATGTAGCAGTACATAACAATTATGAAAAATGAAAATATGGAGATCATGATTGTTGTTGTAATTGAGGATGTGATTGGAGACTAATCATGACAACATGAATAGATAGATTTTGATTTGAAATCCACACATGTTTTGTGATGGTGATTATGAAATAAAGAATCAATGGAGGAGTTTAGAAATCTATCCTACTAGATTCATTGCATTCCCAGAAGTGAATGCAAACATAAAGAAAATAAAATATATAATCATGGACCACTAAAAATGGGAACATAGTAATAAATAAGAAAACAATGAGAGTTCTCAAGATAACTTATGTTATCAATGTGATATTGATGTGTCTCTAACTAACTATTGTCTCTAACTAACTATGACCACAATAAAGGCAAGCGCACCTATCGTTATATAGTATATTTATGGTAAGACCGGTAATATCGTATCCACAAGGACCAAGAGTACTAGTAATTACTATCTTTCTATTATCTAGCCTAAGAATTGGAGTGATTTCTTTTAAACTAAAACTAATTAAGAGCACGACAGAGAATGAATTGGGAAAATACTTTTTAGACAACTATATGAGAGGGGCGATACCCAAGGAAGAATCCACGTAGACTTCACTTATTACTTCTGATTCATACGATTTATTCACTTGACTTAATCTATAGAAATCACTGAATTATGTTAATATCTCTTTCAAGACTAAAAACAACTGACTTTAGGTTGATTAATTGAAATCTCTTTCTAACTAAAACCCCTATTGTCGCATTAACTCGATCTATGGATTCCCCTATTAGATTTAACTCTAATCCGGCAGATTTTCGTCGCCCTATTTCTAGGGTTGCAATCAACTCCGCTTAATTGTGTTGATCTACTCTTTAAACAGGGACTTTTGCTCCTCTGAATAAGCACATTCAACTTGAATTAATAACCTGAATTATCAAAACAAGAATAAGAACTCACAATTAAGAATAATAACAAGTATTTATCTTATAAATCAAATAACAATAAGATCCAGCTAGGTTTCATCCCCTTAGGTATTTAAGGGATTTAGTTCATACTGATAGAAGGAAACATCTTAAAATAAGGAAAACAACAAAATATAAGAAAACCTAAAAACTTCAAGAGAAATTAATAGGAGATCTTCAGTCTTGAAGGAGATCCTACTTTCAAGCTGCTCCCGATGGCTGTCTTCGAGTACTTCCTATCTTCTACTCGGCGTCTTATTTAGGTTGCCCCTTAGGGTGTTTATATAGGCTTTGGAACGCCTTTCTTGGCCCACAAGTACCCTATTCCGAATAGAATTAGACTTAGGATCGGTAGGGACACGCCCGTGTTCGATAGCCTTAGGCCGTGCTTGATTCTGCTTGGCTCACACGGTCTTGTTCAATGGCTTAGGCCATGCGCATTTCTGCTCATCACACACGGCCGTGTGGTTTGCCCGTGTGAGAAAGTCCAAGCCGTGTTGATTTTCGAGGTAGGCCCATTTTGTCCCTTTTGGCCCATTTCTCATCTTTTTCGACTTCCTAAGCTCTCCTGAGTGTAAAACATGAAATTAAAGGATTAGGAGCATCGAATTCATCAAATCTAATGGAAATTCATCCAAAAATAAGCAAGCATTGGGTTAAAATATGTATAAATTGAGGTTTATCAAATATCTCCACACTTAAGCCTTTGCTTGTCCTCAAGCAAAATCCTCAACTCACAATTAAAATTAACTTTCTCAATTCATAATTCTCATCAATAATGTCTCATCGTAATTCATAGATAATTTATACATTGATAATTTAACTAAAAGAGTCTTAAAGATTCAAACAATCTAAGTCATAAATTTTTATAGCATGAAAACATAGGTGCTTCCCTTTATATAAATAATTACCTTTGATTCAAAATTTACAAGAATTGACATCCTCACTAAAGATTTACTCAAATCACTCAATGTGTTTAAGGTTCACATTAAGCACTCAAAAGTCAAGCATGAAAAGTTATTACCATAGGCTTGCATGAAAATGAAATCTCCACCACTATAAAATGAGATGATACACAGATCAAAAGGTCTTTAAAGGGTTGTAATGAGGCTTGGGTTAAAGGTGTGGATAAAGGCTGAAAAAGAAGGTTAAAATCGAGATTGAATTTACAATTTACCTAACTAGAAAAATGAACTAATACTGAATAATAGTATTGTTTGAAAACTTATGACTAATAACACGAACTTCTTCTAAAGATGTGAAATTAATCATTTAAGCTCATAGAACTAATAATGAATATATTTTTAGCTTTTTTTTTCAAGAATATGTACACGATATAAGATGAATTTAACAATTGAAATAAAGAAAATAGATAGGCAACTGATCAAATCAAATCTTGACACAAGGGGAGTCAATTAAAGTGGGAGAAGTAAGAATTTGGTTTTGGGTCAGTATTAAAGGGTGAGTCAAGAAACGGTTTATTAGGCTCAAAAGGGTTCACTAGGGGTTAATTATGAAGGTAGCTTTTTAATGGAATGAGTGGGTTAAAACCTAGGTGCCTTTATCATTTAAGTATATCAAATTAAAAGTGTGGTCTCGACATGCCTAATCGAAGCAAGTTCTAGAATAACAAATCAATGTTGACACACTCATAACCAACAATAAAGTGAGCAAGAAAAGGATATGCTCTTAAAGGCTTAAAGTCTCACAAAATTTATGGTTTTTGATGTTAACCTTGCAAATTTCAAACTTCAAAGTAATATTTAAATTTAGGAAAACAATCTAACAAATTTTTAATTCTGAAGATAGACTTATCATGCTTGATCCTCTAATGTCTTAAAGTTTAAACGATCAATACCCAATTACCTATGACTTAATCCAAAACACATCAATGAAAACCATAAGTTAATAGAAGTTTCATTTTAATTAATAATATGAGAAAATTTACTTAAGAACGACGCATAATTCAGGGATTTTCTAATAATACTATAATTAACCTCCCCACACTTAAGATGTACATTGTCCTTAATGTACAAATATAGATAATATAGTAAGAAAATCATAAGAGAGGGAAAGGAGTGAATCTTCCTGAATCATGGATGAAATCCTTAGAAAATGAAAATTGTAGAAATGGAGCCAATGAGAAGCATGATGAACTAGGCAGACGTGAAGGTGGGGGAGAATGTTCCAGTTCCTTAGTAGCACATTAAACCTTTTGAAATTGTGGAGTCATCAGTAAAGTTTTAGGGGGTTTTATTAAATGGATTTCGTTATGATTACTCGATAATAAACAACCAAAGATAAAAAGAAATCAACATAACTAATATAATTTAAAAATAAGAAAGATAAAGAGAAATAGTTTAAAAATTAAAATAAAGAAAACAAAAACAATTAAATGGACTCAAAGGTCCTCATCATCAAACGGATCGCGAGGTAGGGGTGGTGGCGATATGTGAAAATGCTGACAAATCTGTTGCAGAGTCACCTCGATGCCGTCGAATCGTCGAGCGTTGTCGTTAAATTGTTGAGTACAGTACTGCTCGAACTGAGTGCGGCGCTCAGAGATGTCAGTCAGTGAAGCTATCGCATGAACTGGTCGGTGAGGTGGTGGTGGTGCAGACGGTGGCGCCTCATGATGTGGGGGGACATCATCAATAATGTCCTCTGGGGCGTCCTGATCAGTGGGTTGTGATAGCCGGTACTGGGGAGGATCAAACCCATGTCGACACTCAATCATCCTTATATGAAGCATCGTCGCGATGCTTTGTGGGGACATCTGCCCTATAAACGTGAGCGAGGAGGACTGAGCTGTAGTGTTGAGGAGCCCAAAATATCGAGCCAAGCGCGTCACATGGGGGCCCATGGAGATGACCCCTCTCCGATGTCGCTCCGTCTGATGTTGAATGGTGAGGACAATGAAGTAAGCGAGATCAAACACGTGCCCTTGTGCCATGCACCGTAAAATATAGAATGACGAGGGGGATGAAGTAAGCGAGATCAAACACGTGCCCTTGTGCCATGCACCATAAAAAATAGGTGTCGTTGGTGTTGACGACGTCGGTGCTCTCTCACCTACCCGTCAAAGTATGAGTTAGGATGGCGTGTAAGTACCTCAAGGATGGGGCGAGAGCAGAGGCCTTGGAGCGACTGGGATCATATGTCACCGAGGCAAGTACAAAATCTCTCCAACATGACGAAGGGGAGTAATGGATGTAGCGATGGAGGTCCTCAAAGTCATCGTCCTCCATGAACTCCTCGGTGTAAAGTCCCAATGCGACCCCAAACTCTGGGATACTCATCTCTCGTATGAGGCCCCCAAGACGGAATTGGATTGTCCCTGGGTCGTCAAATTTTGTCATCACCATCTGAAGGTGGAATGTGGAACAGAGCTCCAGAGTGAGCTCTAAATATGTCGGCTCGACAATCTCGAAGAAGTGCCTCCATGGGTTGGTAGTCAAGAGGGCCCGGACGGCGTCTGCTAGTTGGACTTGCTACAAGACGGCCCAATCAATGCACCTTCCACGTCAAGGGGTCGCGTGCGAAGTATCTGAAAGAGTTCCTCCTGGGGTCCCGAGGAAACTGTAGGAACAGGTGGCGTACTTCAACAGAGGTGCTCGAGGGGGTCGCACTGGGTCCCTTTCGCTTTTTCGATGCAGGGACAACAATCTTTTTGCTGCGTGGGGAAGTCATTACGTACCTAAAAGACCCAAAGATTTTTCACTAAATCAAGTATCATTGCCAGCCAAAAATGTACTATCCTAGTAGTCCTAAACAATAGTATAATCCTAATAGTGAATTAGGTTATCATGGAATGCTAAAATCAGATGCTGAAATTAGATATGGAAAAGGAATATACTAAACTTAAGTAACTATCAAACTAAAATCAAACATCAAAAGAACTAATAAATTTGAAATAGAAATTTAAGTTGTAATGAAAATGAAAATAATAATAAGAGCAGAGAATAAGATCAAATAAATAATTAAAAATGAATGAAATAAGCAACAATGGTGGAGAAAGATGAATCGATGGAGGTGTTAGAGCGGTGGCACAGAGGTGGCGGTGGCGCATGAGCGTGGTGGTCTTACACAGGCGTGGACTGCGTGCTGTACTTGTGGAGAATTAAGGGAAAGAGGAAAGGGAAAGGAAAAAGATGAGGGAAAGAGGAGAAAGGGGACGCGAAGGGAGGAGGGGGAGTCGACGGTGATGGCCGGAATAGAGGAACTAAGTAGAGAGAGTGGAGAGAGGCTAGGGTTTTTAGGGGGAAATTTGGGGAGAAGATGAACAGTGGGGTGGTTTAAATAGAAATTGGGGCACACGGTCGAGGCCCATGGCCGTGTGCCCTATGTTTAACCCTTGTATTTCGTAAATTTTAAATTAGGGCGCGTCTGAGTCGTGCCCCACGCCTGTGTTCCCTGGATGTGTTGGGTCACACGGCCGTGTGATGCTTCATTCGTTTCTCCCACGCCCGTGTTTAGGATCACACGCCCGTGGTAATTAGTCAGTATCGACCACGACCTATAGGCACGGGCGTGTCCCACGCCTGTGTGATTTATTCAGTTTCAACCATGGCTTCTGGGCACGGGCGTGTCGCACGCTCGTGTCATTTACTCAGTATCGACCACGGCCGCATCGCACGGCCGTGGCACTTTATCGCAGCTCTTGATTTCGAGTCAGTTTC
Organism: Gossypium australe; assembly: GCA_005393395.2. NCBI lineage: Eukaryota > Viridiplantae > Streptophyta > Magnoliopsida > Malvales > Malvaceae > Gossypium > Gossypium australe. The sequence goes on along the minus strand of CM016623.1, from coordinate 34,246,634 downwards.
GACCACGGCTGTGGTGTTTTATCGTAGCCCGTGTGTTGGGGAAAATTTTTCTTCCTTGGCCCGCACGGTCTTTGCCATGCTGATGTCCCTTCCCGTGGTGTCCACACGGCCACACCCGTGTGCTAGACCGTGTGGGTAGGAAATCCTGCTCCTATTAATTTTGTTAGTTATTAGTTAGACGCTAAAAATAAAAAAAAATATGGATGTTAGTGAGGTTAGTGCTCGGGTTGCCTCCCGAGAAGCGCTTGTTTAAAGTTTTAAGCTAGACTTACCTTGTTTTCATCTCTATATGAAGGTTCACGGAGCTGAAGCTCATCTCTCATATCCTTAAAATCTTCACCATTATATATTTTAAGTCATTGACCGTTTACCTTGAATGTGTCATAAGTCGGATGAGTTATCTCAATTGTGCCGTAGGGAAAAATGGTTTTGATTACGAATGGACCTGACCATCTTGATTTCAGCTTTCTAGGAAACAATTTGAGTTTTGAATCGTATAGTAGAACAAGATCTCCAACTTCAAATTGCTTCGGTTGCTTCAAACGAGCATCATGGAGTCGCTTTGTTGCTTCATTATATAAACATGAGTTCTCGTAGGCATTAGCTCGCCACTCATCTAGCTCATTCAACTGCATCATTCTTTTCTCACCTGCTAGTTTAAGATCATAGTTTAAGAATTTTATAGCCCAAAATGCTTTGTGCTCTAATTCAAATGGTAGATGACAACTCTTCCCGTAGACAAGTCTGTATGGGGATGTTCCTATGGGAATTTTAAAAGAGGTTCTATAGGCCCATATAGCATCGTCTACTTTTAATGCCCAATCTTTCCTATTTGATTCTACGATTTTCTCCAGAATACACTTAAGCTCTCGATTGGCTACTTCAGCTTGTCCACTTGTTTGAGGGTGATAAGGAGTAGCTGTTACAGTGGTGTACTCCATATTTCTTTAAGATTTTATCAAATTGAGTACAAAAATGAGTACCCCTATCACTAATAATTGCTCCAGGTGTTCCAAATCGAGAGAAGAGTTTCTTAAGAAATCTCACTACCACTCTAGCATTATAGTAGGTAAAGCTTGAGCTTCCACCCATTTTGACATATAATCAACCTCTACTAAGATGTATTTATTCCCAAATGAGCTAGGGAATGGACCCATAAAATCAATACCCCATACATCAAATATTTCACATGATAGCATATATGTTTGAGGCATTTCATCGCGTTTAGAGATATTACCTGTTCTCTAACATCTATCACACGAAGTAACATACCTGTTAGCGTCCTTGAACGGAGTGGGCCAATAAAAACCTGATTCAAGCATTTTATGTGCTATCCTAGTCCCACTGTAATGTCCCTCTGTTGGTCCTGAATGACAATGTTCTAAATTTTTGCTTGCTTCTGTCTTTGTAACACATCTCCGAATTACTTGATTTGCACATACACGAAAAAGAAAAGGGTCCTCCCAAAAATAGTTTTCACATTAGCAAAGAATCGCTTCTTTTGATGATGTGTCAACCTTTTTGGTAGGATGTTAGCAGCTAAGTAATTCGCAATATCTGCAAACCAGGGTACCTCGGAGTCGGATATAGCCAAGAGTTGTTCTTCAGGAAACAGTCATTTATCTCATTCTCATCGTTTCAAGGCTAGAAAGATGGTCTGCTGCAAGATTTTCAGCTCCTTTCTTATCCTGAATTTCCAAATCAAATTCCTGTAAGAGTAAAATCCATCTTATGAGTCGAGGTTTTGCATCAGGTTTAGTTAAAAGATAACGAAGAGATGAATGGTCAGTGTAAACGACAACTTTAGATAATATCAAATACTGTCTGAATTTATCAAATGCAAAAACCACAACTAGCAACTCTTTTTCTGTGGTGGTGTAATTTTCTTGTGCGGTCGTTAATGTCTTGCTAGCGTAATAAGTCGGCTGAAAATGCTTGTCTCTTCACTGTCCCAAAACCGCACCTACTGCAAAATCACTCGCATCACACATTAGTTCAAAGGGTAAATTCCAATCAGGTGCAATTATAATTGGAGCATTTATTAATTTATTTTTGAGGATATTTAATGCATCTAAACATTCCTGATCAAAATTGAAAGGCACATCTTTTTCTAGTAGTTTCGTTAAAGGCTTAGCTATTTTAGAAAAATCCTTAATAAATCTTCTACAAAATCCAGCACATCCTAAAAAGCTTCTAATAGCCTTAACTGAACTAGGAGGAGGTAATTTTTCTATGGTTTCAATTTTTGCTTTATCAACCACGATCCCTTTACTAGAAATTTTGTGACCTAACACAATCCCTTCTCGAACCATAAAGTGACACTTTTCCCAATTAAGCACAAGGTTCATTTCCTTACATCTCATTAGAACTTGTTTTAAATTTTTAAGGCAAAGGTGGAAAGAATTACCAAATACCAAAAAGTCGTCCATAAATACCTCCATAATATCTTCCACAATTTCATCAAAGATGGCTAACATGTAGCGCTAAAAAGTAGCAGGAGCATTACATAATCCAAAAGGCATTCTACGATAAGCAAACGTACCATATGGACATGTAAATATTGTATTTTCTTGATCCTCAGGAGCTATTGGGATTTGGAAATAGCCAGAGAGTCCGTCTAGGAAGCAATAGTACATATGCCCAGATAATCTTTCTAACATCTGATCAATGAAGGGTAAAGGAAAGTGATCATTTCTCGTAGCATCGTTCAGCTTCCTATAGTCAATGCAGACTCTCCAACCTGTGACTGTTCTTGTTGGAATCAATTCATTCTTTTCATTAGCTACAACAGTCATGCCTCCCTTCTTTGGAACAACCTGCACAGGACTTACCCAAGTACTGTCAGAAATAGGATAAATAACTCCAGCATCTAGAAGTTTAATTACCTCAACTTTAACAACTTCCTTCATGTTGGGATTCAATCGTCTTTGAGGTTACACACATGGTTTATGTTCATCTTCAATTAAAATTTTGTGGGTGCAAAACGATGGACTTATCTCTTTAATGTTAGAAATCTTCCAAGCTATAGCTCTTTTATGCTCCTTTAGTACCTGTAGTAACTCGTCTTTCTCTTTGGGTTCCAGTTCTGAAGAGATAATTACCGGTAGTGTAGAATTATCTTCGAGGAATGCATACTCTAAGTGATTTGATAACTATTTCAATTCCAATTTGGGAGGTTCTTCAATAGAGGGTCTTTGTTTTAGTTCGTCGTTTATTTTAATACCCTCATACTTCTTTTGTCTTGTGGAAGAAGTATTCGAATTTAACTCAATTTGTATCTCCCCCATCTCATTGATATCGTCATTTGCCTCCTCACCTTGGGTAAGACACAGTTCCAACGTGTCTTCATGTATGATTTCCTGAAAAGAATCTTAATAAAATGATCAATAACGTCGATAAAATAACATCAATCTTCTTGCTCTCTAGAGTATCGCATAGCATCATAAATTTTAAAAATAATTTCCTCGTCACCTACCCTGAGCACAAGTTTACCATCACCTACATCAATAACAGCCCTAGCAGTAGCTAAAAATAGGCGTCCTAAAATTAAAGGCACCTCAACGTCCTCATCCATGTCAAGCACAACAAAATCAATAGGGAATATGAATTTATCAAATTTTACCAAAACATCTTCAATAATTCCCCTAGGATATTTAATAGATCTATCAGCTAATTGAATACTCATCCTAGTGGGGTTTGGTTTCCCCAGACTAAGCTGCTTGAACATTTTATAAAACATTAAATTAATACTGGTACCTAAATCAGCTAATGCTTTCTCAATATTTAAACTACCAATTAAGCAAGGAATAGTGAAACTTCCTAGATCTTTCAATTTGGTAGCTAGCTTATTTTGGAGAATAGCTGGCAATTCCTCGTTAAGCTCCACAGTTCATAGCTCTTCAAACTTCCTTTTATTTGTTAAAAGCTCTTTTAGGAATTTTTCGTATGTTGGCATCTATGAAATAGCTTCAACAAAAGGTAAGTTAATATGTAATTGTTTAAAAAGTTTAAGAAATTTACCGAATTGTGCGCCCATGTGGTCTTTCTTCAACTTTGCCGGATATGGGATCGATGGTTTATACTCCTTAGGTACCGGTATTACATTCTCGTTTACTTTCTCACCCTTTTCTTTATCAGTTTCTTGTGGCATCTTCTTTCCAGCTTCAACCAATACCTTCCCATTTCTTAGTGTGACTGCCTTCACATGCTCTTTTGGGTTAAGTTCGGTGTTACTAGGTAAACTACCTGGTTACCTTTCAGAGACTAACTTGGCCAGCTGTCCAATTTGATTCTCAAGCCCTTGAATCGATATTTGCTGATTTTTCAACGTTGTTTTGGTATTCTGGAAATGAGTTTCTAACACCGAAATAAACTTTACTGGTATACCTTCAAGGTTCAGTTTTTTCTCTTGCTGGTATGGTGGTTGGAAAACTAGAGGAGGTTGCGGTCTTTAATTTCCTTCATTACCCATGAGAAATTTTGGTGGTTCTTCCATCCTGTACTATATGTATTATTGTAATGATTATTTGGAGGTTTAGAGTTATTACCCATATAACTCAGCTGCTCATTCTCCATGCCAGGGTTGTAAGATGGATATTCTGTATTGCCCATTCCTCTTCCATTTGTATCGTACTGCATCACTGGATATACCTGCGATGAACCACATAAACTATCAATCTTTTTACTTAAATGCTCTACCTGGTTTGATAGCATGGTCACTACGTCGAGGTTGAAAACACTGACTGCCTTTGTTGGCTTCGTCATCATAACTTGCCACTGATAGTTATTCAGTGACATCTCTTCAATGAATTCGTAGGCAGCCTCAGGTGTTTTGTTGTTAAGTGTACCGCCGGCAGCTGCATCAATTAATTGCCTAGTTGAGGGGTTCACACCATTGTAAAATGTTTGAACTTGTAGCCATAGAGGTAACCCATAGTGTGGGCACCTTCTCAGTAGATCCTTGTATCTCTCCCATGCATCGTAAAGTGTCTCTAAATCCATCTGCACAAAAGAAGAGATATCATTCCTAAACTTAGCGTTTTAGCCGGCGGAAAATATTTAAGTAAAAATTTTTCAGTCATTTGTTCCCATGTAGTGATTGATCCTCGTGGTAACAAGTTTAACCACTGTTTGGCTTTATTCCTCAACGAGAAGGGAAACAACCGAAGGCGAATGGCATCATCAGAAACGCCATTAATCTTGAAAGTGTCGCAGAATTCCAGAAAATTTGCCAAGTGATTGTTTAGATCCTCATCTTGCAAACCATCAAATTGAACAAACTGCTGAATCATCTGAATAGTGTTAGGTTTCAGTTCAAAATTATTTGTAGCAATAACAAGTCTAACAATACTTGATTCAGTTCCTATTAAATTAGGCTTAGCGTAATCATACATAGTTCGAGGGACAGGATTTTCGGCAACCACCGGAGAAAGTGGATTATTATCAGCCATCTCCTCGGTAGTATCAGTATCATTCTCTTGCACTTCTTCTATGTATTGTAGGCTTCGCCTTATTTCTTTATGATTTCTGCGAGCGGTACTTTCTATCAAAAAGCAATGGTCTTGACGGGTTTCTTCTAGTCATAAACTAAAATTACCTGCCAGAAGAAAATAAAAGAAATTAGTAAATAAATAAAAAATAATTTGCAATAGAAAATATGGATAAAGTAATAAAAATTTAGTATTCCTAATATCTTCGATCCCCGGCAACGGTGCCAAAAACTTGATGTGTCACTAGCTAACTATGACCACAATAAAGGCAAGCGCACCTATCGTTATATAGTATAGTTATGGTAAGATCGGTAATATCGTATCCACAAGGACCAAGAGTACTACTAATTACTATCTTTCTATTATCTAGCCTAAGAATTGGAGTGATTTCTTTTAAACTAAAACTAATTAAGAGCAAGGCAGAGAATGAATTGGGAAAATACTTTTTAGACAACTATATGAGAGAGGTGATACCTAATGAAGAATCCACCTAGACTTCACTTATTACTTCTGATTCATACGATTTATTCACTTGACTTAATTCGTAGAAATCCCTGAATTATGTTAATATCTCTTTCAAGACTAAAAACAACTGACTCTAGGTTGATTAATTGAAATCTCTTTCTAATTAAAACGCCTATTGTCGCATTAACTCGATCTATGGATTCCCCTATTAGATTTGACTCTAATCCGACAGATTTTTGTCGCCCTATTTCTAGGGTTGCAATCAACTCTGCTTAATTGTGTTGATCTACTCTTTAAACAGGGGCTTTTGCTCCTCTGAATAAGCACATTCGACTTGAATTAATAACCTGAATTATCAAAACAAGAATAAGAACTCACAATTAAGAATAAGAACAAGTATTTATCTTATAAATCAAATAATAATAAGATCCATCTAGGTTTCATCCCCTCAGGTATTTAAGGGATTTAGTTCACAATGATAGAAGGAAACATCTTAAAATAAGGAAAACAACAAAACATAAGAAAACCTAAAAACTTCAAGAGAAATTGATAGGAGATCTCCAGTCTTGAAGGAGATCCTTCTTTCAAGCTGCTCCCAACAGTTGTCTTCGAGTATTTTCTGCCTTCTACTCAGCGTTTCATTTAGGTTTCCCCTTAGGGTGTTTATATAGGCTTTGGAACGCCTTTCTTAGCCCACAAGTACCCTATTCCGAATAGAATTAGACTTGGGATCAGCAGGGACACGCCCGTGTTCGATAGCCTTAGGCCGTGCTTGATTCTGCTTGGCTCACACGGCTGTGTTCAATGGCTTAGGCCGTGCGCAATTCTGCTCGTCACACACGGCCGTGTGGTTTACCCGTGTGAGAAAGTCCAGGCCGTGTTGATTTCCAAGGTAGGCCCATTTTGTTCCTTTTTGGCTCGTTTCTCGTCTTTTTCGACTCCCTAAGCTCTCCTGAGTGTAAAGCATGAAATTAAAGGATTAGGAGCATCGAATTCATCAAATCTAATGAAAATTCATCCAAAAATAAGCCAAGCATGGGGTTAAAATATGTATAAATTGAGGTTTATTAGATATGAAATATTATTGGCCATATATATGGCATATGCCTAAATATTGCGTTTCTGTTAATATTCTTTGAGGAATGATATGAGAATGTTGTAATAAATTCTATCATTATAGATAGAAAGTATTTATTTTATTTGGTATTAAAACAAAAAAAAAATATTATTCCAATATTTGATAGTACAAAATTAGTCGAAAGCTTTAAAAGAGCTAATATATTAATATCTTGTGATGGTTAATCCATTGGTTTTAAATGATATTTATAATAGATCTTATTGAAATTGTGAATGAGGAAAATTATAGTTTTTATATGAATCACTATTGCTATAAATATCTATTTTGAAAGGATGAAAAAGAGAGGATTGTGTTATTAATTTATATTTATTTTATAATCTTTGTGACCTTCTTTTGTCATAATCCCCATTAAGGGGTTCGAAGAAAAATATTTGATTGTGAAAGATCTATTTTTGAGCAATAAAATATGATAATTTAATCTAAAGCTCGTTATGGTTGGATGCACCTGAAGTTGCAATGTTTTTTTTTTTTAGATATTTGAAGATTTTGGCATATTCCATGAAGTGAATATTGCATATAATTGTTTGGAAATTATATTTATTTTGTTGACTTAGTGACATTATAATATTCACATTGATTTAGACATCTCCAGCAGTAAATGTTACAATAACACTTATATGTGGATACAAAGTAAAAAGAATGATAGTAAAATTATTAATTTGTTACAATTTAGTACAATTGGAACACATGTTAACGTAAACCAGAAGTTTATTGATACAAATGCATTTACTACTTGGCGTGACCAGTTAGACCATCCTAGATGATATATGATGAGAAAATTAATTAAGAATTCATATGGACATTCATTAAAGAACCAAAAGGATTCTTTAATTTAAAAGAATTCTCATATGTTGCTTGTTCTAAATAAAATTGATTATTAGAAACTCACTAGCTAAAGTTGAGATTTAATGTCTTTCATTTATGAAACGAATATGGGCCCATTCATCCACCATGTGGATGGTTTATGTAACACCCCAAACCCGGCCCATGCGTTAAGGCCAGATCTGACATGTCACATGAGAAAAATGATTTTAAGTCCTTTTTACGTAAATAGATGTTGATTTAAAATCAAGTAAAACAATTTCCATTTAAAATTCTTGACAAAGTATTACTGAATAGAAGATTGATTGATAAATCGATAAATTTAAACTAATGATTTTACAACCATGTCTTTTGAAAAGTGTTGATGAAAATTTAAGAGAAGATTTCCGAGTTAAAAATATTTATATAAGTTTATTATAAAAAAAACCATTGTGTATCCATTTTAGAAAAATCTTTGTTTAAGTTTTAAAAAAAAAATCCCATTTAAAGTAATTTGAGCAAAAACAAAGGTACGTCAAACATAAAGCAAAACAAAATAATCCAGAGGCCTTATTACAACATTGAACTCAAAATATTTAAGAAATAAAGTAAACGAAATAGAATTCCAAAGTCCAAATAAAACTGTTTCTGAAGTATGGCCCCCACCAAGTCATCCATGGCCCAAGTCCACGTCACTGAGCATTACCTGCAAGGGTTAAGGAAACGGGGTGAGTTACTAGAACTCAGTGCATAACCCCCTTACCGTTGTCCACTGGGCCTGAAACCCATTTAGCAATATTTTGGGCCTAAGCCCCTTTTTACATAATAATGTATCAATTATATCATATGAATGTAATGCAATCCCAAACCAACCTAATAATCCATCCGCTACACACCACCCGTACCATCCATCACACCTGTGGGGATCAAGTCAACCCACCCCGCCAAACACACCAATTGCAGGCATTATGCGATTTATAACAAATTTAATTGTGGGCAAGCCACCAGAATCACAGAGTATCATAATATCAAACGTATTTGTGGCAGTGCCACCGAAATTACTTCTCTTCAACATTTTCCCAACCCATGCAAAATCATGTAAATGCATCATACATAGCAAATCATGATATTTACAAATATAACAACAATAATTAATTCAGACAAAAGTTCGGCCCATTAACACTTTGCAAATCAGCCCATTAAGGCAATTTATCAAACCGGCCCATAAAGCAATATATCAATTCGGCCCATAAGCAATATATCAATTCGGACCATTAAGGCAATTTCGTAATTCGGCCCTTAGGGGTATTTTCGTAATTCGCACAATGATATTACTGATTTTGTCAATTTTATCAAAATAGTGTATCTTAGGCCAATTTTTCTGATTTACGCCCTATCACGATTTTAGTCATAGCGATTTATTTCCAATATGATATCAATCTTAAAATCCACGGATAACGGTGTGAGATTACACACCTGATTACGGTAAGTACTAGGCTTTCTTGATCTTCGACACTTAAGATATCATAAGGCTCGATTAGTCGACATACGCGATTTAATTAATTAACTCTAAAATAAACGATCTAAAGTTTTTACCCTTGGAATCGTGAACGACCATGATTTTTTGATTTTCCCCAGATGACGGCCACAACCCGGTGGAAAATCCCGAACCGCCGATACTGCCCTTCGTTTGAATTTAGGAGTAGGGATCGCAAATCCGCTCCTTTCGCGATCTCCAATCGCTTTCCCTTTCGATTCGATATTGCTTGCCTCTATTTAATACAAATCTTAGTCAAAAATAATATTACGTTGATACGAAATGATTGACTAAGGAAAAGGTCGGCTTACCACTAAAATCGTATAGTCACAAATCGATAGATCGAGCGATTTAATCCCTAAAATATAATCGGTTAAACATCATTATTCTGAGAAAATCTTAAACGACTAAGAATGATTTCATAAAATCCATGAGGAACTCCTTACCTTAAAGATTTATAAGACCAATTCCCAACGATTGTAAGATGGCTACGGAAGAATCAAAGTTTCGTCCTTCCACTATAACTCTACATTAGAAGATGATCATATTGTAAAGAGTTATAAAAGAAAGATATTTGGTTGAAACAAAATAAATATTCGAATGTTGATAAACACACATTTGGCTAGGAGAAAGAAAAATAAGAATATAGAATAGAACCACTTACCGATTGATCAAAGGAGTGAATGTTAATATGGATGAGAAGAAAAGATAAAGAAGAGATGAAGGGTTCGGCTATAGAGGAAATTGAACAATGATATTCGGCTATGGAGGGAAAAACAAGCAATAATATTCGGCTATGGAGTATATGGATTTGAGAAGAAGAAGAAAGGGTTGGAAAATTTTGTAAAAAGGAAAAGAAAGATGAAAAAGAGTGTTTATGAGAATTCGGTTTTTCAAAGGAAAACGAGTGAAACAATTTGATCTCAAAGGCTTAGGTACTTTCGGCAAATAAGGAAGAAAAGAAGAAACAAAATGCACACTAAAGGCTTGAAAATTCGACAAGGAGAAAAGGAAATTTGGAGAGAACGAAAAATGACACAAAAAGCTAAAGAGAAACAACATCTCAAGCACTAAAATTGCCAAAAACTCCTAGCAAAATTTGGATATCCTCTTCCTATGCCAAAACAGTCCATGCCTTGGCAAAAAGGTCAATATTTGCCAACCAAAACTTTCCATAACACCTTCCTCTCTTTGTGCGAACATGTTCCCTATACTTTCCCCTTTCTTTTGATTTCTTTCCCTACCTTCATCCTTTCCTAATTTCCTTAGCCATCTTGCCAAAATTCAAGAGTCCATCTTGCCTTATTTACTAGCTTAGCCGACACTTAGGGAAAGAATTGAAAAATAATAGTCAAAATTTGCACATTATGGGATTTGAACCTCCTCCCTCAAAGTACTTCATGTGGCGCCATATCCCCTTTACCATAAGCTTCATTATGCTAGTACATTACTTATTTATTTCCATAAGCATTGAGGTCACTTACTATATCTCCTTAAAGTGCTAAAATACCAAATTTTTACTAGCGCCCAAATAAACCCCGAGCCTTCTCAGGACCCCTAAACGTACACAATTAGTAATTTAACTAGCTTAACGCCAGAAATAATGCAACACATAAAATTCCAAATTTTAGGATGTTACAATTCTACCCCCTTAAAGAAAATTTCGTCCTCGAAATTTACCTGATTAAAAGAGGTGAGGATATTGCTGCCGAATCGCTTCCTCAGGTTCTCATATAGCTTCCTCCGATCCGTGATTACGCCATAATACTTTGACTAATGGTACCGACTTCTTTCTCAGCACCTTAACGTCCCGATCTAAAATCCGTACTGGCTCCTCTTCAAAAGACAAATCAGGTCTTATCTCAACTTCCTCTACCAGTACTATATGAGACGGATCCGATCGATAACGCCTTAACATTGAGACATGAAATACACTATGTATCTGACTCAGCTCCAGAGGTAGCTCAAGCTGATAAGCCACTGGCCCAACACGTTTCAATACACGATACGATTCGATGAACCTAGGGCTCAACTTGCCCTTCCGTCCAAATCTAAAGATCTTCTTCCAAGGTGAGACCTTTAGAAAGACCTGATCCCCCACCGCAAACTCAATATCCTTACGCTTCAGATCCGCGTACAATTTTTGTCTATCCGAAGCTTCCTTTAATCGTGCCCGAATTACCTATACTTTTTCCTCTGTCTCTGATATCAGCTTAGGACCCAATAATTGTCACTCCCCCAGTTCAGTCCAACAAGTAGGAGTACGACACCTACGCCCATACAACGCCTCGTAGGGTGCCATCTGGATGCTGGATTGATAACTATTGTTGTATGCAAACTCTACCAATGGTAGGAAATCTTCCCAACTACCCCTGAAGTCGATCACATAGCCCCTTAGCATGTCTTCCAGAATTTGGATTACTCTCTTCGATTGACCATCTATCTGAGGATGAAATGCCGTGCTGAAATTTAACCTTGTTCCCAAAGCTTCATGTAAAGCTTTCCAAAACCGTGATGTAAACCTAGGGTCCCTGTCCGATATAATAGACACGGGTACCCCATCTAACCTCACGATCTCTGCCACATACAACTTGGCCAACTTCTGCAATGAGTAATCCGTACGAACAGGTAGGAAATGAGCAGTCTTCGTCAACCGATCCACTATTACCCAAACATAATCTTTCTTAGTAGGCGTTAAGGGTAACCCACTAACAAAGTCTATGGTTATCCTTTCCCATTTCCATAATGGAATTTTCACTGGTTGAAATAACCCCGACGGCAATTGATGTTTTGCCTTCACCTGCTGACATGTTAAGCACGTACTCACGAAATCTGTAATCTCCCGTTTCAACCCTGGCCACCAATACTGCTCACAAAGGTCTCGATACATTTTATTTCCCCCGGGGTGCATAGCACATGGGCTACTATACGCCTCACGCAAAATCATTTGTCTCAATTCTGAATCTTTGGGCATACAAATTCTTTCGCGGAAACACAATACTCCATCACTATTCAATCCAAAACCCCCTATCACACCATCTTCCACTTGCTGAAGTAAGGAACCCAACCTTTCGTCTAATAATTGCTTTTTCTTAATCTGGCTTACCCACGCAGGCTTCACCTAAAGTTCGGCTAGCAGACTACCATCTTCATACATGCTGAGATGAGCGAACATCGCTCTCAAATCCGATATCACCTTACGACTCAACGCATCTGCCACCACGTTAGCCTTTCCGGGATGATACTTGATTGAGAAGCCATAATCTTTCAACAGTCCTATCCACCTCCGTTGTCTTAAGTTCAACTCCTTTTGGGTAAGGATGTACTTTAGACTCTTATGATCTGTATAAATAATCGACTTCTCACCATACAAATAGTGTCTCCAAACCTTCAAAGCAAACACCACTACAGATAACTCCAAATCATAAGTAGGATAGCTCACCTCGTGCGGCCTTAATTGACGAGATGCATAAGCCACCACTTTTCCTCCTTGCATCAACACACATCCCAAGCCCGTGTGTGACGCATCACAGTAAACAATAAACTCTTTTCCAGCCTCAGGTTGAATCAATACTGGCGCTTCTGTCAGAATCTTCTTCAATTTCTCAAAGCTCTATTGCTGCTGATCTGACCACACAAATGGTACTCCTTTGCGCAACAGCTTAGTTAGGGGTGCAGCAATCAACGAGAACCCCTCAATGAAACGCCTGCAACCCTAGGAAACTCTGAATTTCAGCCACTGACTTTGGTGGTTTCCAATCCAACACAGTCTCAACCTTCCGGGGATCAACTCTAATTCATTCGGCCGACACAACATGCCCCAAAAAGGTCACTTCCTTCAGCCAAAATTCACACTTACTGAATTTGGCATAAAGTTGCTTCTCCCTTAATATCTGCAATACTACCCGCAGATGCGAATCATGCTCTTCTTCATTCTTCGAGTACACCAAGATGTCATCTATGAACACCACCACAAACCGATCTAAATAGGGTTGAAAGACCCAGTTCATCATGTCCATAAATGCAGTTGGTGCATTAGTCAACCCAAATGGCATCACCAAGAACTCATAATGCCCATAGCGAGTACGAAACGCAGTCTTATGAATATCCGCCTCCTTGACCTTAAGTTGGTGATAACCCGATCTCAAATCTATCTTCAAGAAAATCGAAGCTCCTCGCAGTTGATCAAACAGATCGTCGATTCTCGACAATAGATACCTGTTCTTGATCGTCAACTTATTCAACTGTCTATAATCGATGCACATACGCATCGACCCATCCTTCTTCTTGACGAACAAGACCGGCGCTCCCCACGGTGACACACTCGGTCGAATGAATCCTCGATCCAACAACTCCTGAATATGAGTCTTAATCTTCGCTAACTCCTTTGGCGCCATTCTATAAGGAGCAATGGACATAGGAGCCGTTCCTGGCAATAACTCAATGCCAAACTCTACTTCTCGATCAGGAGGCAATCCTGGAAGCTCATCGGGAAAGACGTCCGAAAACTCTTTCACCGTTCTAACACTTTCCACCGACAATTCCTTAGCATCCAAAGCACTAATGAAAGCTAGGAATGCTCCACACCCCTTTCTCACTAACTTTTCTGCCTTTAAAGCAGATACCACATTAGATAGATAGTTTCTTCTTTCACCTATCACCATCACTTCCTTATCCTTCGAAGTTCTTAGTAACATCTGTTTTGCAGCACAATCCAAGTCCGCACAGTGTTTCACCAACCAGTCCATGCCCAAAATAAGGTATGGCAGTTCCATCAAATCCGCCAAAAATATTTCCCCCTGAATTTCTAAGGGCACATCCCTAAACAACTTATTTACTATCACCGTCTGTCCTAGAGGACTAATTACAGTTGTTTCTTTAGCAGTAATCTCAGATTTAATGTTCAGATTTCCAGATACAGCACAAGCAACATATGAATGGGTGGATCTGATATCTATCAAAGCAGTAATAGGTACATCAGATATAAAGAACGTACCGGTTACTACATCAGGTGCATCGCCATCCTCTCGGCGTCTGACCGCATAGACCAACCCTGGCTGTCTTGCCTCCGCGTTACCCCTATTACAAGTACCTATACCCGGTGCACCCTGACCTCGTCCTACGCCATTACCATCTCGACCTGGCCCATGGCCTCTCGGTGGCTGCTGAACGCCTCTAGCTGGCTGTGCATCATAGTTACAAACATCATGAGCCTGAGCAGTCTGTCGAGGGCAATCTCTAAGCTGATGGTCCTTGGAACCACATTTGAAACAACCACCGGTTCTCTTCCAGCATTCACCCGGGTGTCATTTTTCGCAATCCGCACATGGCTGTAACTGATTGGTAGCAGCTGGTACTCTAGCTCAAGCTGGCTCCTCATTCTTGGGCCTCTTCTGAAACCCTCTAGTAGGACCTGAATACCTAAAATCTCTCTTGCTCCTGCCCCTATCCTTGTCTCGGTTTTGCCGCTCCGAGTGCTTAGCCTCTTCAGCTATCTTAGCTTTCTCCACCAGTGTAGCAAAATTTCTTTCCTTTTGTGGGGCTATCAGTACCCGCAACTCATCACGTAACCTGTCCTCAAAACGCACATAGCGTTTGTAGTCAGACGGCACTATTCCCCGGGCATACCAACTTAGACGCAGAAATTTCACCTCGTAAGCTGCCACAGTCCTACCTCCTTGGACCAGATTTAGAAATTCCTTCCTTCGGGCATCCACATAGCTAGCCTCGACATACTTTCCCTGGAATGCCGTCTTAAAGAAATCCCAGGTAATACAATCGGCCTAAGTGCCTTCCAGAACCATGAGCCACCATTGATACGCCTTGTCTCTCAACAAGGATACAGATCCTTTCAGTTTTTGCTCGGTGGTGCAATCCAGATCGTCCATGATTCGCTCCACAGCCTCAAGCCAGTACTCCGCTACATTTGGGGCCACACCCGAGATACCCCTAAAAACCTCAGCACCATTTAATCTAAGTCGTTCAGAAATTGACCCAAGAGCTGCTGACCAGTTCTTGCCCCAGCAACCCTTTCCAAGACTTGCAACATTGCTTGGGACAGAGCGTCGTCCTCCCTCATACGATCATGTGACCCAGCTTCAGTTAGGGGTGACGCAGGTGCGTCCATTTTCGGCATATGTCCCGATGCCTCAGACACAACTCTAGCGCCTCGGCCTCTACCACGGCCACGTCTACCACGTCTACATCCTCTAGTGCTTATATTGACTAATTCAATTTAATCTGATTAAAAGTCTTATGAATCAGTATACTATTCCAATATTTATTAAACAATATTTTATGAAATATAAGAAGTAAAGTTGTTTTCGCAAGCGCATTCTATAGTCTCAATCTCTGTAGTTTCAACACCTAAAACTAAAAGTTCTAGAGTGTTCCTACAGTCATTTTACAATAATCATAATCATACAATGATAATATATACTTACTTGACTTGGTGCCGGATACCCGTGGTGCCATACTTCTTTTAAAACATGCATTTTAAATTTAAAATCTAAAACAGCTTTGGAAAACGTTTTTGAACCCAAACCACAACCGAGTTTTGAACTGGGCTCTGATACCATAAAATGTAACACCTCAAATCCAGCCTATGCGTTAAGGCCAGATCTGACATGTCACATGAGAAAAATGCTTTTAAGTCCTTTTTATTCGTACGTAAATAGATGTTGATTTAAAATCAAGTAAAACAATTTCCATTTAAAATTCTTGACAAAGTATTACTGAATAGAAGATTGATTGATAAATCGACAAATTTGAACTAATGATTTTACAACCATGTCTTTTGAAAAGTGTTGATGGAAATTTAAGAGAAGATTTCTGAGTTAAAAATATTTATATAAGTTTATAATAAAAAAACCATTGTGTATCCATTTTAGAAAAATCTTTGTTTAAGTTTTAAAAAAATCCCATTTAAAGTAATTTGAGTAAAAACATAGGTACGTCAAACATAAAGCAAAACAAGATAATCCAGAGGCCTTATTACAACATTTAACTCAAAATATTTAAGAAATAAAGTAAACAAAATAGAAATCCAAAGTCCAAATAAAACCGTTTCTGAAGCATGGCCCCACCAAGTCATCCATGGCCCAAGTCCACATCACTGAGCATTACCTGCAAGGGTTAAAGAAACGGGGTGAGTTACTAGAATTCAGTGCATAACCCCCTTACTGTTGTCCACTGGGCCTGAAACCCATTTAGCAATATTTTGGGCCTAACCCCCTTTTTACATAATAATGTATCAATTATATCATATGAGTGTAATGCAATCCCAAACCAACCTAATAATCCATCCATTACACACCACCCGTACCATCCATCACACCTGTGGGGATCAAGTCAACCCACCCCGCCAAACACACCAATCGCAGGCATTATACCATTTATAACAAATTTAATTGTGGGCAAGCCACCAGAATCACAGAGTATCATATTATCAAACATATTTGTGGCAGTGCCACCGAAATTACTTCTCTTCAACATTTTCCCAACCCATGCAAAATCATGTAAATGCATCATACATAGCAAATCATGATATTTACAAATATAACAACAATAATTAATTCAGACAAAAGTTTGGCCCATTAACACTTTACAAATCGGCCCATTAAGGCAATTCATCAAATCAGCCCATTAAGCAATATATCAATTCGGCCCATTAGGCAATGTATCAAATCGGCCCATAAGCAATGTATCAATTCGGCCTATTAAGCAATGTATCAAATCGGCCAATAAGCAATATATCAATTCGGCCCATTAAGGAAATTTTGTAATTAGGCCCTTTAGGGGTATTTTCGTAATTTGCACAATGATATTACCGATTTTTTCAATTTTATCAAAATAGTGTATCTTAGACCAATTTTTCCCGTTTACGCCCTATTATGATTTTAGTCATAGCGGTTTATTTCCAATATGATCAATCTTAAAATCCACGGATAACTGTGTGAGATTACACACCTGATTACAGTAAGTACTAGGCTTTCTTGATCTTCGACACCTAAGATATTATAACGCTCGATTAGTCGACATAAGCGATTTAATTAATCAACTCTAAAATAAATGATCTAAAGTTTTTACACTTGGAATCGTGAACGACCACGATTTGTTGATTTTCCCCGGATGGCGGTCCACAACCCGGTGGAAAATCCCGAACCGCCGATACTGCCTTTCGTTTGAATTTAGGAGTAGGGATCGCAAATCAGCTCCTTTCGTGATCTCTAATCGCTTTCCCTTTCGATTCGATATTGCTTGCCTCCATTTAATACAAATCTTAGTCAAAAATAATATTACGTTGATACGAAATGATTGACTAAGGAAAAGGTCAGCTTACCACTAAAATCGTATGGTCACAAATCGATAGATCGAGCGATTTAATCCCTAAAATATAATCGATTAAACATCATTATTCTGATAACATCTTAAACGAATAAGGAATGATTTCATAAAGTCCATGAAGAACTCCTTACCTTAAAGATTTGTGGGACCGATTCCGAACGATTGTAAGATGGCTACGGAAGAATCAAAGTTTCGGCCTTCCACTATAACTCTACATTAGAAGATGATCATATTGTAAAGAGTTATAAAAGAAAGATATTTGGTTGAAACAAAATAAATATTCAAATGTTGATAAACACACATTTGGCTAGGAGAAAGAAAAATAAGAATATAGAATAGAACCACTTACCGATTGATCAAATGAGTGAATGTTAATATGGATGAGAAGAAAAGATAAAGAAGAGATGAAGGGTTCGGCTATAGAGGAAATTGAACAATGATATTCGGCTATGGAGGGAAAAACAAGCAATAATATTCAGGTATGGATGATATGGATTTGAGAAGAAGAAGAAAGGGTTGGAAAATTTTGTAAAAATGAAAAGAAAGATGAAAAGGAGTGTTTATGAGAATTTGATTTTTCAAAGAAAAATGAGTGAAACAATTTGGTCTCAAAGGCTTAGGTACTTTCGGCAAACAAGGAAGAAAAGAAGAAACAAAATGCACACTAAAGGCTTGAAAATTCGGTAAGGAGAAAAGGAAATTTGGAGAGAAAGAAAAATGACACAAAAAGCTAAAGAGAAGCAACCTCTCAAGCACTAAAATTGCCAAAAACTCCTAGCAAAATTTGGCTATCCTCTTCCTATGCCAAAACCGTCCATGCCTTGGCAAAAAAGGTCAATATTTTCCAACCAAAACTTTCCATAACACCTCCCTCTCTTTGTGCCAACACGTTCCCTATACTTTCCCCTTTCTTTTGATTTCTTTCCCTACCTTCATCCTTTCCTAATTTCCTTAGCCACCTTGCCAAAATTCAAAAGTCCATCTTGCCTTATTTACTAGCTTGGCCGACACTTAGGGAAAGAATACAAAAATAATAGTCAAAATTTGCACATTATGGGATTTGAACCTCCTCCCTCAAAGTACTTCATGTGGCGCCATATCCCCTTTACCATAAGCTTCATTATGCTAGCACATTACATATTTATTTCCATAAGCATTGAGGTCACTTACTATATCTACTTAAAGTGCTAAAATACCAAATTTTTACTAGCGCCCAAATAAACCCCGAGCCTTCTCAAGACCCCTAAACATACACAATTAGTAATTTAACTAGCTTAACGCCAGAAATAATGCAACACATAAAATTCCAAATTTTAGGATGTTACAGTTTTGATATTATATGATTTTAGTAGATGCATGTGCAAAATAATCACATATGTGTTATCAATTTGCAAGCTATCGTTTGCAAGATTGATTATTTAAATAATTACCTTCAGATCATGCAATTAAGACAATTCATGTTGCTAATACTGATAAATTTATATCTCAATCTTTTATTGATTGAGTTTGAAAAACTTTTGTAAAAGTTTGCGCATAATGGTTTAGAGAAATTGTTGATTAAACACCTTTGATTATTGACTAAACCATCACATATGAGAACTAAACTTTCTATTTCAACATGAGGTTATGTGGATTTACGTGTTATACACATCAAGCCAATAAGTTATAAATACTCACTGTTACAATTGGTTTTTGATCAAGATCTAAATATTTCTCATCTTTGAATTTTTGTATGTGCGTATATTTTCCAATTCCTCCACCACAACGCACAAAGATGAGTGAATCCTCAAAAAAAGTTGGTAATATATATTAATTACAAGTTTCTTTGTGATTACAATTTTAATTCAATAGTTTTACCGACATTAGGGGGAGAGAAATAATAACTTGTAATGAGTTAGGGGGAGAATAATTTGAACAAGAAGTTCAATAAGGATAACTCATTACAAGTTAACTGTTAGATGTTTTTACAAACATAATGAGAATAAACAAGTGTTATATACCATCTAATATTTTAATTTGAATTAAAGTCCCAGTAGGACAATCAGTTAGAATAAATAATAGATTGATTGGTTCCAAAGATGAAAATTCTTCTAGATGGTCATATAGTGGAGGCGGATGCTCCAGAAGAGAACCAAGACATAACTAATAAGTAAAAATTCAGAAGAGATTCAGGTACTTGAAACTGAATTTTAAAATAATGAAAATAAGATATCTCGATAAGTTATGGTAATTCAAGAAAATGTGGAACCGAATAATAAAGTGGTTGACAATAATTTTGCATGCAATATTATTATTGAATTAATGAAATAAAAGGAAGATCTTGAATAAATCTATTAAGAAATATAGATATGGCATAAATTGATCAAAATAGAAAGACGCAACTCAAGTATAATTAAATTCGTGTAGTTTTTGGACCAATAGTCCAAATATCTAAAGGTATAAATCCAGTGAGGGTGGAATTGAAGTAGTTTGGCAAAAGCGGAATAAAAATATGAAGTTTTTTGCTGAGTTCTGGCATTGATTATGAAAAGATATAATATTCTTTTGTGGTGGATGCAATAACCTTTAGATATATTATTTTGATAGTTCATAAAAGATTTAACTTGCGTCCAGTGGTTATTGTTACAACCTTTTATGAATCATTATATAGTAAAGTTTATATTAAAATCCTTAAAGGATTTAGGATGCTAGAAGCATATTGAAGTTCTCACGCAACTATTCATTTATATGAATTGAAATAATTTGAACATATGTGGTAAATTTGGCATTGTGAATAGTAGTTGAAGGAGGATTATAAAATAATCCAAAATACCTATTTATGTTTTTATAAAAGAATCATGACTAAAGTTTGTTATGATTCTTGTTGACTCTTCTAAAGAGATCAAAATATATTTTCTCAAATTTCCCTCACTCATGACTTTTAAAAGAATGGTAATATAAATTTTTAGCAAATACATTCAAATAGTCATTTAAAAAACTAGTATTCAAGATTGAATACGTAGAATATAAGAAAATATGTGTTGTTTCCACGAGGGGGAGTAAATACGCGTTGCACTCTTTTTCCCTTAATCGAGGTTTTGTCACATTGGGTTTTCCTAGTAAGGTTTTTAATGATGCAGCATATTATACGTATTATAGATTGTGTACTCTTTTTCCTTCTTTAGGTTTTTATCCCACAAGGTTTTTCCTAATAAGGTGTAACACCCCAAACCCGGCCCATTCACTATGACCGAATTTGAAATGCCACTGCGGAACATGTTCGAAAATATTCTTACTTAAAAGTAAAAACCGTTAAAAATTTGTTTCCTTTGATAAAAACATTTTCGTGATTTAAAATATTCTAAGTAAAAATTAAGTTATTATAAAAACACCAGATTCAAAACTTTAATATGACTTTTGAGATTTAAATAGCTTTTAAAATTAAACTTACAAAATAATATCCCACTTGTAAATCCAACTTAAACATGACAAATTCAAATACTTTAAGGCCCTTATTACAACAAATAACTATTCAAAAAAAATACATAAAATACTGAAATTAATAAAAACAACTCCTTCTGCATGGGCCACCTCGTATCCACTCCAAACCCGGTCCAAGCATCACCTGCGATGTTGATAAAAATTGGGTGAGTCATACAGACTCAGTGTGCAATTATTCTACTGAATTCCACCCACATGTCAAACCATGTATCAACCCATATAACAGATATTAATGCAACTTATTCACATGCTTTCACTTATTGGGCTTGGCCCACATTCATATTAATAGAGTCCACATATTGGGCTTGGCCCATAATCATATCACATTCTTATAACAGTGTATTAACCACATGTTTCCTCATACTGGGCTTGGCCCATTACCACAATAATCCACATATCATACTGGGCTTGGCCCATTTTCACATTAATCCACATTACATTCTGGGCTTGGCCCATTTCCACATTTATTCATATCACATGTTGGGCTTGGCCCAATTTCACATATATTCACATACAAAATTATGCAATTATGAAGCCCAACCCAGCCTAAGGTCCATCCTCTACACACCCCCTTATCCAGCCTACCACACACCAGGGGATTATTAAATCACCCTCTCCTTTTTACTCCAATAAGGCAACAAATGCCGTCCATGCAAACTTAATCGCAAATAATCCACAACGCAACCTCAGTCAGCGTCAATCCACGATGTAGCCATAGCTATCATCAAAACCACGATGAGCACAAAGCCATCAATAACCACGATATGGAACAGAGCCATTCATCAAACCACGTACTCGAAGTACACCCTGTCCTTCTTTCATATCCCACCATGCACATGCAACATAAAATAGTGCCATGATGATTACACATGTACATGTTATTTCGCATATTATCACATATTCATATCAATAATCACATTCAGATTTAGAACTAACCTGATCATCGACATACCCCTTGAGGGTATTCATATCACAATTTCCACTGCATTAGTTAGCACATTCATAACACACACATATCACATACATAACATATATCCCGAAAAACGGTAGGCTAACTACACACCTGATAACTTGGAGAACTATGCTTTCGATACTGACGCTATCACTAATCGAGACTACGGCTATCTGCCTACTTTCTTGTTCTGACGCTGGTCCACACCCTGGTGGCCAATCCCGAACTACAGAAACAGATCTCTTCTTAAACTTAGGGATAGGAACTACCCCTTGGCCTTCTTGACTGGTATTCGCATCCATTAATGATATCTAATCAAAACCCGATTGAACGATAATGTACTAAATCTTAATCGAATAAACTACAACTTATCAACCTTACCAGAGATGGATCAGAATCCCAAAGACTTCTCTTAACTCCTGTCGATTTGCTCCTAAGAACCATAATACACAATCGGTCATCACTTGGAACTCTTAATGTGGCCTATGGCCGAATATCACAAGTCACTTACCAAGCTTACCTATTTTCCGAATCACCACTTATTTCTGTCGAAACCCCACAATCACCCGTTTGAAGTGCAAGAGAGAGTGTATTCGACAAAAGAGAGAAAACGCTTGATCTTCGGCTTTTGAGACTTGCGACAAAAGAATAGGAATAAGGGTACTTGATATTCGGCTATGGCTTTTTAATAAAAATAACATACAAATGGGAGTATGAGCACTTACAAGGTTCGGCTACGCCTAATGAGGTTGGAATATTCGGCAACCACTCTCGATGGCAATGGGGCATTCGGCTTTCAAGAAATAGGAAGGAATTTGGTGTTGAAAGAAAATAAGGAAGAAGAGGAGAAGAGTAGGGGAATTTCGGCACAAAGAAAATTAAAGAAGAAAAAGATATGAAGGATGATTACTCCCCCTTATAAAGAATTCGGCTACTACATCCTTGCTCTTATCAAACTCCAAATCCATCTCCTATTTTACCTCTTGATCACTTATTCAAGATAATTAAAACAAATCCATATTCATCTCTTCTTTATCTTGCACAAAAATAATTAAATCCACAATTATCCTACCTATTTAAAATAAAATAAACCATCACATTATCTTTTATCTATCTATCTAAATATAATATAATATAATAAAATCTCATTTAATCTAAATAAAACCATAATTATCCTATATTAAAATAAATAAATAAAACTACAATTATCTATTATCTACCAACTTAAAATAAAACAAAACTATCTTTATCACCTTAATAAAATAAATACTAGAAATAATCCCTTAACTATTTCCTATCCAATCCCTTAATCCTCTTCTCATTTATCACTTTAATAAAAGAAATAATTATCCATCACATCTATCTCTCATCTTCCCATAAATAAAATAAATAAAATAAAATCATATTAATCCAATTCTTCTAGCCGAAATTAAAAAGAAATAGCAGTGCTTATCCCTATCCATTTGAAAGACCAAAGCCGTCCAACTTCTCCCTTCCCTGCCTTGACGTAAAAGCAAAAGAAAACCACACCTTGTGCTGCCCACGTGAATCGAAAACCAGACCTGCTGGAAACACCACAGGCTACCAGCCACTTTGCTGCTAGCTCTTTTGCGTCATAAACCCCCAACAATTCTTTTTAAGGCCTTCTTCTCCCTTAGCGCCAACTTATAAAAAACCTCAAAATTTTGCTTCCCTTGCGTCTTGAACTCATGACCTGCTCCAAGCCCCTTTAACGCAAGCTTTAACGCCCCAAGCCACTCTGCCAAGGCGTTTTTTTTGTGACATAACCTTGCCCCAATTTCTTTTAAGACCTCCTTCACCTTGCTCCCCCCTTAATGCCAAAAGCAAAAATAAGACACTACTTGCTGCCGCCGTGTTTCGAACCAAGGCCCTTATTGGCGTTATTTCCAGGCCCTTAAGTGGCGCCCTTAAGCCACTTTACCAAGCCCCTTTTCATGTCCAAACACTCCCACAATTTTCCTTAAGCCTTCTTTAATCTAGTTTCCCCTTTTAACACTTAAAATCCAAAAATTTTCCAAAGCTTCCCTTTTTGTCCTAGAGTTTTAAGAACCCCTAAAACACATCCAAACCACTCTTAAAGCCTACTAACTCATGAATTATTCACCAATGCATAGCCTCTAATTTAGGATATTACATAAGGTTTTAACGAGGCACATTATCTACCAATGGACATCCAAGGGGGAGCGTTATCAATATCTTATTAAGTGGATGTCCATCATGATCAAGATAAAGTTTTAATGTACTTTAAATTCTAATAGTGATTAGAATTAGATCTCTACTTCTTTTATACTTCTTATGCCTGTAAATAGAGACTCTAATGAAGCATTGTAATTACCCCTTTTGATCAATAAAGTACATTCTCTATAGCTTGCATATTTTCTTTGTTCTTTATTCTCTCAATCTCTCTTTATTTTATAACAAAATCCTATTTTTTATTAATTAGTATTGAACTATAATAGTAATTAACTAATAATTAATTTAAAATAATATCTAATAATAATTAGCAAAAATATTTGGAACACTTCAAATAAAATTTAAAAATTACACAAGCAGAGTTGAATTATGACAAGTTTATATAGAGTATAGTAAAAAAAAATTAAAAAAATATATATTGTAACACCCCAAACCCGGCCTAGACATTATGACCGAATCTGGCGATTTCACATGGAATGGGTTTTGAAATCGAATTTATCAAGTCTAAACTATTTCCGTTTTCTAGCTTCTAATTATCCCTCGTCAATTTCAAATTTATTTTTTCGTTAATTTGATTCGTTTAAAAATATATTCTGTAGCAGAAGCTTTTAAAATCGTGATATTTAAAGAAAACCATTCGCGTTTAGGAAAAACGTTGTTTTTAATTAAACCGAGTTTTCGTTGATTTTTGCAGTTTAAAAAGTCCATGAAAACAGTTAAAATTCAAAATAAAGGCAAACTGTCCAAAAGTCCCAAATTATATCAAAAATACCTAAAAAAATAGGAAACAAAAACCATAAATGATTTTAAAGCAAATCAATAGTAATGTGGTCACCGCTGAGTCCTTCGCCGCACCGATCCGTCTAAGTCTGGAGATTACCTGTACGGATAAAACAGAAAGGGGTGAGTTTACGTAAGCTCAGTGTGTAATCCCCACAGAAGACATGCATACAGTCAAATAACATTTATTAGTCACATGCAGTTTGGGCCTAAGCCCATTACAAGTTCAGATACAGTTTAGGCCTTAGCCCATTCAGATACAGTTTCAGATATAATTTAGGGCGTTATCCCATCTTCGATATAGTATGCACATAGTCATAGAAATTAGTATCCTACCAACTAGCCTCTACACACCATCTCCAACCATCCTTACACACCATGTGGGGTTTAAAACACCCACCCAGCCCTACATACCAAGTTGTACCAAATGCGGCACATATAAGTAATATTGCAGCTAAGCTGCAAAATAGTAGGCATGAAAGCTTTTCAGTACACTTCTGCCAATAATCAATCATCCCACCCAATGCAGATGCAATTAAACATGCTCAATGCAGACATACAGAATTACAAGCTTACATGCTAAAGTCTAATTATCAGTCATACATACGGATCAATAAACATGCATAAATTTTACATGCTCAATACATACATTACATATTCAGGTCACACGATTTAGTGTAACACCCCAAACCCGGCCCAAACACCACGACCGGATCTGTTATGTTACTTGCAGAAGATTTTACAAAAACGTGAACTTTGGAAACATCTTTAAGTTATTTATTTGAAACTCCAAGTTTAGTGGTTCGTTTGAAAACTTAGTAAAATTATAATTAGCCCATTCTTGTGTTTAGGTGGCATTTGTAAACGCTGGTCATGACATTCTAGTAACGTAAGTTATTCTTATAGATTTTTGTGCGTAGAATCGTTCATTTAATTTTGAGAAAAATCTTTATTATTTCCTATCTTACGAAGAAAACGTTTTGTCGATTCAGTTTGTGATATAAATGCCTTAATAGTCAAACCATAATCTAAACCAAATTAATGGTGGCCTTATTACAAAACAAAAATCCCTAAAAGTAGCAAATGATAAATGAAAGAAAGTTTTAATTGAATAACCCTTGCATGGCCACCTCGAGTCCAATCCAGCCTAATCCACTGAACTAAGAATCACCTGCAGTTTGTTAAAGCAAATAGAGTGAGTCACAAGACTCAGTGTGCAATTAATCTTCATAATCCACAAGTGGGCTTGAGCCCCCAAACACAATCGGCCAAAGCCCAATCATAATAGCATAACAAAACAATCAATATGATAACCCAACCCAGCCTAATTTTCCATCCTCTACACACCGCTCCATATGTCCGTCCTCAACACACCTGTGGGGATTTCTACAATCAACCCTCCATCCTCTACACACCTCTTTCGCAGTTATGCTGTCAGTCACACTACTCAAAGTCAATATAACGTGGTCTAGCCACCAATAATTATGTGACCGAGTCACCGATACGATACTGAGGCACTGAGCCATCAACTAGTGTGACAATGTCACTGATATACACTTCCCCTTCATATTAATATCATCCCATATCCCATCCACATGCAACATAGTATAATAAATAGGTCATATGGTGTCATACTTTCAATGTTTAAAGTACTCACACAAACATGCTATCAACATAAATTTTAAGGCTCAATTGAAAGTCACTAACCTGGTGTTTCGGTTTTACCCTTTACGGTAACTCAAGCTTTAGTGCCGAGATTTTCGGCTTTCACACATCATATAAACGATTTAAACATTAAAGGGAGAAGTGTGGTAATTACACACTTGTAAGCACAAAGAACTAAACTATCGATCTCGTTAACGTTCACACTCACAGGGATCACAGCGATCTGCTTATCCCTCTCCGAAGCCAGCCCACAACCCGGTGGAAAGTCTCGAACGGCTGACATCGCATATTTTTTGAATTTAGGGGTAGGGACTACGTGTCCAACCCCCTCCTTTGCTTGGCTGGTATTTGGTTCCATGAAATAGTTCTTGGCCAGAAGACCGAGTTAAAGCATTGAATAGGATAAGGGTAAGATTATACGTTCAACTGAAGAGATTTCCTTACCTAGATCGACAGAAGCCGAAAACTTCAGGCTTGATTCAAGAATCGAGTGAATCCCTAAAACGTTATTAAGTTAGAACTGATCCCTCTCATAAATTAAAAGAATGACCTTTCGGCTAACAAGCAAATAGGAGCTCTTACCACCATTCGGCCAACCCTACCTACCAAAAGTCTTCCAACCGCAGACCAGATGCAGAAAAGAATGCGACCACAAAGCCCCTCCTACATTCGCCCAAAGCACCCAAAGTACTAAGTTAACCCCCTTCAGTTTACCAACCAGCAAAAGGATAGGAAAGAATTGAAAAGAAGGAAAATGCTTACCACTAATCAGGAAGATATCGATTGAGAGGGTTGCGAGAAAAAGGCGACGGTAATCCTCTAAAATGAGAACACACGCAGAGAAATGGACAGTCAGAGATTCGGCTTTGAGGAGATGAATAGAAGAGGAATGTTAATTACCCACCCAAGAGTGAGATGAAGATTCAGCTAAAGAGACAAATGGGAGCAAGAAGCGAAGAAAGCACCACTCACTACTCTTATATTTGACTAGAATAGAAAATGGTAGAGGAGAGGGAGAATTCAGCTTTGACAAAGAAGAAAGTGATAAGAGGGTCCAACTGGAGAGAAATGGAGGATAAAGTAATTGCGGAGTAAAAGAAAAAGAAGAGGATCGTAAAAGCAAAACCAAAATGGTGTGAAGAGACTCGGCTATGCACCAAAGAGAATGGTTTGATTCGAGAGTAAAGAAACAAATGATGCTTGCTAAGAAGAGGTCACTTGCCGAAAATGAAGAAGGGATTAAGGACATTCGGCTCCTTCCAAGTTTAAGCTACCCAAAGTGCACCCAAAACGGCACATCTACACTCTCAAAACCGAAAATGACAAAAAGCAATTAGACCAGGTTTCGGCACACCCCTAGCTACTACTAACCCAAAATCAATCCCCCCTAACAAGCTTCCCCAACCGGCCAACATCCTCACCAAGCTTCAAATCCCACCTTTTCCTCCTACATTCACTCCCCTTCATCCAATTCAAATCGGTTTGAAAGGTTCAACTTCCACCGTTCACTCATGGCCACTTATTTAAATTATTTGACTTGTTCAACCCTCACTCCTCAGAGTCCAAACCGAACCCACCTCCTCTTCATCCCAACGCCAAAATAAACTCCAAAAAAAAAATAATCCATACGACTCGAACCTGCTCCCTCACTGCTCCCTTGTGGCGTCACCTACCAGCACCTTAAGTGGCGTCTCCTTGCCACCTTACCACAGCACTTCTTGTGTCAACAACCACAAGCAATAAGACTTAACACCTGCCCCAACCAGCTCTCCTCTAAAGTACCCAAAATTAAAATTTTTACCAAGGCTTCAGCATAACCTCGAGCCTTCCCGGGGCCCCCAAACATAACAAATTAAAAGATAGAGCATACCAAACACACAAAATCATACTAAATGCAAAGCCCCCTTATTCTCGGATGTTACATTTAGGGTTTAAGTAACGC
Source organism: Gossypium australe (assembly GCA_005393395.2). Lineage (NCBI taxonomy): Eukaryota > Viridiplantae > Streptophyta > Magnoliopsida > Malvales > Malvaceae > Gossypium > Gossypium australe. Next base: position 34,217,825 of record CM016623.1, on the reverse strand, counting down.
TTACCGACCCTACAGTAGGTTCACAGTCGACTTGGGCGACCCGTGCAACCCTAGGAAACATTTTAGCCAAATGGGCGCACATGCCCATGTGGTTTGCCCATGTGGCCCACACGCCTAGATTAGCCTTGCCCGTGTGGACCGCACGGCTTCATATTTCCAAAAAACTAACGATAAGAATAATCGCAAAAGCAAAGCCACTTAGCGATTATACCGAAACCAAAGGTTAGAAGCGCACAAAAGCAAGGATTAAGGGTAAGGACCAAGAACGGAAGAAACGGGTTTAACAGTTTTGTCAGAGAGAAAAAAAAAGAAGAGCAGAATTGGAGATTTTTTATTTTGGAAGAGAAGAGAGAAACATTAGAAGAAGAGGGAATTTTGGGAAAAGATAAAATTAAAATTAACAAAATAGATTTCCCTCAACTTCCCACTAACCCCTTAATCCCAACCACTATAGAATTTAACTTCTACAGAAACTCTCTTAAACAACTGAACAAAAATAAATACCCATATCCATGCAAGGACTCGAACACAGGACCTCCACACAACACACAGACTCCCTTACCACTTGAACTAGCAGGCTCATTCTGATATGGTTCTACAATTAATTCAATATAAGCCCACTGAGTAAATAGAAGGCTTAAGTCAGAAAAATACCAAAATTTACCAAAGGTAAGGCTTGATCTTAGGACCTCTAACACACACCCAGAAAACTTAACCACTGAAGCAGACAGATAACTGTGTCACGTTTTAACTGAAACAGAATAAGAATTTTGAGGCGTTACAACTCTACCCCCTTTAAAGAAAATTCCGGCCTCGAAATTTACCTGATCAGAACAGATTAGGATACTGCTGACGCATCACATCCTCATGCTCCCATATGGCCTCATCAGTGCTATTATTCTGCCATAGCACCTTCACTAAAGGGATGGGCTTTTTCTGAAGAACCTTTACATCGCCATCCAAAATCTGAACCGACTCCTCTTCGAAGGTCAAATTTGGCCTAACCTCAATTTCCTCAATAGGGATAATATGAGTAGGATCAGAGCGATACCGCCTCAATACCAAGATGTGCAAGACATCGTGGATGCAGTCCAACTCTGGAAGTAGCTTTAACTGATAAGCGACCGGCCCCACACGTTTCAGAATCCAATATGGCCTAATGAACCTAGGGCTCAACTTGCCCTTGCTACCAAATCTCAGAACTTTCTTCCATGGGGAAACCTTGAAAAAAACGAAGTCCCCCACAAAATACTCAATATCATGCCTCTTCAGTTCCGCATAAGACTTTTTTCTATCAGAACCCGCCTTCAGACGATCCCGAATCAGTCGAACCTTATCCACAATCTCAGTAATCAACTCAAGACCCAAAATTCGACGTTCGCCCAACTCAGTCCAACACAAAGGAGTGCGACACTTACGACCATACAGAGCATCGTAAGGTGCCATCTGAATGCTCGACTGGAAACTGTTATTGTAGGCGAACTCAGCTAACGACAGATAATCCTTCTAACTCCTCGAAAATTGATAACACAACTCCTCAACATATCCTCTAGTATCTGAATCACCCTCTCAGATTGACCATCGGTCTGAGATTGGAATGCAGTACTGAAATCCAATCTCGAACCCAGAGCCTCATGTAACTTTTTCCAGAACCAAGAGGTGAAACGAGGATCTCTGTCAGAAATAATCGACACTAGAACCCCATGCAGTCTCACTATCTCAGAAATGTAGAGCTTCGCCAACTTTTGAAAAGAACAGTCGGTCCTAACTGGAATGAAGTGCGTAGATTTGGTCAATCGATCTACGATGACCCAAACAGAATCCTTCTTTGTGGGCGTTAGAGGCAACCCACTAACTAAGTCCATCGTTACTCGCTCCCACTTCTATAGTGGAATCTTAACCGGCTGCAGCAATCCTGAAGGTAACTGATGCTCAGCCTTAACATGCTGGCATGTCAAACATCGTGCCATAAAATTAGTAACCTCCCGTTTTAATCCCGACCACCAGTACAGTTCTCGAAGATCTTGGTACATCTTATTCCCACCGGGATGCATAACATAAGGGCTACTATGCGCCTATCTCAGAATAAACTGATTTAGATTAGTATCATTCAGTAAAAAAATCAGACCATGAAAATAGAGTACCCCATCTTTATTCAGCCTAAAGTTTATAGTGCTGCCACTCTCAATCTGACGAAACCGAAGACCCAACAATTCATCCTCTAACTGCCTATCCTGAATCTGTACTATCCAAGTCGGTTTAACCTGCTGCTCAGCCAACAAACTTCCGTCATCGAACAAACTAAGTTGAGCAAACATCGCTCTCAGATCAGTCATTACCCTACGACTCAACGCATCGACCACCACATTGACATTTCCATGATAGTGCTCAATAGTATAGTCATAGTCATTAAGCAGCTCAATCCATCTACGCTGCCTAAGATTAAACTCCTTCTGAGTCAGGAGATACTTGAGGCCTTTGTGATCAGTGTAGATAATACACCTCTCACTGTACAGATAGTGCCTTCAGATTTTCAAAACAAAGACTACAGTGGCCAATTCCAAATCATGCATCAGATAATTTTCCTTATACATCTTGAACTGACGAGATGCATATGACACAACCTTACCATTCAGCATCAGAACACAACTCAAACCCACATGTGATGCGTAACTGTAAACCACAAACTCTTTCCTAGGTTCAGACTATATCAGAATAAGAGCCTCAGTCAGAACAGTCTTGAGCTTCTCAAAGCTCTCTTGCTGTGCATCAGTCCAGACAAACGGCACACCCTTACGCAGAAGCTTAGTCAACGGTTCAGCAATCACAGAGAATCCCTCAACAAACCACTGATATTAACCCGCTAAACCTAGAATGCTGCGAATCTTAGACACATTCTTAGGCTGTTTCCAATCCAACACAGCCTCAATCTTCCTCGGATCTACCCGAATCCCCTCAGCAGAAACCACATGCCCTAGAAAAGTTACTTCACGAAGCCAAAACTCACACTTACTCAACTTAGCGTAGAGCTATTTTTCTCGAAAAATCTGAAGTACCACTCTAAGATGCTCATCATGCTCATCCTCAGTCTTAGAGTATACCAGAATGTCATCGATGAAGGCCACGACAAACTGGTCTAGATAGGGCTAAAATACTCGATTCATCAGATTCATAATGTAGCCAGAGCATTAGTCAACCTAAAAGGCATGACTAGGAACTCATAATGTCCATAACAAGTCCAAAATGTCGTCTTATACACATCCACCTCCTTAACCCATAACTGGTGATACCTCGAATAGAGATGAATCTTAGAGAACACGGAAGCCCCTTGTTCTTAATGGTCAGCTTGTTCAACTATCGATAGTTTATGCACATCCTTATGGTCCCATCCTTTTTCTTAACAAACTGAACCGGTGCTCCCCACGGAGACACACTAGGACGGATGAAACCAGGGTCCAAAAGTTCCTACAATTGAGCCTTTAGCTCTATAAGCTCCTTCGGTGCCATACGGTAAGGAGCGGTGGACACCGGAGCTGTACTCGAAAGAAGCTCAATCCTAAATTCCACTTCCTGATTCGGAGGTAAACTCGGTAGCTATTCAGGAAAGATGTCTGGAAAATCCCTTACAGTTCTGATGTCCTTTACAGTAGAGTCCCCAGAAATAGAAACACTAATATAGGCTAAGAACGCCTCACATCCCTGACAGACCAATTTCTCAGCCACCAGTGCAGAGATCACACTAGTCAAATAATTTCGACGTTCTCCAATCATGACTACCTCATCATCCTCCTCACTTTTCAAGACGACCCTTTTGGTCGCACAGTCCAGACTGACACGGTGTTTGACCAACCAGTCTATACCCAGAATCCGGTCAAACTCCCCAAATGGAAGCTCCATCAGATTAGCCAGAAATACCGACCCTTGAACCTTTAGCGGAACATCTCTATATAGTTTGCTAACCCGAATCGATTGCCCCAGTGGACTCAGTACAGTCATCTCAAAAGAAGTGCTTTAAACCAAAATCCCCAAGTTTTCAGATATAGTGCTAGCTACATAGGAATGTGTGGAACCTATATCTATTAAAGCAAAGTAAGGTACATCATAAATTAAGAACGCCTGGTAATGACGTCTAGAGCATCTCTGTCCTCTCGGCGACGAGTAGCATAAATAAGAGCAGACTGCCTCTCCTTTGTCTCTCTAGCACCTCTTCTTGATTCTCTCTGTCCACGGCCCATATCGTTACCACCCCTAGCCTGACCACGGCCTCTTGGTGGCTGCTGAACTACCTTTTGTGGCTGCGCAGTACCAAAACACGGAGCTTTCACCTGATCAGCCTTCAATGGACACTCTCGAATGCGGTGTTCTAATGACCCACAGCTCAAACACGCCCCAGCCTTCCTCCAACACTTGCCTTAATGGTGTCTACCACAATCTCCATACAGCTGTAATCCAGTAGGAGCAACAAGGGGCCTAGCTCTAACCGGCCCATCAGTCTTGGCCTTTTTCTTAGGCCTCTGTACTGAACTTGAGGGCTTTGAATCCCTCTTGTTCTTACCCCTCTCACGATCTTTGTTTTGGCACTCAGCGCACTTAACCTCTTTGGCAATCTTCGCCTTCTCAACCAAAATGGAAAACTCTCGTTCCCTCTGCGGAGCTATCAGTACCCTCAGATTATCCCTAAGGCCGTCCTCAAAACGGACACATCTATCATATCCAGACGCCACCATACCTCGCGCATAGCGGCTCAGTCTCAGAAATTTGGCCTCATACTTGGCCACTAATCGGTCTCCCTGAGTGAGGTTCAGAAACTTACTGTAACACCCCTAACCCATATCCGTTGCTAGAATAGTGTTAAGAGGTATTACCGGACAAAAGAAAAATTCAAAGACATTTCATAATTTAATTCAAAGAATTCAATCCAAGTGTCCCTATAATAGGTTAACAAGACCTTAAACATGCTTTAGAATAGGGTCGGGACTAAACCGAACACATACAGAAATTCTCAGAAATTTAAATTTTTTTCAAAGTTATAGAGGTCACACGCCCGTGTAGGCAGGCCGTGTGCCTCACACGGCCTCAGACACTTCCGTGTATCTAAGCCGTGTCAACACAGAGCATACATACTAACTTGTCCACACGGTCGTGAACAAGCCCATGTGCCTCTCCCATGGTCGCTACTGACACCACACGGCCAGTCACACGCCTGTGTGTCTAACCCGTGGTCGAAACTGACTTGATCCACACGGCCAGTCACACGCCCGTGTGTCTAGCTTGTGGTCGAGTCTAACTTGTTTTGAAATACAACCACGAGGGACACGGTCGAGCCACATACTCGTGTGCTCAACCGTGTGGGCAATTATAGACCATTTTTAAGGCCAAAATGCCACCCACACTATGGGCTATCCCTACAAGCATCATGCCAAAATAACCAACTTTCCCAAGCATTCAAAAGCATCTCAAGCACAACATCTTATACAACAATTAACTCAATCTATTCACAATCATTTCCAAATAAAATGCATCACAAACATACCATTTCCTTATAGCAACCATTCATCCAATATATGCTTACCATGCATAAATGAGCTTACCATTATTTTGACCCTTTCCTAACCATAGAACCATACCAAAACTAAACATCATATAGCATGACTCTTCATTCATAACACAACCATTTGTCTAGCCATATCACATGGCTATTAAATATCATAAACATATTTTAAAATAACTAGCCTATACATTGTAACAGCCCAATTACGACCCTAATCGGAACTGTGGTTTCAGTACCACGAATCCGAGTTAGAAAAAAAAATAAATACTTGAGAATCATTTTCGGTGTTAATTATATGTGAATTAGTATGTGTGAAAATTTAATATTAAATATTTGAATGTTATGTGTTTAATTTAATAAAAGGATCAAGTAGTTAAAGTAGTAAAAGTGGTGTGTATGAAGTTGGAAAGGTCAATTGAGTTGTCTTATTTCATGTGAGGACTTGCATGTCAAATTTCCCACATTCCATAGTAGTGGACGGTAATGATGATGGGGGAAGACATTTAAGCATTTTAAAATATTAGTTATTATATTTTAAGAATATTATAATATGTATTATATTGATAAAAATAAAAGAACATGTGAAAATTCATTTTTCTCTCTCTTTCTTTCATCTTCCTCACCAATTTTCTTCAAAGAAATGAAGAAAATGGATGCTCCCTCATTCGGCCATTGCATGTGTTTGTAAGGTAAGGAATTGAGCTTTATTTTTGAAAATTATATCATAATTGAGTTGGTTACCTTGAGTACTATCAAAATCATTTGAAAATTTTTAAGGTTAAGCATGTTTAAATTCGGCCAAGGGGTGCATTTGTGGTTTGTTGTGTCGATGAATACAAGGTGAGTTGAGGAAGAGATTTAGATGAAATGGAGATTAAATTTTAAATGGTATGAATGCTATGGAGGTTATTTAATTTGAGCATAGAGATGCTCTTTACATTCGGCTAAATGTTGGTGTGAGCATGTATGAAGTTTATTTAGTTAAATTGTTTGGTTATATATGTATATATATATTGAAACATGTTGGATTGAAATGGCATATTCGGTCATAGGGATGAAGAAATAAATTGTGTTAGATTATTTTTATAATTAAATTTCGAAAGGGTTAAGAGGCTAATCAATGGAGAATTGAATTGATGTAAGGGCTAGGAGTATTCGGCCCTCATTAAATATTAGTTAAATCTTGATATTTGTAGTTTTGATGCTTTGAGGACTTGTTAAAAAAAAGGTAAACTATAAGAGTAAAATGGTAGAATTTTATAATTCTTAGTATTGAATTAAATTGAATGGAAAATGAATTTGAATGAACTCTACTTGACATTTATTAGATCAAGTACAAAAGAAAAAGGAGTTTGATCGGGGAAAAACAAAACTAAACGAGTAGCCGGGAAGCATATTTGGCCAACTATCGAGGTAAGTTTTAAGCGATAAAGTTAAATTGAATTTATACTTTATTCCAAGTTTAAGTTGGATGGTAGTAGTCTATTTCAATGCATTACCGAATGAATATGTTTATATGTGAGATTGATCAATAATAGTTGATGGTAATATGATATGGATGTTGTACTTACGTGCATGAAATAGGCAATATTGATAGTGACACTAAATTGAGATTCGGGCATACTAAGTGAAATTGATGATAGCTTGATGTGGTATAGGCCGAATGCAATGTAGGACTTGGGATGTTGAATACTTTGACATATATATATATATATATATATAAATGTGTATGATTTTGTGTGAAGTGTGATCGTAAATTTTTATATATGACATGGTACATGTCGAATGAACAACAAGTGGTGAAAAGCATAGGTTGTGCGAAATGGTTCAATGATCAGTACGCGCGAAAGCTTTCAAGTAATGGCTCTATGTGAGCGATACGTTACGAGGATTACTAAGTAACGACTCTATGTGAGCGATACATTACGAGAATTACTAAGTAACGGCTCTATGTAAGGGATACGTTGCAAGAATTACTAAGTAACGGCTCTATGTGAGCGATACATTACTAAATTCTATCAAAGATCAAGTAAGTATGAGGTTCGTTGAAGGATTTTAAATTTTAATGATATTACGCATGGAAAATGTGCGAGTGAATTGTCATGTGTTATTCCAACCGGTTAAGTTTGTAAAGGTAAACATACTAAAGATAAGTGTTATACCATTGAATTGAGACTTCGATAGCTGGTATAGTGAATAAATGAATTAGTGGATGAGTATGATATGTATTGTAACATCCTAGATTAGGGGTTATGCGTTCGTGCATAATTCATGAGATAGTGGGCTCAGTGGGTGTGTTGGATGTGTTCTGAGGAGTTTTATGAACCCTAAGATGTAAGGAAATTTATGGAAATGTATGGAAATGTAAGGAAATGTATGGAAATGTATGGAAATGTAAGGAAATGTATGGAAATGTTTCAAAAGAGGAAAGTAAACATTTCGGGAAACTTGGAAATGTAAGGAAATGTAAGTTTAAAGGAGGCAAACGAAAATTTTTGGAAACTTGGAAATGTAAGGAAATGTCAAGTTTTAAAGTTTAAAAAGAGGAACCTAAGGCAAGGTGGCCTTAAGAAAATTAATAGGAAGGATTTGACACACAAACAGGCTTGGAAAAGTGGCCTAAAGGTATCACTTAAGGCCTAGGTAGGTGACGCCACAAGCTTGTGTATTTGGGCCAGGGTTCGAGTCACTTGGGGAGCAAATAAAGAAGTTTTATTTTTGCTTCCAGAAGCAGAGAGGTGGACGGCACAAGGCTTCTAAAAGAGGAGTTTTATTCTCTTTAAATTTCGTCTAAATAGGAGATAAATAATGGATTTATTTATCATTATTTTCAAGAGATAATTGTTGGATTAATTCTTTTATTTTGTGATACTTAAAAGGATAAAGCTATCAAATAAAGAAGAGTGGTAGCCAAGTAAGGGATTCTAAGGGATAAATTCGACTATAAAAGGGAGAACCTAGGGCTACTCATCAATTTTCTTCCTCCTCTTTCTCTGCCGAATTCCCTAGCCTCTCTTCTCTCCTCTTTTTCTTTTGTCTAGCCGAATTCCTCTTCACCCTCAGTTCCCCTTGCCGATTTTCTTTAAGATCATATCCCTTCTCTTCTCATAGTTTTCTTTCAAAAGCCGAAACTAGGTAATTGTTAGAACCTAGCCGATTGTTCACTAAAGCCAAAGCCGAATCTTTATTATGACAGAAGGGTGTTGCCGATTTCATCCATAGAGGTAAGATCAACTGTTATTTGATTTCCAATCTCTCCTTTTTAGCCGAAATATAGGAATCTAACTCCTTTAGGATTCCATGGCCGAAACTTTGAAGGGTCCTTTTTGGATTTCGGCAGTTGTCGACTACAAGGAGGAGATCATTCGGGATCTCAAGATCTACGTCAAGTGACTATTTTCGGGAATTAAAGCTTCAAGGTAAGACCTATGATATTCGGCCATAGGCCATTTACTGATGATTAAGTGTTAGAAATCAATCTAACATGTGCTTATAGGATTTTCGACAGCACCAAGAAAGCAAGGATTTATTTCGGGATTTGAATAATCATTAAGTCAACATCAAAGGTAAGTTTCAAGAATACAAATCCTACTAGGATTTGGTATTATAGCCGAATAGGATTTATGCTAAATAGTAGGTGATTAATCAAATGTAGGGATTAAGGATCCAAGGCAGTAGATCAGATTTCGGGATTTCAGTGAAGTTGTTAAGCAAATCAGGTGTGTATTCCACACTAATTCTTAATATGTTTTATGGCAATAATTAATATGTGCATGTTTATAAGAATGTGAATATGGCTAAGGTACCGTGTTACGGTACAAAGTACTCAGGTACGTTTCCTACTCATACTAGGATTACGAAATATGTTATATTTAACATGTGAAAAGTGACATGAATGTGAATTCAAGTATGATATGCATGATATGAATAATATGGGGCATTCGGGTTATATGAGAAAGGGGAAGTGTATGTGGTGACTTCGGTCTCACTATCTGAATGTGGTGACTTCGGTCACATTATCTGAATGTGGTAACTTCGGTTACATTATCTGAATGTGGTGTCTCATGACACAATTATCTGAATCTGGTGGCTATGCCACGAATTTATATGGGCGATGAGCACGTCGACTGCAGCGACTGCCTTCGATGGTGTGTAGCGGAAGGAGGGTTGACTTAGTAGTCCCCACGGTGTGCAGGTTGGTACGGGGATGTGTAGTGGATGGCATTTAGGTTTGGGTTCGGGGTTGCATCATTATCTTGAATTATTATTATGTGAACATGATATGTATGGTATGCCTAAACCTATTAAATTTTAGTGTTGATTACACATTGAGTCTGTTTGACTCACCCCGTTGTGGGACTATTTTCAGGTGACGATCAGTAATGGACCGGGCTCGGCAGAAGCTTAGGGATGGCCATGCACAGCAAGGAATTATTTTATTTGAACGTTTTAATTTATTTTAAGTACTTTAAATTTTATTTTGGGAATTATTTGATGTAATAAGGCCATAAGGCCATAGTTGAATTTCTTTATTTCTTTTTACTTTTATTTATTATGTTTACAAATTTTTATTAAGTTAGGAAATTAAGTAATTTATTTTTGAATAAACCCTATATGTTTTATCAATTAAAATTAACAAGGGTTTTCAATAAAAAAAATCGAATTCGTTTTCAACTCAAGCCCATCCCAAAACAATATTTTAAAAAAAAAAAATCGCACAAGTTTTTCCTAAGAAGTAAAAGAATTTGAGCCGGTTTTCTTCAGGAACATACCAAATCTGGTTAAAGCTCGTGTGCCGGGTTTGGGGTGTTTCATGTATATTAATTATTTCCTATGTAAAGATGGCATATAGATTACATTTTATAAGTACATGAAGTTAAGGTAAGTTCAACTCTTAAATGGGTTGGAGCATTCGGTAAGGGTATTATAAATAAGTAGGCTCGAATTTTTTTTTAAATACTTTACGTAGGTATGTGATATTAATTTGCTTAAACTTACTAAGCTTTGTAAAACTTACATTGTTTCGGTTGTGTTGAAATTGTAGTTTCCTTTTGGAACCCAGCTCACGTTCAAGGATCGTTTTGGAAGCTCGTCATACTATCACTTATTTTGGTACTTATTTAGGATAGTGCTCTTTTAAAACTTATGGCATGTATAGGTCAAATTCTTTTTGGACTGCGTAAGAAAGTCTTGTAAATATGTTTATAAACTTATGCCATGCGAAAATGGCTTTGTTTCTTAATGTGTTTAGTATTTTCTTTATGATTATGTTTTATGTATATAGTGGAATATGGTACAAGTCTGTCGCCGAAAGATGAATTATATCAGCATGCGTACTTAACTGAATTTGACTAGTTTTGCTTGATTTGGTTGTTATCGGATATATATATGTATGTGTATATATATATATATATATTCAGATACATTATACGCGTAACTTGGAGTTTAATTCAAATTTTTGGTATGTGAGGAATAAGTGAGGTCATTAGTTTGTACGAATAGGATATATGGTATTTATGGCATAATGAATATTATAATTTTTTTATTATATGCACAATACGATTCATATTATAAAAGAAGTTGGTTGTATTTTGTATATGTGACGAATGAAGGTACTATGTTATTGAATAATTTGGGGTATGTGCAGTTGTAAGTGTTCGCCTATAAGACACAAATTTACCAAATGAATAGTATTATGCAAATTGATGGTCACTAGTTGAATTGATATAAATGTGGATACGTGGGAATGGTTCTATGATGCTTTGATAATTTGAATGAATGTATATGTTAAATCGAAAAAAAAAATTAGAGCTGTTCGTATTATTTATAAAGTAACTTTATAGGGTGCTTTGACTTGGAATTGTTTTAGTAATGCCGTAATCCTAATTCGACGCCGGATATAGGTTAGGGTGTTACATACATGCCATACTTCAATATCTATACATTTCCAAAAAGGTACCAATATGTGTTTTGAGTAGTGTGATGACAATCCCCGAGCCCTCAGTAGCTTTGACGATCTATAAAACAGAGAAAACACGCACAAAGTAAGCTTTCCAAAAGCTTAGTAAGCCATATACAAATAAACGTAACATATAATTCGCATTATCATATTAATACATGAATCATTAACATATCTCAATAGCAAATTCATAATTCTTCATTGGCTCAATATTTAGCCATTGCTTATAAACCATCATATTTCCATCATCTCATTTGCTCTTATCACATTCATTCATATTACACATTTTAGCTCATTGCATCTATGTACCTATTTACTCACCTTTCATGCCTATTTAAAGCATATATATCAAACGTACCTGAAAAGGATATACAACTCACATAGTCATTCATTTCTCGGACTTACCCGTTGAACTGCTCGAAATCAAATAGGATACTCAAAATGCTTGGAATAGTCGTACAATGCCAACGTCCCAGACATGGTCTTACATGTAACCAAATATCGGTGCCACTATCCCAGACAGGGTCTTACACGAATCAATACGATGCCAATGCCCCAAACATGGTCTTACACTTAAATCTCATATCGGTGCCAACGTCCCAGACGTGGTCTTACATGAAATCTCGAATCAATGCCAATGTCCCAGACGTGGTCTTACATGATATCACATATCGGGAACCTATGTCATGACATATGTAATCCTATCTATTCCTAGGTTCGTACGGGGCTTCTCGGGCATTATTGCACTATCGATACTTCCTCGGATTTCATATATTTATCATTCTCATACGCATTCATCAAATTGAGATTTCACATGAACATACATAAATCAATACACATACATTTATTTGTATATAGGCTTACCTCGAATTCGGATAAACGGAAATGAACTCGGCTACTCAATTACTTTCGATTTCCCACGATCTAAGTCCGTTTTCTTCGGTTCTTGATCTATACATATTCAAATTTAATCCATTTATTCACCAAATCATTCAATTCAATCCGAATACACATATTTAGGGTAATTTACAATTTAGCCCTCCTATTTTCACATTTTGACATTTTAGTCCTTATTTCACAAAATCACAAAATACACAAAATCTCAATACACCCATGCTTAGCCGAATTCTCTATAGGTCCCTAGCAACCCATATTTTTCATTTATTTCACAATTTAGTCCCTCAAAATATTGTTTTCTCAATTTAATCCAAAATACTCAAAATCACCAAAAACTCAAAGACAAACTATGTTAATCAAACACATATCTTTCATAATTCATCTTCAAACATTACAAAACTCATGTGTTCATCAATGGCACATTTCAAAATTATCATCAATTCACAAAATTAGAGCGTGGGTTTTGAAGAACACAAAGCAACGATTATAAAAACGTAGAAATTATCAAAAACCAAACAAAAACTAACCTTGAATTTAGACTTGTAATAGCCGAATATCATGAAAGCTTAAAACCCCTCTTTTCTTTTCTATAATCGGTGATGGTTGATGAATAAAGACATAATTTAGCTTTGTCTTTTATTTAATTATAACTTATTTTCTATTTTACATTTTTAACCTTTATTAAACCATATATAAATCACGCAAAATATGGACATAAATGTCCACTAACATTAACAAAGGTATAATATCCCCTTAAGGACTTTACCTTTAATAAGCCATGTCAATTTAGCATAATAGCATTTAAATTGCTACTTTTACCTTTTATGCAATTTAGTCCTTTTCTTTAATTAAGCACACAAACGGACACATTAATTCACGAAACTTTCACACATGCTTAATCACATATCGTAAACATATAAAATAATATTAAAATATTTTTCTGACTCGGACTTGTGGTCCTGAAACCACTATTCCGACTAGGATCTAAACCAAACTGTTACACTTACGCCTACGAGCATCGATGTAACTTGCTCTCACATACTTCCCCTGGAAAGCAAACTTAAAGAACTCCTAAGACAGATGATCAGGCTGAGTGCCTTCCTTAACAGTCACTGATAGGCCTCATCACGAAGCAACGAGACTGTACCCTTCAATTTCTGCTCAGGGGTACAGTCTAAATCATCCCTTATCCTCTCAGTAACCTCCATCTAGTACTCGGCCACATTAGGGGTGACTTTAGTGACACCCCTAAAAAGTTCAGCTTCATTGGACCAGAGTCGTTCCGTAACTGACCATCGGTCCCCAGATCCAGTGTTGGTCCCAACGACCCTCTCTAGTATCCTTAACATAGCTTGGGACAATGTGTCATTCCCAGTCATGCGATCTTGAGACCCAGTCCCGGTAACAGGTGACACTGCGTCTCATTCGTATCTAGGTTTGGCATGTTGCCCAAAGAAGAGGACTCAACTCAAGGCCCCTTGTGGCCTCTACCTCGGCCTCTAGTACCACGTCCACGGATACCTCGTGCGCTCATGTCTATTCAGATTTATCAGTATTATGAATTTTATGAATCAGTTACAGTTTAAGTATTTCTTAACAGATGTTTTATAAAACGTCGTATCATAAATTCAGAGTTTGTTTTTTGCAAGTACAATCTCTATCAGTTTCAGTTTCACTACAATTTCAGTATACACTAACTAGAGTGTTTTCAGAACAGACTATATATAATATCATAATAGTTTATCAGAATACTTATAAGACCGGGCCAGAGACTCAATGTACCATATTCTCAGTCAAATCATTTCAAATCATTTGAAAATCAGTTCTTAAAAACCAAGTTTTAAAACCAAAAATCCATAGCCGAGTTTTGTAACCTGGCTTTGGTACCACTAAATGTAACAGCCCAAACCCGGCCTAGACGTTATGGCTGAATCTGGCGATGTCACGTGGAATGGGTTTCGAAATTGAATTTATCAAGTCTAAACCGTTTCCGTTTACTAGCTTCTAATTATCCCTTGTCAATTTCAAAATTATTTTCTCGTTAATTTGATTCGTTTAAAAACATATTTTGTAGCGACAGCTTTTAAAACCGTGATATTTAAAGAAAATCGTTCGCGTTTAGGAAAAACGTTGTTTTTAATTAAACCGAGTTTTCTTTGAGTTTTGCAGTTTAAAAAGTCCATGAAAATAGTTAAAATCTAAAATAAAGGCAAACAGTCCAAAAGTCCCAAATTACATAAAAAATACCTCAACAAAATAGGAAATAAAAACCATAAATGATTTTAAAACAGATCAATAGTCATGTGGTCACCGTTGAGTCCTCCGCCACACCGATCCGTTTAAGTCTGGGGATTACCTGTACGAATAAAACAGAAAGGGATAAGTTTACGTAAACTCAGTGTGTAATCCCACAGAAGACATGCATACAGTCAAACAACAGTTATCAGTCAAATGCAGTCTGGGCCTAAGCCCATTACATGTTCAGAGACAGTTTAGGCCTTAGCCCATTCAGATATAGTTTCAGATATAATTTAGGGCCTTAACCCATCTCTGATACAGTATGCACACAGTAACAAAAATCAATATCCTACCCACCAGCCTCTACACACCATCTCCGACCATCCCTACACACCATGTGGGGTTTAAAACACCCATCCAGTCCTACACACCAAGTCGTACCGAATGCGGCACATATCAGTAATATTGCAGTTGAGCTGCCAAATAATAGGCATGAAAGCTTTTCAGTACACTTCCTTCAATAATCAATCAACCCACCCAATGCAGATGCAACTAAACATGCTCAATGCAGACATACAGAATTACATGCTTACATGCTAAAATCCAGTTATCAGTCATACATACGAATCAGTAAACATGCATAAATTTAACTTGCTCAATACATACATTATTTATTTAGGTCACAGGATTTAGGGTCTAAATAGCGCTTACCGACCCTACAATAGGTTCACAATCGACTTGGGCGACCCGTGAAACCTTAGGAAACATTTTAGCTAAATGGGCCCACACGCCCATGTGGTTTGCCCATGTGGGCCCACACGCCCAGATTGGCCTTGCTCATGTGGATCACACGGCCTGGCCTAGATATCACACGCCTGTGTGGCCCACACGGCCATGTCTTACGCACGGCTTGGCATTTGTCAATCACACGGTCGTGTTGTCGCACACGGCCTACCACACGGCCGTGTGGCATCGACAATGGCCATTATCGGCTTTTGCCAAAAACTCAATTACTGCGTTTCGGGTACACACCTTGTATCGTTTCGCTGCAAAAACACTCCCGAGCACTCCTAAACCTAAAAATAGCATACCAACATCAATTTAGCGACTACCAATACTAGTTTGTCAACCACAATTCGATCAAAAACTCAACTTACCGACATCCAAAGGTAACATTGAGACACCGATTAACCAACGAAATGAAATTCACTGTTTGTCGGCTTCTCCTACACCACAAAATAGCAACGCTTCATCTTTCTGAAAAAAGTAACGACAAGAAGAATCACAAAAGCAAAGCCACTTATCGATTATACTGAAATAAAAGGTTTGAAGCACACAAAAGCAAGGATTAAGGGTAAGGGCCAAGAACGGAAGAAAAGGGTTTAACAGTTTTGTCAGAGAGAAAAGAAAACAAAGAAGAGCAAAATTGGGGATTTTTTATTTTGGAAGAGAAGAGAGAAACGTCAGAAGCAGAGGGAATTTTGGGAAAAGATAAAAATAAAATTAAAAATTAACAAAATAGATTTCCTTCAGTTTCCCACTAACCCCTTAATCCCAACCACTCCAAAATTTAACTTCTACCGAAACTCTATTAAACAACTGAACAAAAAGAAATGCCCATGTCAATGCAGGGACTCGAGCACAGGACCTCCACACAACACACAGACTCCCTTACCACTTGAACCAGCAAGCTCATTCTGATATAGTTCTACAATTAATTCAATATAAGCTCAATGAGTAAATAGAAGGCTTAAGTCAGAAAAATACCAAAATTTACCAAAGGTAAGGCTTGATCTTGGGACCTCTCACACACACCCAGAACACTTAACCATTGAAGCAGACAGATAACTGTGTCACATTTTAACAGAAACAAAATAAGAATTTTGGGGCGTTACACATATAAAAAAATGAGACACATGGAAAGTTTATAACTTTACTTGTGGAGTTAAAAAAGTGTATTGCTATTGTACCAAATACTCACCCTTATAATTAATTAATAATCTCAATTGTGTAATTCAAATGAATAAAAATACTATTATAGGAAATAAAAAAAACTATTACAGATACAATTTTATCTATTACTAATAATTCATTAATATGTCGGTTGAGTCTTATCTTGATTGGCATCGGCAATGTTGCCAGTGCAGGAGGACATGGGTTCGAGTGCGTTAGAGCGCATTATCCTCTTATTTAAGGGTTGGGAAGGGGCTATGGGTAGTTCTAAGCATTTATCAAAAAGAGCATATATGATAAGAACCTATAATGATATTGATGTTCAAATAAAATAATTCATTAATATTACTTATTCTTAATTTGTTAAATTCAATAATTTAACTCAATTGTAATTGTTAGCTTGAAAGATCAACTCGAAATTACCAAGAGGGGGTGAATTGGTTTTTTAAAAAATTGTGGAAGCAACGAAAGAATGAGCAACAATGAACGCAACGATTTATAGTGGTTTAGCCCCCATTGCCTACTCCACTACCTTAGCTTTCCACAAATAAGGATTTTCCCAAATTCATTCATTTGATCAACTTTAGAGGACAAGGTTTAACCTTACAACTCCCTTAAGATTTCTACCCAAATCTTAAGATTGCAACTAACTTAAGCTTTATACCCAAACCTTAAAACTCAACCCTCTCAAAGAGTATAACAAAGAAGTAAATAAGAAATAGATCTTACAATATCAAAATGTTTGCCAATTAAGCACAATTACAATAAAGAACACTTGAGCTAAAGAGTAACAATGAAAGCTTTCAAGTGTGTACAAGAAAAGTATGAAAAAATTAAGCACTAAGGTTGTATTGATTGATCTTTAAGCTTGTTAATCTATCTTTTTGTTGTAGGACCTTTGGAATACATTTCCAACCGTTGGGGTTGCTGTGAAAGTTAATAGAGCCATTGGGATGAAAATACTATATCATTAAATTCAACTGCAACAAAAGGTATCGATACTTTTTCTACGAGTATCGATACTATTAGTATTTAATGTCTGATTCAGCTACTATTAAATTTAGTTTACAACGACACCAAATGCAATTTATCGATACTTGGTCAAAGGTATCGATGCTTCTCATAACTGTATCGATACTTTTTGTGTAAATTGAAAACAGAATGTCAATTTGGTACATTCCAATCTTTGGAGATGCATTACACGTACCTATGGGACACATTACGAGGGCGAGGGCTACAAAGCTTAAAGAGGCACTTAATGTTTTCGTACAAGCCATTTGGGCTGAATTGGAACAATCTACATTTCAATTTGAATTAAATAAGGAGCATCAACTTTGCAACATTTTATACATTGTTCAATAAACATTTTAAAGCATACTTGCATTCATAAATAAATTTTCTTTATTTATGATTTATTGATTGTTTTGCTGCATTCATAAATCAAGTTGTTTTATTTATGCTTAATTGATTGTTTTGTTGCATTCATAAATAGAGTTGCTTTATTTATGCTTCATTCATTGTTCTATTGCATTCATAAATGAAGTGGTGTTTTAATTATGCTTCATTGATTATTTTGTTGCATTCATACATAGAGTTGTTTTATTTATGCTTCATTCATGTTTGTTTTATTTATGTTTCATTCATTATTCTGTTGCATTCATAAATAAAGTGGTGTTTTAATTATGCTTCATTGTTTGTTTTTTTTGTTGCATTCATTTTGGTTATGCATTTGTTTGTTTAATTATGCATCTAAGCTTTATTTAAATTATTTTGTAGGTTACGTTTGTTGAAAACCTTTCATCTTCAAACTAGAATTCGATGAAGGGAAGACAAAAGAAACTCGATCATTCAAAGGTGATTTAATAGACGAATTTAATAGAGCATTCAAAATGGAAGCTGAACATGACCTTTGGAAAAAAAGTGAGTTTTCATCAACTTCATAACTATTAGAATTCTAGCCTTGAATAGACGCATTCAATAAGAGAGACTTAAAGACACAAGAATTCATTAGTTGAATTTAGTAGAAGAATTATCAAAGGGTTCACATTCATTTTAAGTGACCATTCAGCTAGCCAAAGTCCCTTTAATTGCCAACATTCAAGATGGGAGTTTTGTGACTATTTGTGTGCTTCATGAATTCATGCATAGTTAAGACATTCAATTTCATGTTTGATATTGGCAATTCATATGCTTAAGAATTGACTATAAATAATTGCTCAGTTTGTAATTTGGTGGATGATGAATGAATTTGCATATTGTGACAAATTTTCTCTTGAGTTCTTTAGAACACACAATCTGAACTTATCAAGGCTCTTTGCTTTGTGGCGTTCTTTTTCATTTTGCACCTCCAGTTCTTGTTTTTTTCATAAACAACGGGTCGAGGTTTGTTCGATTCTAATTCTTGTTTCAATTTTTCATCGTATAAAATGGGTCGTGTTCTTTAACGTTGGTTCTTCTCTCGTACAAGCCTGTGTTTCTGAGATTCTTATTTTTATTTCTTTAGCAACAAGTACCTGTTTGGAAATGGTTGGACAATCGAGTGACTTGTAATTCTAAATCGATTACGAGCTCACATCATTTGGTATCAAAGCCATTATTCTTCACAGGTATCGTTTTAATTCTATTTCCCAATTTTGAAGAAAAAAGTTCAAAAAAATATATAAAAAATCCGTAACAAAAAGAGAATAAGTGCGGAAAAATAAACAAAAGAAAGAAAAAAAGCGAGATTGAGATTAAAAAAAAGAGTCTAGAAACCCTTCTAGAAAATTTTCATTTGATTCTTGTTTTTAAGCTTTTCTTATACATTCTGGTAAGATTTCACGATAGTAAAAAAAATTGTGTAAAAAAAATTACAGTTTATTTGAACACCCGAAAGAGATTTTATTTTTCATTTTGAGTCCATTTTTTCAAAGTTGTACAAGCCTTTCATAATTTATTTTTCTTCGTATTCGAGTCATTCGAGTCATTTTCATTTATTTTGTTTCTATTTCTTTCCATTGTCACATCCTATCATCGTTCACATGGTTAGGAGGTTTTGGTAAGTTCATTTCCATCGTTCTTGAAGAGCTTAAGAGAAATTTTGAGCGGAAAAAGGCAAGAGCGAGTGAGATTAACCGAGTGATAAAAGCCTGAATTGAGTGAAACACGATAGGTGTAATTTTTCTTTCTGAGCAAAAATTGTGAGGTTTGAATTGGTGAGGTGCATTTTTTTCTTTTTCTTTTTAAAAAGATTATCCTTTTGGTTACTAATTATCTAAAGAATGTCTACTAAAAAACGTGATAGAGGTGAAAGGGGTGGAGTTCCTAATCTTCAAATGCAAGCCATGATGCAAGAGATGCGAAGGATGATGCAAGAGGGGTTTGATCAGCTTAGTGAACGTGTTGATCGTATAGAGGAAATGAATTAAAGGGAAAGGCCTCGAAGGGGAAGATCATCAAGAGCCCTTGTGTGCGAAAAGGTGAAGCATCCAACCGATTAGATGTTGATGGATACTATGGTAATGACGATGATGATAGGGCATTTGATCGAAGTGTAAGGCAAAATAAACGAAGGCCTAGAGAGAGAGACGAGAGAGAGAACGGCTTGATGGCGACCTTGGATTTATCAAATTAAATATTCCATTGTTCCAAGGGAGAAATGACCCTGAAGCATATCTCGAGTGGGAGAAGAAGATTGAATTGGTGTTTGATTGTCACAACTATTTAGAATTGAAAAAGGTAAAGTTAGCTGCCATTGAATTCACTGATTATGTTATAAATTGATGGGATCAACTAACCATGTCTAGGAGAAGAAATAGAGAGCATTCGGTGGAGACATGGGCCGAAATGAAAGCCATAATGAGACGGAGGTTCATTCCAAACCATTACCAAAGGTATCTTTATCAAAAGCTTCAAACTCTTACCCAAGGGAACAAAAGTGTGGAGGACTATCACAAAGAGATGGAAATTGTAATGATCCGTGCCAATGTCGAGGAGGATCGAGAGGCTACAGCAGCAAGGTTATTGGATGGATTATACCGAAAGACTACCAATGTTGTTGAGTTGCATCATTATACTGAATTAACAGAAAGGAAATTCAAAAGAAAAGGTTCTACTGGGGTGATACACTATTTGGGTTCATCCTCAACATGGAACCAAGGTTCCAAAAATAGGGATGTGGGGCCTCAAGTGAAAGGTAAATTTGAAACTTTTAAATATACTAAAAAAGATTTTGTTTCAAATAAGAACAATGTGGAAGGGTCAACTAATTGTTCCCAAGATTTGAAATGTTTTAAGTACTTGAGAAGAGGGCACATTGCCAGTCAATGCCCAAATCAAAATGTTATGATTCTCAAGGACAATGGAGAGATTGAAACTTAGAGAGAAACAGATGATGACATGCCACCAATGAATATGAGAGTGAAGTTGAGTATTCGGTTAAAGGTGAGCTACTTGTAATAAAGCGTGTATTAATCACACAAGCTAAAGAAGAGGTGGAGCAAAGGGAGAACATATTCCACACCCATTGCCAAATCAAGGGAAAAGTGTGTAGCATGATTATTGTGTAACAGCCCAGTTTAGAACCTAGTCGAAACAGTGGTTTCGGGACCACAAATCCGAGGTTAGAAAAATATTTTAATATTATTTTTTATGTTTATAATATGTGATTGGGCATGTGTGAAATTTTTGTGTGAAAATTTTATCGATTGTATGCTTAATTTAGAAAAATGACTTAATCGCATAAAATGTAATAGTTGTGTGCTGATTTTTAAAGTGTCTAATTGGCATGGCTTCTTAAAAGAGAAGTCCTTATGTTGTGATTAAACCATTTGAAAGTAAATGGATGATAATGGCATGGCATAAGGTGTTATTATTAAAATTCATTAAGGTTAAAAGTGAAAAATAGTTATTAATGTTAATATTAATTAAACAAAACAAAAATTAAAGCCATTTTATCATCTTTTCTTGCCGAAAGTTGAATAAAAAGAAAGAAAGAAAGCTTGTTAGGTTTCAGCTAGCAATTGGTTTAATCAAGGTATGTTTTGAGCACGGTTTTTGATAAATTCTACATTTTTGTGATCGTTGCTTAGTGTTCTAGCAAACCCATGTATTAATTTTAGAATATGATAGTGATTTTGAGATATGCCATTGATGAATGTTTGAGCTTTGTGATAGTTGATGATGAAATATGAAAGATATGTGAAGGATGAACATGTTTTGTCTTTGAATTTTTAGTGAAATTGAGTAATTTGGACTAAATTGTGAAAATAATATTTTGAGGGACTAAAATGTGAAATAAATGAAATATATGGGCTTGTATTAGCATGGGGAAAATTTGGCTAGGCATAAGTGAAGAGAAATTTTGTGTATTTTGTGATTTTGTGAAATAGGGACTAAAGTGTCGAAATGTGAAAAAGTAAGGGCTATTTCGTAAAATGACCTAAATATGTGTATTTGGATTAAATTGAATGAATTGGTGATTGAATGAGCTAAATTTGAATATGTATAGACCAAGAAAGGAGAGATTCGGATCGAGATCGAGGCAAAGACAAAGTACTCGATTAATCGGCTAGTTTTGATATTTCGATGTCCGAGGTAAGTTCAGATATAGTACAAGTTGTTAAATTTATATCTATGTGATGTAAAATGAATGAATGTATAGTTATTGAATTAGAAATGTTATATATGAGATTGAGAAATGTGGCACCAAGTGTGCGTAATTGAAATCGAGATAGAGTTGAATAGCACTATGTGTGCGAAGTAATGGAAGCTTTGGCTTTACTGATTGGCACTGTGTGTGCGATACCGAATTAAGTTCGGTTTTATATCGGCGCACTAAGTGTGCGATATTACTTAAGCTTCGGCTATGATTTGGGCACTAAGTGTGTGATTGAGTTGAAAAGATATCGAACAGTGAATGAGATATGGTATCGATCAACGAATTGCAAGAACGTATGTTAACTAAGTGTTGGCAAAGGTATGTCCGAACCTATGTGGTTGATGATAGTTTTTAAGGTTGAATGAATGGATGTTTGAGCATATGGTTGAGGTTGACAATGTGCCTAATTATGAATCTATATATGTGATGTGTTTCTCTATTTTACAGTGTCAGTAAAGCTAGCTCAGATTCGGGGATCGTCAGTGATAAACCGTAATAGTAACATATTTTAATCCCATATTTAGCATGTTTTTGGATGATTTATCCCTTGATTCACGTAAAAAGGTGCTCTTAATCCTTTCTTTTCATGTCTTATACCTAGGAAAGCACCCGAGGATGAAAATAATATAAAATGGGCCCAAAACAGAGTAAATGGGCCATATCACGAAATTCACACGGCTTGGCCCAAAGATCACACAGCCATGCCTTGTCGAGCATCTAGAACACGGCCTCACCCCCGATTTACACGGCCGTGCCTCAATTAAGAAATCTGAACACGGCTCAAAGATTCGTCACACGGGCGTGTGACATGGCCGTGTCCTTGCCGTGGCAATGAATAATTTTAGTCGGAAAAGGATACTTAGGGAGAAAGAATTGCATTCCAAGAGCCTATATATACCCCCTAGGTACCACCTTTGAGGGGGCGTCAAGCTAGGCCAATGAGCCAAGCCGAAAAGGTTAGAGTTGTGGGAATCGCTCGAAGTTAGCTAGCTGATCCATCCCAAGAAGCCGAAATTCTACTCAAAACGGAGGATTTCTCCTTCAATTCCTCCAGGGAGTTTTAGGGATTTCTTATGTTTTGTTTTATTTTTTCTCTTGAGATGTTTTCTTTATTTGTTATGAACTAAACCCTTCAGATACCTGAAGGGGATGAAACCTAGATGAATCTTGTTATTGATTTCTGAATTATATGATAAATACTTAGTTTGTTCTTAATTATGTGAGCTTAATCCAAATTTGATGTGCTTAGGAGGAGGAGGAATAGACCCTACTTAAGAGCAGATCTAGCATAATTAAGCGGAGTTGATCGCACGCCTAGAGATAGGGTGACGAGATTTTGCCGGATTAAGGTGAAACCTAATATGGGAGTCCATAGATCGATTTACTGCTATTCTAGGGGGTTATTATTCGAGAAAGAGATTTCCGTTAATTAACCTAGGGTTAGGCGTTATTCGCCTCGAGAGAGGGTTTAATATACGTTAGGGATTCCTACGGATCAAACTAAGTGAATAAATCGTATGGTTCAGTGTTAGATAACAAGTGAAGTCTAGGTGGATTCTTTCTGAGGGTATCGTCGTGATCAACTGAGTTTTTCTTCAAGTAATTTCTCAATTCGTTCTTTTTGTCTTCGTGTCTTTAGCTTAGTAGTCGTTAATTTAGATAAAAGAAACTTCACTTTATTTTAAGCTAAATAATAAAAAGAAAGTTAGTATTAGTACTTTTAGTTCCTTTGGGTTCGACAAATCCGGTCTTGCCTAAACTATATTACTGTTCGATAGGTACAATTGCCTTCAATCGTTGTCAGAATTAGTTTCCAGGTTCGATCTCATTCATTATAAATTTTAAAACTCGACACAGCGGTCAAGTTTTTGGCGCCGCTGCCGGGGAACTAAAATATTAAGAAAGCTCTATTTTTATTACTTTAGCCATTATTTTTATTTTTAATTTACTTTTATTTTTATTTTTTTTAGGTTAAATTTTGATTTGCTAAATTTTCTTTCTTCTCCTAGCAGGTACCTCTAGTTTATGACTAGAAGGAACCCGAAAGGACCATTAGTATACGACAGTGAAATTGAAGCTACCATTCATAGGACTCGCAGAGAAATCAGGAGAGCCCTAAATTACATAGAGGAAGACCAAGAAGATAGATCCAATCCTACTGAAGGGATGGACGAGAATAACCCACAACCACATGATGTGGGGGAAAACAATACTCCACGTACTATGTTTGATTATGCTAAACCGCATTTAATAGGAGCGGAATCGAGTATTGTTAGGCCTGCTATAGCTGCTAACAATTTTGAATTAAAGCCTAACACAATACAAATGATTCAACAATTTGTTCAATTTGATGGTTTGCAGGACGAAGATCCAAACATTCATATAGCTAATTTCTTAGAGTTCTGTGATACCTTCAAAATAAATGGCGTTTCTGATGATGCCATACGTCTTCGGTTATTCCCTTTTTCATTAAGGAATAAAGCCAAACAGTGGTTAAACTCGCTACCATGAGGATCAATCACTACATGGGAACAAATGACCGAGAAATTTTTATTAAAATATTTCCCACCAGCCAAAACGGCCAAATTACGGAATGATATCTCTTCTTTTGTGCAGATGGATTTAGAGACATTATACGACGCATGGGAGAGATACAAAGATCTCCTGAGAAGGTGTCCACACCATGGTCTACCCTTGTGGCTACAACTCCAAACTTTCTATAATGGTGTAAACCCCTCAATGAGACAACTAATTGATTCAGCCGCCGGTGGAACCCTGAACAGCAGAACTCTTGAAGCAGCCTACGAGTTCATTGAAGAGATGTCACTGAATAACTATCAGTGGCAAGTTACAAGGACAAAACCGACAAAATCAGCCGGAGTTTACAGCCTCGATGTAGGGACCACACTATCAACACAGATAGAGATGATAAATAAAAAGCTTGATAGTTTGTGTTCTTCGCAGGCACACCCAGTCATGCAGTGCAACGCAAGTGGAACTGTGGCGAATCCTGAGTACCCACCTTACCAACCGGATGTAGAGAGTGAACAGATGAACTATATAGGTAATAATTTCAGATCCAATAATAATCCTTATAGTAATACTTACAATCCAGGTTGGAGGAACCACCAAATTTCTCATGGGGAGGTCAAGGAAATCAAAGATAACAATCTCCTCAAAATTTCCAAAATCAGCTATATCCACAAGAGAAAAAGCCAAACCTCGAAGAGATGCTGACAAAATTCATAGCAAGCACAGAAAATCGTCTCCAGGATACCGAGAAAACACTTAAAAGTCAACAAACATTGGCTGAAGAGACCAAAAATCGAATCAGAGAACTAACTAAGTCAGCAGGGGAAGTCACTAAAGCAGTCGGACAACTTGCAAAATTGATGTCCGAATGACTGATAGGACGTCTACCTAGTAACACGGAGATTAACCCAAAGGAACAAATTCAAGCCATCACAGCTCATAATAGCACCGAGGTAGACGAACCTAATCCAATACAAGGAAACAAGGTAGAAGAAGGTAAAGTTGAGGCAACATAAGAAAAGCCAAAACCGGTAGTCAATGAGTACCAACCTCGTATACCTTCTCCCGAAGCAATGAAAAGAGATGATACAGAAGAACAATTCGGTAAGTTTCTTAAAATTTTAAAGAAATTATATATTAACTTACATTTTCTTGAAGCTTTTTTTCAGATGCCAGATTCGAGGAAATTTTTAAAACAGCTCTTAATGAACAAACGCAAATTAGATGAAGAGCCACTGTGGAATTGAATGCAGTATGCTCAGCAATGCTACAGAATACACTACCACGGAAGCAAAAAGATCCAGGGAGTTTTACTATTCCTTGTTTAATTGGTAGACTAAATGTTGATAACGCGTTAGCTGATTTAGGAGCAAGTATAAATGTCATGCCTTCTACACTGTTTAAACGACTAGGTCTAGGGAAGCCCAAACAAACCAGAATGAGTATACAATTAGCTGATAAAACTATTAGAATTCCTAGGGGCATTATCGAAGATGTTCTTGTAAAAATCGACAAATTTGTTTTCCCAGTAGATTTTGTTGTCTTAGACATGGATGAGGATAATTCAATCCCCTTAATTTTAGGAAGACCATTCCTAGCAACTGCCAAGACTAAAATTGATGTTGCCACAGGAAAACTCATACTTTGTGTAGGTAACGAATTAATCAGTCTTCAAGCTCTTGACTCGGCTAGGACAACAATCGATGAAGGTAAGAAAGACAATTCATTTGATAATCAATTTGTGCAACCTTCATCGCAGGAAACACTACAAGGATACAAACCTGAGCCAAATCATAGACCCCAAGCCGACAAAACAGAATTACATAAGGAACAAAGCCTAAGGGTCGACAAACTAAAAGAGCAGGAAACACAAATCAAAGAGGAACAGGAATCGACCGAAGTAAAACCTAAGGAGGCCCCAGAAGAGCTCATAGGAACATCAAATCACTTCAAAATAGGAGACCAGGTACTGATAAAAAAAGTCGATCCTCGCATCATCACATCATACCTAAAAGTAAACGAAAAAAATCCTCTTAAGGTACACAATATCTTCCTGCACGGAACAATCAAGGTAAGTAATCCAACATTCGACACCTTTAAGGTAAACATTTCTCGACTTGAACTTTGTCAAGAAAATAGAATTGTAAGCATGAGGGAAGATATCCAAACCTTTAAACCTCCCTGATTTTTTTTAATTACGAGAAAAGTCTAGCTTAAGACTATAAACGAGCGATTCTCGGGAGGCAACCCGAGCACTAACACTATTTACTTTCAAATTTATTTTCAGTTTCTTTTCTTTCCTTCTTTCTTTTCTGAAAATTTAGTTTTACACTAACACAAAAGTGTAGAATTCCAGTCCACACGGTCTTACACACGGCCGTGTCCATGGTCGTGTGGACCACCAGAATCCCAACACTGACATAGCAGAGGCCGTACGGATCAAATCCCACCTAATTTCCAACACCACGGACCCAACCACTCCCCCACGGGCACCGACAAAATGGCACGGTCGTGCCCCATGACCGTGTGAAGCTACTGACTTGCACACCACGGGTAGAACACGCCCGTGCCCTGAAATCGTGTCAACATACTGACTTGTGACCTACGGGCGTGGCTGGCTGAAAAATGGCCATGGAGATTCAACACGCCTATACACACGGTCGTGCGAAGCGGCTGTGCGACTCAACACGCCCATGGCTAACGAGCGTGGGAGAAACGAACGGAGCCTTACCACGACCGTGTGAGGTGGCCGTGTGCATCGACACGACCTCGGTCCACGGGCGTGGGAACGTGCCAGATTTGAGATCTTAACCCCACAGCCCTTCCCCTTCTCCCTATCTTCTTTCTTCTTTCTTTTTCTTTCTTTCCTTAGAAAAGGTGTCCAAACTCTTGAACAACACAGAACTATGCTGAAGAAGCGGAAGAAGGCAAGCATAGTCTCCCCAAAAGAGACCCTACACATAAGTTCATGCCGACCGCTTCATCCAAACATCAAGCCAAGGGTCTTTGAGACCAATTAGTTTTTATGTTTCTTTTCTCTTTTGCTTTAATTTCCTTCCCTTTGACAATCTTATGCTTAGTTTAGTTTAATTTATTTTAGTTTCTTAGTGCTAGGTTCACCAGGCTGCTTGGGAATCACGCCACTTCTGCCACCACCACCACCACAGCAGCCTTAGGAATCACACCCACCTCGTGAACCATCCAACAATAAGGACTCTTCGATCTATTTTTCTTTTCTTTTACTTATATTTTCCTTCTTAGTCTCCTTTCCTTTTTCTTTCTTGTTTTTAGTTATATATTTCGTTTATTTTAATTATGTCTTAATAAACCCTGGCTAATCCTTCACGAGCTCCCCAATTTCTTCATCTAGCACAGGATCGTCATCCAGACCGACCCCTTCAAACATACACACCACGACCTCTACCATCCTCCAGGGACACCATCCAAAATTCAGGGAGTATTCTTTCCCCTTCTCTTTTGATTTATCCCTTAAATCTTATATCTATCTTTGTACATTAAGGGCAGTGTACATCTTAAGTGTGAGGGGTGAATATTTATTTAAAGAAAGGGCCTAACTTTCTGCATTATTCTCAAATCTGGCCTAACTTTCTTTATTATTCTCAAATCCCTGAATTTAGTCTTGTCTTTAAGTAAATTTTTCATATTACTAATTAGGATGAAATTTCTAATGATTTATGATTTTTATTAGTATGTTTTAAATTAAGTCATAGTTAATTGTGCATTGACGATTAAATTAGAAGAATATTAGAGAATCAAGCATGATAAGTCTATTTTTCAGAATTAAATCTTTGCTAGGTTGTTGAGCTGAATCTAAATATTATCTTGAAGTTAGAAATTTACAAGGTTGATGTCAAAACACCCATAATTTTTTGTGAGATTTTGAGCCTATTAGAGCATATATTCTTTTTCATGCTCACTTTATTGATTATGAGCGTGTCAACTATGAACTGTTATTTTAGAACTTGCCTCAATTATACATGTTGAGACCACACCTATGATTTGATATACTGAGATGATAAAGGCACCTAGGTTTTAACCCACTCACTCCACTAAATAGCCTACCTTCACAACTAACCCCTAGTGAACCCCGTTGATCCTAACAACCCTTTTTATTGACTTACCAGCTAATATTAACCCAAAACCCCTTTGTATTTGTTATCACCATTCCTTTTAACCACTCTTATATCGAGAGTTGATTTGATGTGTTGTCTAGCTGTTATCTTTATTTTAAAGTAATAGATTCATTCCTTGTAATACTTAGTTTGTTCTTAAAAAAACGAAGTATATTCATTATTAGTCTATAATTAAATGAGCTTACAGGTTAAAATTCCAAATCTTGAGGAAAACGCTCGTATTATTAGTTTTCAATTGATGTAATTATTTAGGATTAGTTCAATTTTTGGTTAGTTAGGCAATTTGTCAGGTCAGTCTCGACTCTAACCTTCTAATTCAGCCTTTATCCACACCTTTAACCCTAGCCCCGTTACAACCCTAAAGACCTTTTGATTTGTGTATCATCTCATATTATAGTGGTGGAGATTTGATTTTCAGGCAAGCCTATGAGATTAACTTTTCAGGTTCGACTTCTGAGAGCTTAATTTTGAACCTTAAACACCTCGAGTGATTTAAGTGAATCTTTAGTGGGGATGTCAATCCTTGTCGATTTTGAATCAAAGGTAATTATTTAGATAAGGGGAAACACCTACGTTTTTGTGCTACAAATGTATGACTTTGATTGTTTGAATCTTTAGGACTCTTCGAGTTAGATCATCCATGTATAAATTATCTATGAATTATGATGAGACATTGTTGATAGGAATTATGAATCATGGAAAGTTCGTTTTAATTGTAAGTTGAGAATTTTGCTTGAGGACAAGCAAAAACTTAAGTGTGCGAGTATTTGATAAACCGTAATAGTAACATATTTTAATCCCACATTTAGCATGTTTTCGGATGATTTGTCCCTTGATTCATGTAAAAAGGTGCTCTTAATCCTTTCTTTTCATGTCTTATACCTAGGAAAGCACCCGAGGATGAAAAGAACATCAAACGGGCCCAAAACGAAGTAAATGGGCCATATCACGAAATTCACACTGCCTGGCCCAAAGATCACACGGCCATGCCTTGTCGAGCATCTAGAACACAGCCTCACCCCTGATTTACACGGTCGTGCCTCAATTAAGAAATCCGAACACGGCTCAAAGATTCGTCACACGGGCGTGTGACATGGCAGTGTCCCTGCCGTGGCAATGAATAATTTTAGTCAGAAAAGGATACTTATGGAGAAAGAATCGCATTCCAAGAGCCTATATATACCCTCTAGGTACCACCTTTGAAGGGGCGTCAAGTTAGGCCAATGAGCCAAGCCGAAAAGGTCAGAGTTGTGGGAATCGCTCGAAGTTAGCCAGCTGATCCATCCCAAAAAGTCAGAATTCTACTCAAAACGGTGGATTTCTCCTTTAATTCCTTCAGGGAGTTTTAGGGATTTCTTATGTTTTGTTTTATTTTTTCTCTTGAGATGTTTTCTTTATTTGTTATGAACTAAACCCTTCAGATACCTGAAGGGGATGAAACCTAGATGAATCTTGTTATTGATTTCTGAATTATATGATAAATACTTAGTTTGTTCTTAATTATGTGAGCTTAATCCAAATTTGATGTGCTTAGGTGGAGGAGGAATAGACCCTACTTAAGAGCGGATCTAGCATAATTAAGCGGAGTTGATCGCACGCCTAGAGATAGGGTGACGAGATTTTGCCGGATTAAGGTGAAACCTAATATGGGAGTCCATAGATTGATTTACTGCCATTCTAGGGGGTTATTATTCGAGAAAGAGATTTCCGTTAATTAACCTAGGGTTAGACGTTATTCACCTCGAGAGAGGGTTTAATATACGTTAGGGATTCCTACGGATCAAACTAAGTGAATAAATCGTATGGTTCAGTATTAGATAACAAGTGAAGTCTAGGTGGATTCTTTCTGAGGGTATCGTCGTGATCAACTGAGTTTTTCTTCAAGTAATTTCTCAATTCGTTCTTTTTGTCTTCGTGTCTTTAGCTTAGTAGTCGTTAATTTAGATTAAAGAAACTTCACTTTATTTTAAGCTAAATAATAAAAAGAAAGTTAGTATTAGTACTTTTAGTTCCTTTGGGTTCGACAAATCCGGTCTTGCCTAAGCTATACTACTGTTTGATAGGTACACTTGCCTTTAATCGTTGTCAGAATTAGTTTCCAGGTTCGATCTCGTTCATTATAGATTTTAAAACTCGACAAAGCGATCAGTCAGCATCTCTATCACAGTATCGGCTAACTATTTTGGTACTTTTGAAATATGTGTATATTTGAATATGGCATGTATAGGCTAGTTAATGTAGCATGTTTTGAGTTGTATAAACCTTGCCATGTGATATGTCTTGGAAGTTGAATGTTGTTGGTTTATACTTGAAGCTATGAAAATGATGATTGTGGTATGATATAGTGAGATTGGAATTGGTATATTTCATGCTTGAATTAGTTTAAGAGAATGGTGTTTTAAATGTGAATTTGTGGCATGACTAAATGATACTTAGCTTATATGATTTGAATTGTGAAAATTGGTGTTTTGGATGGATTTATTGAGTAGGAATTGAGTGTGGAAATAAATGATGTAGTTGATGATTAGTTGGTACTTGTATTGGTATGTTTTGATTGCATTTGAGGCATGAATTGGTATTGGATTGATGCTTATAAGTGATTGCAAAGTGTGGATGGTAATTTGGCCTTGAAAAATGGTTTATAATTTCCCACACGGTTGAGCACACGAGCGTGTGGCTCGACCGTGTCCTTCGAGTTTGTAATTTGATTCAAGTCAGACTTGACCACGGGCGTGTGACTGGCCGTGTGGTCAAGTCAGTGTCGACCACGAGTAAGGCACACGGGCGTGTCTCAAGCCGTGTGAACAAGTCAGTATGTATGCCCTGTTTTACCACGGCTTGGATGCACGAGCGTGTCCGAGGCCGTATGAGGCACACGGCCTACCCACACGGGCATGTGACCTCTGTAACTTAGAAAAATGTTTGGATTTCAGAATTTTTCGTGTGTGTTCGGTTTAGTCTCGACCCTATTTTAAAGCATGTTGAAGGTCTCGTTGACCTATATAAGAGACTATATGAATGTAAATTGACTTGTTTGGTTGTGAAATGATATGAAATGTTCGGGAATGATTAGTAGTGCCTCTTAACCCTAATCCGGCAACGGTTACAGATTAGGGGTGTTACATATTGATGGTGGTAGTTGCATGAATTTAGCAAGCTCGAGTTTGCTGGAAAAACTTGGATTGGTCACAATTAAACACCCACAACCATACAAATTGCAATGGTTGAATGATTGAGGTGTGATCAAGGTGGTAAAACAAGTGAAGCCGTCCTTTACCATTGGAAGGTACAAAGATGAGGTGTTATGTGACGTTGTTCCTATGCATGCGGGCCACATCTTACTTGGACGTCTATGGCAATACGATTGGAAAGCTATTCACGATGGATTCACCAACCTCTATTCTTTCAAATTCAATGGATAACCCATCACACTTGTACCCATGACACCCAAACAAGTGTATGAAGATCAAATATGTTTGAAGGAAGAGAGTGGAAAAACAAAAAAAGAGAATGAGGTAACAACAAAAGAAAAAGAGAAAATCATGAGAGAATGCAAAAAAATAGAAAAAGAAAAAGAACATGAGGGAAAAGAAAAAAAAGAGTGAAAAAGAAAAAAATAAAAGAGCAAGAAAAAGAGGTTGTGGTAAGAAAATAGAGTAAAGGAAAAAATAAATTGAATTTTTATGTGCAAAAACTTGAGAGGTTGAGAGAGCTGTTTTGTCTTACCAGCCACTACTTGTACTTTTGTACAAAGAGGCATATTTTAGCACTAACAAACTTAACGAAAATCTTCCTAGTGCGATTGTTTCTCTCTTGCAAGATTTTCAAGATATATTTCCAGATGAGATTTCTGATGGACTACCACTGCTAAGGGGAATTGAACACTGAATTCACTTTATTCTAGGAGCCACAATTTTGAATCGACCTATTTATCGAAGCAACCCGGAGGAGACCAAAGAGTTACAACGGCAAATTCACGAGCTTATGGAAAAAGGTTATGTGCGAGAAAGTTTAAGCCCATACATTGTTCCTGTTTTGTTAGTTCCAAAGAAGGATGGAACTTGACGAATGTGTATTGGTTGTCGTGTTGTAAATAAGATCATGGTAAAGTATCGACAATCTATACCTCGATTAGATGACATGCTCGATGAGCTACATGAGTCCATCATTTTTACCAAAATTGATCTTAAAAGTGGATATCACCAAATTCGAATACAAGAAGGTGATGAATGGAAAACTGCTTTCAAGATAAAACACGGTTTGTATGAATTGTTGGTAATGCCATTTGGCTTAACCACTGCACCCATCACGTTTATGAGACGTATGAATCATGTATTGTGAGAGTTCATCAGTAGGTTTTGTGTAGCCTACTTTGATGATATATTAATTTACAACAAGTGTTTTGAAGATTATGTTAATCACTTGAAACTTGATTTGGAAGTGCTTTGAAAAGAGAAATTGTTTGCAAATTTTAATAAATGTTCTTTTTGTACTAATAAGTTGGTGTTTCTAGGTTTCGTCGTGAGTTCAAAAGGAATTGAAGTGGATGATGAAAAGGTTAGTGCAATCAAGGATTGGCTAACACCCACATGCGTAAGTAATGTTAGAAGCTTTCATAGACTTGCTAGCTTCTACCGCAGGTTTGTTAAAGATTCTAGTAGTACCTTTAACTGAAATTATTAAGAAAAATGTGGGACTTAAGTGGGAAGAGCCACAAAAAAAAAAGCTTTTAATTTGCTTAAAGAAAAACTGATTAATGCACCATTGCTTGCCTTACTTGATTTTGCTAAAACTTTTGAAATAGAATGTGATGCATCAAGAATAGGTATTGGAGCAGTTTTGATGCAAGAAGGACGACCAATTGCCTATTTTAGCGAAAAGTTGGGTGGAGCCACATTGAACTACTCTACATATGATAAGGAATTATATGCTTTGGTTAGAGCCTTAGAGACTTGGCAGCATTATCTTTGGCTGAAAGATTTTATGATCCACATCGATTATGAATCTCTTAAGCACTTGAAGAGCTACCACAAACTTAACAAGTGACATGCCAAATGGGTAGAATTTATTTACACTTTTCCTTATGTCATTAAATACAAACAAGGTAAGGAAAATGTAGTTGTTGATGTATTATCTCGACGGTATGCATTGCTTACTACTTTGGATGCTAAATTGCTTGGATTTGAGCACATGAAAGATTTGTATGAACATGACTTTGATTTTGGCAATGTTTTTGCAGCTTGCGAAAAAGAAGCTTTTAGTAAGTTACTCAAGCATGATGGATTTCTTTTTTGAGAAAACAAGCTTTGTATACCAATGAGTTCTGTTCGAGAGCTACTTGTAAAAGAATCTCACAGGGGAGGCTTAATGGGACATTTTGGAGTTGTAAAAACTCTTGATATTTTGCATGAACATTTTTTTTTTTGGCAACATATGAGGCGAGACGTCGAGCGTCTTTATCAAAATTGTATAATTTGCAAAAAGGCTAAATCGCGATTAAATCCCCATGGTTTGTACACCCCATTACCTACACCCGTGGAACCTTGGATAGATATTTCAATGGATTTCATGTTATGTTTGCCAAGGTCTAGTAGTGGGAAAGATTCCATTTTTGTTGTGGTGGACCGTTTTTCCAAAATGGCTCATTTTATACCTTGTCGAAAAACTAATGATGCTAAGTATATTGCTAATTTGTTTTTCAAGGAAATTGTCAGGTTACATGGGATTCCAAAAAGTATTGTGTCTGATCGAGATACCAAGTTTTTGAGCTATTTTTGGAAGACCTTATGGGGTAAGCTAGGCACTAAACTTTTGTTCTCTACTACATGTCATCCCCAACCTAATGGACAAACCGAAGTTATAAACTGTACATTGTCAACACTACTTTGAGCTATCATTCAACGAAATTTAAAAACATGGGAAGAGTGTTTACCACATGTTGAATTTGCATACAATCGAAGTGTGCATTCTACCACTAGATTTTCTCCTTTTGAGATAGTATATGGTTTTAATACTCTTACACCTTTGGATTTATTTCCGTTGCCTACTAATGAATTTATCAATTTAAATGGTAAGAGAAAGGCTGAATTTGTTAGACAACTTCATAAGAAGGTTCGGGATAATATTGAAAAGAGGACGGAGTAGTACGCGGAACATGCTAACAAAGGACGAAAGAAAGTTGTATTTGAACTCGGAGATTTGGTTTGGGTACACATGCGAAAAGAACGGTTCCTGCCCAACAAAAATCTAAACTCCTTCTAAGAGGAGATGGTCCTTTTCGAGTTTTGGAGAAAATTAACGATAACTCTTATAAGATAGATCTCCTAGGTGAGTACACTGTTAGTGCGAGTTTTAATGTTTCTAATTTGAGGACAAATCCTCTTGAAGAGGGAAGGGATGATGTGAGCATAGGAACGTCCTTAGTTCCAAACGTGAAGGTTCCAATATTTGGAGATGCGTTGCACGTACCTATGGGACCCATTATGAGGGCGAGGGCTAGAAAGTTTAAAGAGGCGTTTAATGTTTTTGTACAAGCCATTTGGGTTGAATTGGAACAATCTACATTTCAATCTAAATTAAATAAAGAGCATCAACTTTGCAACGTTTTATACATTGTTCAATAAGCATTTTAAAGCATACTTGCATTCATAAATAAAGTTGCTTTATTTATGCTTCATTTATTGTTTTGCTACATTCAGAAATAAAGTTATTTTATTTATGCTTCATTGATTGTTTTGCTGCATTCATAAATAGAGTTGTTTTATTTATGCTTCATTTATTGTTCTGTTGCATTCATAAATAAAGTGGTGTTTTAATTATGCTTCATTGACTATTTTGTTGCATTCATACATAGAGTTGTTTTATTTATGCTTCATTCATTGTTCTGTTGCATTCATAAATAAAGTGGTGTTTTAATTATGCTTCATTGTTTGTTTGTTTTTTTTTTGTTACATTCATTTCGGTTATGCATTTGTTTGTTTAATTATGCATTGAAGCTTTATTTAAATTATTTTGTAGGTTACTTTTGTTGAAAACCTTTCATCTTCAAACTAGAATTCAATGAAGGGAAGACAAAAGAAACTCAATCATTCAAAGATGATTTAATGGACGAATTTAATGGAGTATTCAAGATGGAAGCTAAACATGAGCTTTGGAAAACAAGTGACTTTTCAGCAACTTCATGACTATTAGAATTCCAACCTTGAATAGACGCATTCAATGGGAGGAGATTTAAAGACACAAGCATTCATTGTCTGAATTTAATAGAAGAATTATCAAAGGGTTCACATTCATTTTAAGTGACCATTCAGCTAGCCAAAGTCCCTTTAATTGCCAACATTCAAGATGGGAGTTTTGTAAGTATTTGTGTGCTTCATGCATTCATGCATAGTTAAGACATTCAATTTCATGTTTGATATTGGTTGTTCATATGCATGAGAATTGAGTATAAATAATTGCTCAGTTTGTACTTTGGTGGATGATAAATGAATTTGCATATTGTGAGAATTTTTCTCTTGAGTTCTTTAGAACACACAATCTGAACTTATCAAGGCTCTTTGCTTTGTGACGTTCTTTTTCATTTCTTATACCTTCAGTTCTTGTTTTTCTCATCAATAACGGGTCAAGGTTTGTTCGATTCTAATTGACGTTGGTTCTTTTCTCGTACAAGCCTTTGTTTTCGAGATTCTTATTTTTATTTCTTTAGCAACAAGTACCTGTTTGCAAATGGACGGGTAATTGAGTGACTTGTAATTCTAAATCGATTACAAGCTCACATCAGAAAGTTAATAGAGCCGTTGGGGATGAAAATACCAGATTATTAAATTCACCTGCAACAAAAGGTATCGATACTTTTTCTACGAGTATTGATACTATTAGCATTTAATGTCTGATTCAGTGACTGTTAAATTAGTTTACAACGATACCTAATGCAATTTATCGATACCTGGTCAAAGGTATCGATACTTTTCGTAATCGTATCGATACTTTTTGTATAAATTGAAAACAAAATGGCAATTTGATATCGATTTTAGGATGGGTATTGATATCTTGAAAACTATCGACACTTGGCCAAAAGGTATGGAGCAATATTGACTTGCTTAAATACAATTTTAACATGGTTGAAAATGTTTAACTCAATTGAAACCATTTTTAACTTGATTTTATCAATTTTGTTCAACTTGAACTTTTATTCAAAAACACTTTAATTTATTATATCAAAACATACTATCAAATAAAGATTAGTTTAACAATAACAGTTTAAATGAATATAACTCCATTATTAAAAATAAATATATTTTTAATATTAATTTAATAATATAATTAATAATAATAAAAAATTTCATCGTCCCAAATTTATGCTTATTTGTTCAACAGTTGCCCGGTGAACTGATTCTTTCTGTGCTACACTTATAATTTCTCACCGGTGATTTTTGCTTCAATGCATTCAATACAACCTTTTTTTCTTTACAATTTTACCCATGGCCCTTTCTATTTTTTAAGGTTTCTTTTCCCTTGTAATGTTTAAAGTTGAAAAGCCAAAGCAATTTTAATTCTAGATTAAGTTGGATAAATACTTATATTATATAATAATTTAATAAATATTATAATTGATAGGATAATAAGTAAATAAAAATTGAGGTTTAATGTTATTCATTTTTAATTTTTTTTAACTACTTGCTTTTTATTTTAATAAATACAATTTTAATCTAGAAAATTTTAATTATTATTTAATAAAGCAAAAATCTATGTATAAAAAACAAAAGCCTAATGTATCTCACAGCATCCCAGGGAACAGGATTTGAAAGAAATATAAGGCAACATTTGTGTCATAGAAAATAATTTGATTTCCATATAATATTAAGGATAAAGAAATCGAGCTTGTGGATCACTACCGGTGGCCATCAGGAACTCGCCTTCGCATACCAACTCACTCCCAACATACGCTTTCCCTTCAAGCTTTGCTACTCCAAATCGCTTATGCATCTTCATAAGTGTCATCCTCATAACCAAAGTATCTCCGGGAATGACCGGTTTCCGAAACCTCACTTTGTCGACTCCGGCCAAAAAGAAAACTTCCCCAGAAGTTCCCTTCACATCGGGTTCCAGAATAACTGCTCCTCCAACTTGTGACATTGCCTGGACCCAGCAAAATATTTTTGTTAGTACATACTAATAGTAAACATGCAGTCATCGGTTTAGTATACAGGAAATAGATCATCTAAAAACCATTGACTTTTAGTAATTTGTAAACATGTATATTAAAAATTAGGAAAGCTGAATATATATCGTATTTGACACACTTATTTTAGTTCAAGTAATATAATAAGTAATTATAAAGATGGCTTCATGTGATACTAAAACATGCACATAGCAAAGAAGAAGCTAAGTCAAATCAATTTCAATTTTTTTTTTTTTTGGTCGCACACAATGATTACAATAGTAAAATTCTCCAACGTTCTATTAGTGTTGTGAGTTGTACTTTCAATTGTAATTCATTTTGTAATTGCTGATCCAGATACTTCAATTATTTTTTATATTTTCTTAAAGTCGTCAAATTTGAAAAAGTTAAAAAGGAAAGAACATCTCTTTTTCAAGTACTCAATTCAACACAATTTTAAAGGTTTGGTTCAATCAAACTAGTTAGAGAATCACAATTTTATCACTGCTTATATTGTATAAAGACTTGATTATTGGTTTATGCATGTGATTGAGAGAGAATTATTTTATTCATTAGAGGAATTTGTTAAAGTGTAAATTATTTTGTAAATAAATTGTTTTTTTTTTTTAGTTTTTAACTAAACTTTTAAGGGGAGAAAATTAGTGGAAGAGTGAATCTAGTGGTATATATAGACGCGATGCTACAATATGTTAAGTGAATTAGATTTAAATGACATTTGAACTATTAATTTATTTTGGATTATTCTCCAAATAAAACTTAACAAGCACAATAAAAAAATTTCGAATTGTATTTTGAATTTTTGTGTAAATTATTTTTATTTTTCAATTTTAATTATATATTTATAGCTCAAAATCCAAATTTAATCCTGAAAAATATTTTTTTTAAAATAGACACTAAATACATCCGTTTCAACGTATATTCATAACTACTACAGAGCAAAGAAGAACTAACTAAAAGGCAAAAAGAAACAAAAAAAGAAAAAGAAAAAGTTGAGTACCTCAATCATAAGAACACCGGGCATTATAGGCCTCTCAGGGAAATGGCCAGGAAAAAAGTTATCATTTATAGTCACATTCTTTATACCAACAACTGAAACGCCTGGATTATATTCTATTATTCTGTCCACCAACAAAAATGGGAACCTACAAAATAAAAACAAAAAATAATAATACACCATTTCATATTTGAGTTTGGTAAAGCTAAGGTACCAAATAGTATATTATTCCAAATTTATAATAAATAAATAAATAAAGCTAAACAGAAACTATAAATCAAAACTTGAGAGTTTAACTTCACCTGTGTGGTAATCTTTCTCTTATTTGATTAATGTCCATAACAGTAGGATAAGGTGGGAACCCTGAAACAAATAAACAAACCCAACTTTAAGAAATAATAATTGGGATGAAAAGGAGGGGGGGGGGGAAGGGTCTACTTTTCTCCATCGGGGTGTCCTCGTGTGTGTTTTCGGGTACATTTAACGAGCAATGAAGATATGAATTAGAGGGGTGGGTGAGTTTTAGAGAGAGTGATGGACATCCGAGCGAACGCCTTCCGAGTTGACTCAGTGAGCCGAGAGTTAAAGATGGGATGCAGTTGGAGGAAACTACCGCCATTGGTTGAGAGCAGCTGAGGAAAGGTGGAAGTTGCATGTGTTATTGAATTTAGATGAGATGGGTAAAACTGAAACCTGCTCATACTCATGTCATGTTGTTTATAATTAATATTTTTTTACCAGAATTTATAATTAGTATTAGACACGACAATATAAATATTTGAATATCTCGGCTAAATTACGCGACTAAATGACCAGAAAAGCCCAATTTTTAAAAAAAATTACAGAAATAGGCTGTTTTTTTCATAATTACAGAAATGGTCCGATTTCCCAAAAATGTGTTGAGCTGGAGTGGTTTTCAGGAAAAACACAAAAAAGTGTGTCTAGTTCAATGCTTTTTTCCCTACTGACATGTAAAATGCACCCACATCAGCGCACTTTTGTAAAGCGCTTCCACGTACGCACGCTTTTGCCCATGCTCCAACGATCAATTCCAACGACTATTTCAACTAGCCGTTGGCCCCCCAACAGTAATAAAAAAAAAGTATAACCCCCCCTCACACACACACATTTCTCACAATTCTCTCCTAAATCTTTCAAATTTCTAAATCAACTCTAAAGAATCTCTCAAATAGTCTCTTAAATTTTTTTCCTAAATTCTATTTTTATCTAAATTATTCTTTTTGTTATTTTTTATTAGTAATTTCAAGAAATAGGTTTTTTTATTAAAAATTTGTTCGAGTTCAACTATATATTTAGCAATGGCCGGGTCTCTAATCCGTCTTAATAACAAGCACATCTCTTTCAACCAATTGCAAATTGTAAGAATAATTTTTAATAAGTTTTAATCTTTTTAAATTTTTTTATTTCATAGTTATAATTGAACTTAATATTTTTTATAACTTTTATGTAAATAGTCGGAAGATTGAATTTTGCAATGTCATATTCATAATCTACCCGGTCCTCCATCATCGTTGATCAAAATATATTTGAGGGAAGCCGGTTTTTTACGCGTAGCCCTTGTAGGTCGAGGGTGTAAGTTGGACCCGAAACTCATAAGCGCGTTGCTGGAGAGGTGAAGACCCGAGACGCACACATTCTATCTTCCTTGCGGTGAGTGTTACTATCACTCTAGAGGACGTGCATTTACAGTTGGGGTTACCCGTGGACAAGTTAGTAGCCACCAGGTCTGTTCAGTCTATTGATTCGGAAACCATATGCTACAATCTTTTGGGTGTGGTTCTAGAGATGATTTACGGAGGTCAGATCGAAATGCCTAGTTATGAAATAATTTCGTGGAGCTAGCGGAGGATTCGACTAAAGAGAGAAGAGAACGATAAGCTCGAACGTACATCCTTCAGATTATTGGGGGTATTTTGATATCAGATAAGTCACGAAACCTTCTACATCTAAGGTGGTTGTTGAAACTCGTCTATTTTAGAAGAGTTGGTGAACTCAGTTGGGGTTTGCCATGTTGGCGACATTTTACCAAGAGATGTGTCGGGTGACAAAACCAGAAAAAAACAAAATTGGTGGTTGCCTTTTACTATTACAATTATGGGCTCGGTACTGCTTCCTATTTTTACGTCCTCGAGTGAACTACCCGTATACATTCCCACTCGTAACAAGGTAAAATTCAGTAGATATTACCATTATTAAATTGATTTAAAATAAAACTATTATGCTAATAAGTTATTTAAATAGGTAGAACCATACCCCGAGCCATGTGCGATTACCTACTAAGCTTGAAGATATACGGCTTCTATTAGACCAACGATTGGAAGCAGATGTATGTATTTATTTAATTTTGGACTATATATAAATAACGTAGTCGATTTCATATTTAGTATTCAGTAGTATGTATATAACTAATGTTTTGATCACGTTCATATAGATTGATTGGACACCATACAAGGACCCGGCATTCGGGCAGTAATTCTTGAGGAATTTTTGGTAAATCCCAACATCTAGCAGGTTAAGGATCCATTAGTAGTATATGCTACCGTAGAGATGCACGAGACGGATAGAGTGTTGCGACAGTCTAGATTCCAACAACTGATTCCCATGGCACCTCAAAAGCTTAATGATCTGCATTATATCGACTTACAGCGGCCGGATATAAATTGGCCGGTATTCCACTTTCAATATATCAACATGTAGAATAATTGGTATGATTTTTTACCTACTCGTGACACAATTCTCGTTCTGGAGTTAGCATGCAATCTGGATTACATGCTATGGTTTAGGATTCATGGCAAGCCATATTTGTTAGAGGAAGAGATGAGGCGTCGGCATCCCCATACGAATAGTCCACGACAGCCCCCTTTAAATCCAAGGGGTGGCAAGGCGAGCCCATCATCGGTGCTCACACAAGAACTGACCCCGATGGCCTCAGCACTGATGGCCTCACCATACCCCATTCAGTATGTACCGCCTTATTTTGGTCTATATCCTAACCTTTTTATTTTCACACAAACACAAAATGTTGCACCACATTTTTCTGCTCCTAGTCATATGTCAGGTTGGACTGTTGGCCATCCATCCTCAATGTGGTACACACCTCGGCCATCTCATTTCTTGATAACGGTGATGCCTACAACAATGTATAGCCTTTAGAAAGTACCCATGTTGGTCACTTGTCGTCGCTTAGCTGTAGACCGATACTGCTGGTAGTAGTTGGACGCAACGTGCCTTAGACAATATCGATGGTATGTGTGATCCCAGAGGCTTTCCTGTCATTCAATTGCGAATAATATTCTAGTTCCCCAATTCGATATGACGTATATTTCAGGTTGGAGGCAGACATGCCTCCTTAACGTAGAT
The DNA here is from genome assembly GCA_005393395.2 of Gossypium australe. Taxonomy (NCBI): domain Eukaryota; kingdom Viridiplantae; phylum Streptophyta; class Magnoliopsida; order Malvales; family Malvaceae; genus Gossypium; species Gossypium australe. The sequence continues at coordinate 34,175,347 of CM016623.1, read as the reverse complement.
AGAAAGAAATCTCATTCGTCTACTTTCTCCCCCAGTGTTGTTACAAACACAATTGAAAGGATCTTCCGATTACTAACCTGTGCCACAGCCAACAACAACCGATAGGTATATCTACCGTACATAAAGATACTGTCTATTTGTACCAATGACTTGCAGTACTGGAATGCATTTCGGCATTACTTGAAGGTCCAAGGCCTTCTAATTAGCTATCCACGCCTTATTGTACGAAGGTGTGCAATTGAATTGGCTATGAATATTGGCAATTAAAACCAACACAGCAGTCCTTGGATCTGCTTTCACTATCGGTAGTATTAGGCTCACGATCATATCTGAATCCAACTTCGGATGATCCCATGAAACACCTACAACCCCACAAGTACGTTAAATTAATTGGAAATAACCCTAAACCCTAAATAAAACCCTAATAACCTAGTGATATTGTACCAAAGGCAACACATGTATGTGGATCGGTGAACTTTTTTATCATTCATAACCCCATCTTCTTCTTAACAAAAGCCATGATTTTTTATGAGCAGCTATTGTCTCGTATATCATACTTTCTCTCGAACTTCTTAGATTTGGATTTAACTACGTGGAAGTTAACCCCGTTCATAATGATGTATCACTTCAATGCTACGAGAAAACCATCTTTATTGGAAAACTCCCTGCCCACTTCCAAATCATCTGAATCCAACGGTCACTTCTGTGGTCAGGCCTTCTATGTGGTAGTTTTGCAAACTCCAGTGCATCCTCTGAAAGGTCGACATTATGCATGTGGGTTGGCAACGAGTACACTGTGAATCGTGGATCTTCTTCTTTTTCATTTTCACCCCCATCACCGTTTTCAAGTTTAATTGGAATAGGCTCCAATTCAGAAAATAATGTAACTTTTGAACTGTCGACACTGAGCTCCCGGGGTGGATCCACATTGTTTAACATCGACCCACTGAGGTGCATGTCCCTTCCACTAATTGAGTGTCGTGCAGGGGTCGTGTATTCTGTTCTACCACCAAAACTCAATGGTTCAGTGTTCTGCCTCCCACGATTGAAATCTAAGGCTAAGACGGATGAGTGTCTTCCCATTAATGATTCCGGGATATCATAATGGAAACTTTCTAACAAAGTGATTGGACTATTGACATTTTCAACCATTATCGCCTCTCAAACAGGAAGAGATGTTGAAGTCACAAGTCCTTCATCTAGCCTTAAAAATTCCACATATAACTCAAGAAATGATGATCCACTATCGAGGTGCATCTGCACCATCACCTCCAAGCCCCGAGCACATTTGATATCAAATGAGTCATATCTCACGGGATCGACCGAAACAAAAAATTAATACTTAATAGATGAAACTCTCATTGCCATAGATCCGAAGATTTTTTGCCTAATTATTTTACGAAGTTCTGTCAACTCTATGTTCTGGTTAAAATCTAGTCACGTTGTGTTCTCTGATAAAAAAATCACGCCGTTCTCAGTGTCACAGACCTCACCTTTGTAATAAATAATAACACTAATTCATCCACTCATTTTCATCCAAATTATCTGTTGAGAGAAATTTGAAACATGAAATATTAACATAAAAAATCAAAACATTATGTAATAAAAATAATACTTCAAATAAATATTAACACAAAAAAATCAACTTATACCTTCCCTACGAACTTTTATTCTTCTAAACTTTTTCAATTTCTAGTGCTCCAACTTATGCCACCAGAGGCTAAAATATGGGTTATTTATAGCCTAAGGCATAGCATCCCACTCCATTCTATAAAATACCCCGAATAGTGGGGGTTGAAATTTGTAGAGGAAAAACACTCCAAGCAGGACGCACTATCAGAAGTAGTACTGAAAAGGGCGTCCAGCTGGAAGCGTTTTTAATACTTTTGCTAATAGTGCATCTTGTTTGGAGCATTTTTTTCTCTACAAACCTCAACCCCCACTATTCGGCGCATTTTTCACAAACCTCATCCCGAGAATCTCGGGATATTTTTTCAGAACCATCTCCTCAAATTTATTTTTTCAAAAGCAGCAGTACTGAAAAAGGCGTCCAGCTAGAACTGTGTTTAGTACTTTTGCTGACTGCGCATCCTACTTAGAGCATTTTTTCTCTACAAAACTCAACCCATCTTGTCAAAATTATTTCTTCAGAACCCATCCCCTCAAAATTATTTTTTCAAAACCCAAATTGTACCCATCTTTTTAGAATTCCTAAACCCTAAAAATTAAATAAAACCCTAAACTGTAATTAATAAATACTTAAAAATAAATAAAACCCGTAATTAATAAACACTTAAAAATAAATAAAACTCTAAACCTAAACACTTAAAATTAAAAAACCTTAAATCCTAAACCTAATTTCATAAACCTATTTAGTAATTAGGGCACTGGGAGAAAATGTAATGACCCAAAATTCATGGGCATCGGAAAAGTGCAATATCGGGCCTCCGTCTTAGTAAACCGAATTAGTAAATATTATTAGAAATATGTATGAGTCTAGTGGTGTTTCTAATTAGGTTTTTATTAAGTGAATTTAGCTTAATTTAGAGTAATTAGTAAAAAGGACTAAATTGAATAAAGGGTAAAAGTTTAATTATAGATTAAAATAAAACAAAGGGGATTAAATAGGCAATTATGCCTATTTCATTAGGCGAGGCGGCAAATGGGTATATATTATATATTATTATTATTATTTATTATTGTGGTTTTATATTAAATTATTATTATTAAATTAAATTAAAATAGTGACAAATGTATGATAATGATAATAAACATGTGTAAAATACATGAAAAATACACTTGTAATATATTTTTATATTTTCTTAAATAATAAGTAAAAGATATTTATTAATTATTATTATCTTATGAAATAAAATCAATAAAGACAAGTGTAAGGTGATGACAAAATATAAGTGTGTTAATTAAAATATGAACATTTGTAATATATGTATTTAATTTACTTATTATTTAAGTAATAGATATTTGTTATAATATATATTATATTATTATTAAATTAAATAAATATAATATAAAGAAAGTAAATAAAAGAAAGGTTAAAAAGAAACAAAGCATAAAAGAAACAGAAAGCTCAAACGAAAAGGGCGAAAGAAAGGAGAAAGAAAAGAAAAAGGAAAAACTAGGGTTTTGATGCGTAAAGCTTATTTTGGTAAGTCAGTTAAGTCATTTTCTTTTAATTTTGATGTTTTAGAAGCTTTAGAACAAAGTTTTGTTAAAATTAAGTTGAAGTTTTGGAAGTTCCTAGGTTTTTGAACATAATTCATGTTGAAAAAAAATGATGAATTAGGGGTTTAATTGATAGAATTTCTAGTTAGAATTGATAGAGGGACTAAATTGAAAGAAATTTGAATTTAGGGTTTTTAATATGAACATTGGAATAGCCAAGTTGAATATGGCAAGAGATTAAGTAGAAATGAAGTGTGAATTGAGTTAGAAAAGTAAATGAGTTTAGTTAGGACCAAATTGAAATTAAGATAGAAATTCAATAGAAATTCAATAGAAATTCAATTATTTAATATAGACTGGTGTTGCATTAATAGTGAAAAATTATTTTAATTTTTCGTAGCTAATAAAGAACCCGAGGCAACGGCACAGAAAGGAAACGAGAAGATCATCGATGAGTAATTGCGAATTTCGGGTTTGTATTACTATAATTCAAACTACTATTTAGTTAATATTATATTTAAATTTTTATGTATGGTAAGTAAATTATAAGGTAAGTATTACCATTGACATAAATGAAATTAAAATAACGTATGAATATGTTTGAGTATTTAAATCGTTTATTGGTTGGATAGTGGAAAAAAATGTATTAAATTGAATTGTGATTAAATTGAAAGGTGTGTTTTGAATTGAAATGAGATTGAATTGAGAAATGATTTGAATACCATATTACTAGTCAGCCTGAGTCGGATATAGTTGGCATGCCATAGGATTTGGAAGAGTTCAGGGGACTTTTCGGTTTGGCCGAGGAGATACTAATGTTACTATATTTCTTCGGATTATCAGAAGAGGCATTTAATGCCTTTCTGGTGTGTTTGGGAGGATTATTTATTTTGGTGTGTTTGGTTGGAATCCGTGTATCCGCTAAGGTCCAAGTCTTGTTAATAGGGGTAATTAAATGAAAAAGAAAATGAATAAATCTTGATTTGAATGAGTTGATGGAAGAAATGAGATAGTGAAATTATGAATCGAAATGTGAAGTGAGAATGAGATATGAGATTTGAAAGCATGAACTTAAGGTTCATGAATTGATCAAAAATGCAAATTGTTGATATATGATATCTGTTGATAGACTATTATAAATGAGATATCAAATTGATTGTAAAATTTGTTCTTATGATTTTCTATATTACAAGTTGATGTTATAATTTATTAATGTTATATAATTTGAATTATGGTAATACCACTGAGTATAGACATAATTAGCGTACGGTTGTTTCTGTACGCAGGTTAGTAGAAGTTAAAGGTCCCGGTTCAGCATCTAGATCGATATCGACTTCAGCACAACTTTGGTGATGTACTTTTCCTTTTGGTAAATGTGGCATGTACCTAGGTTATATTCATGGGTCATATGATTTTAATTATAAAGTATGGATGGTTTGTAATGTTTTGAACTTAGTCTAAGTGAAATGGTAAAGAGTATACTATAAAATTTGGTATTAAGATTGAATGGAAAATGAATGAAGTTATTAGTAAATTTTGAATGATATTATGAATGTTTAATTATTAAATTATAGTGTTAATGAATTGATTATGATTTAGGTGTATTTGAGTATAAATTGTTTTGGTTGTGCCATTGGTTTTTGATTGGTTGTGGTCTGAGATTGTAGGGAAGGTTAGATGTTTATAAAGGGGTTATATTGAGTTAAAAAAATATGAAAAATTTTTGGAGCACCCGATCAAGTCTCGATTCACTTCTAATTCGTATTTTGGGCTTCGACGGTCCATGAAAGGGACTTAATGCATGTATTAAATTATAAATGTTAATTAATTGTACAATATTCGTAAGTTGTCCACAATGTCCGATAATGCTCCGTAACCCTATTCCGACGACGGTTTAGGGTTAAGGGGTGTTACAAAAAAATAGGGCAAAAGCATGCCTACGTGGAAGCATTTTACTAAAGCGTGCTAACCTAGGCACATTTTACATGTTAGTAGGGAAAAAAGCGCTGAGCTGGACGCACTTCTCTGCATTTCCCTTGAAAATGACTCCAGCTCAACACATTTTAGGGAAATCGGACCATTCCTATAATTATGGAGAAAAATGAACCATTTCCCCTTTTTTTTTTTGAAATGAGCATTTTCTGGTCATTTAGTCAAATTAGGCATTTATGCCATTTTTTAATTCATCTTTTAGCTTTTTTTTTAATTAAGAAAATAGGTCATTTTTGGAGAGAGAGTGTGAAAGCATGTCTATCTGGGTACGTTTTCCTCCAACAGTCAATTTCCCAACAACTTTTTAAACGTTGGAAATGATAAAACTTTTTAAGGGCCAATGGTAACTTTTTGTTTCCTGTAAATATCAGACCATTTTTAATTCTTTCCACTCAAATTCAACTCTCTCAATTTTATGAAGTTTTGTTCTAAATTTTTCGATACACTTGTTTAAAAATATTATAGTTTTATTTAGTTATTTCGTATATTATTCATTTCAATTAAATTTTCAGGAAATGGCAAGCTCTCTGACTTGTTTCGATGACAAGCACATTTCTGCTGCTGAAGCGATAATGGTAAGACGAACTTTTAAATTTTGTTTTTTTCAATTAAGTTAAAATTGAAGTTATTTATTTTTAAAATATTTTAAATTAATTTATTTTTTTATATAAATAGGCGGATGATCATGTTTTTGAATGGTTCAAACATAACTTGTCAAAGAGCCAAGACATCAAAATTCGAGGTTACTTGCAAGACGTGAGATTCTTGCATGTGTCTCATATGCTCAAGGGCTACAAACTCGATTTTACACTCATTAGCGCGTTGGTGGAAAGATGGAGGCCCGAGACACATACTTTTCATCTTCCATGCGGCAAGTGTACAAACACACTAAAGGACGTAGCTTTAAAACTCAGTTTACCTGTGGATTGGCTAGTCATTACGGGGTCAGCGATCGTTCCCGGTAAAGAGGATCTTTGCAAGGCATTTTTAGGAAAGGTGTTGAATAAGTTTCAAGGTGGTCGGATAGATATGAAGTGGTTGGAAACCAATTTCAAAGACCTTCCTCCGAACGCGCCTGACATCATCAAAGAATAATACGCCTTAGCATTCATCCTGAGGGTAATTGGGGGCATTTTAATGCCCGATAAATCTAGAAATTTGGTACACATATGGTGGCTACTACACCTATTCAACTTTAAAGAATGTGGATGACTAAATTGGGAATCAACCGTGTTGACCACGTTGTACCGGGAGTTATGTCAGGCGATGAAATCGGATAAGATGTTGATCGGTGGTTTCTTGCTCCTGTTGTAGTCATGGGCATGTGGCAGCTACCATTTCTACATCCCTGAGTGAACGACTCATATATGTTCCTATTGGTGATAAGGTAAAATTTATTTGATAATAATATGTAGTTAGTATAGTAAATGTTGTTTATTTATTATATGTTTGAATTAACATATCGCTTGAATAAGTGGAACCATAGGCCGAGCTCCGTGGGACTATCAGAGCAACTCAAAGATATCAGGCTATTGTTAGATCAATGCTCAGAAGCCAAGGTTAGTTACTAATTTTTTTCAAACCGAGGAGGAACTAAAGCTAAACTAAGCTGAAGTGTGTGTATCCTCTCTCCTCAACCAAATTTGGTTATTTTTAGCAGCCAATTTTTTACCCTCAATATGCCCAAAATGCCCTTGAACGAGCCTTCACTGATTGGTGCTTTGATTGGACAAAAACTACCATTGGTGTCATTTTTTGTCCTCTTACAATGTCGGTGTCGCGATTACCAAGGACAGGATATCGCGATACCGTCAACAAACTTGACTTGGGGTGCTCCTTGGGCAGGTGGGTATCACAATACTCACAATGGACATCGCGATACCACTATAGGTGGTTTTCATCTTTGGAGCCTGTTAAAGGTATTGTGATTCCTAGGGTAGATATCGTGATATTCGCTCCTTTAGTGATGTTCTCGCTCAATTTCGGCCTCTAACATGTCCCTACAACTCTCACTAATATATTAGGGCCCCTAACCTGCCACCAAATGTAGTAGTTATTTTAGTATATTTCCGCGCTTAAGGAGCTTGTTGTCTAGTATTTTTATATTTATTTATTTCATTTTCAGTAATTAGTACTTGGGTAGTAAAATTTAATAAAATAAGTGTTTTTAACACATTTGGTGAGTGTTAGTAACCTATTAGGCTGACATGGGCCTTAGGTAGTTCTAATATGTTAATTTGAGTGTGCAAGATGTTGAATTTAGGGCTCAATGGACATAGGAACTTGGGACGAGTGATGTACAAGCTTCTCGAGCTGCTAAAGTACGACACAGACTCATGAACTCAGAAATTACATGTCTTGTCGTGTCATGGCTTGTGCATGGCGTAACATAGGACCAACGTGGAGCCCAAGTCTTTCAAGGCTATTTCCGTCCACATAATGAAACTTATACGAAGGCCTAGGACGTACTGAAGACCTAATTCGGGCTGCTAACACTTCTATAAATAAAACTTTAGGGGTTTGATGTAACTAAGTCATCTTAGAAGCATCCAAAAACCCTCGTAGTTTAGGAGTAAGATTTAGATTTAGTTTTCTTTTATTTTCTTAAAACACTTTGTTTTTTTTTTTTTCTCTTGGAATCAATTTTGATCCAAGATTTCTTTTATAATATCAAAGTTATTCAGTTTATTTTCTTTTTCAAGCTACGATTCTTGTTATCCCAATCAAGAGATTTCCTACTCCACGCTTCAATCGACATCAACAAGATTATTCTATATCTCTTTTCTCTTTTGGTTTATTTGTGTTATTTACTTGTTTATTTCAATTGAGATTGAGATGATGAATAAAATCATGAGTAGCTAATTCCCTTATGGGAGCTTAACGAATGGATGGGGAAGTCATTAACGGAGGATTAAGGGTTTCCTATAGAATTAGTTGGTATAAATTACGCATTCTTAAACCCTAGGCTTGACAACCTTAGGAAGTACTCAAAGGTTGAACGAGGTCGGGAGATAAGCTTGCCAAGTAAATTGTAATTTATCCTGGTTGAGAAAGTGAGGTCAAGAGATAAGCGGATATCAATCAATTAATAATCAGTTAGACGCCAAGAGGTAATGATTGGTTAGTTAATAGCTAATTCACCCTAAAATCTGAATCCAAAGTTAATTAAAACCCCTAAAATGAGTTAACTTTCCTAATTGATTTAATTGGTTTAGTTGTTTGTTTATTTTATTATTTATTTATTTCAATTATCTAGTTCCTAATATTTATCTCTTTTATGAATTATCGTAATATAGAATTCAATTACTATTATTTAGACTTATTATTGTAAAGATGTTTTCAATAGAGCTAATTCATCCTCCCTTGGGTATTATCCTCGAAATACTTCATTGTGTTCTGTTGTAACGCAATACTATACTAGAATTTGACCTGTATACTTACACACATCGCTGCTTTAATTTCATATATATTTGGTGTAGCATTTTCCAGTAAAACGTTCACAGGTTCGGTGGTGGTCAGCCCCAATGACATTATTGGCCAATTTGGGTCTCAAAATAAGTAAAAAAAGGCATTTACACTTATTAAATTGAAATCCTAAAAACTATGAAAATCTACATAAGCGAAACTATTTTGCTCGAAAACAAGCTCCTCAAGTATATCAAAAGAGCCTAATTTTCCATATTAAATTACGACAGATCAAACTCATTTGTGGAGATTCACACTTGGAGTGTAACGGCCTAATTTAGGGGCTAGTCAGAACAGTGGTCTCGGGACCACTAATCTGGGGTCGGAGAAAATTATTTTAATTTTATTTCATGGGTTATGGCATGATTATAAGGGTGCATGAAAATTTTGATACTTTAATTTTAGCGATTTCATGCTTAATCGCGAAAAAGGACTAAATTGCATAAAGTGTGAAAGTTCTATTTTATTGGCTAGAGGTTTCTAATAGCTAAGGAATATTAATTGGAGGTCCCTAATGTGCAATTAGACCTTTCTAAGGTTAATAGTTGATCATAGGGGACAAAGAAATAATTTTTAAATGAATTAGGTGAGGTTTTGGTGGTAAATTGTCTAGAATAAAATAAAATAAATAGAAGAAAATATATCATCCTTTCTTTCCCTTCTCTCCACCAAAATTTCTCAAGGAAAACGACCATGGAAGCTTGAAAATTTTCAGCAACTCCTCACCTCTACAAGTAAGTCATCTTGATGATTCTTTTTGATGATTTTTGTACTTTGGGAACCCCCAAAGCTTGAGCTAGCTAATGAGTGGACTATTTTACAAAATGGTTAAGAGTCTAGGGACTTGCCATGAGAGAGTTCATGTTGTTTGCTGCATTTTTATGGAAGAAAATGAGTCTTAGTTGTTAGATGAACAACTTTTGTGAAAGGTGTTACCATGAAAACACCTAAAAGAACCTTTTTGTAAAAGTTATGAAATAAGTGGTAAATGTGTGTAATAGTTGAAATCTTGAGTTGCTATAGAAGGGAATATGAATTGGATAGGCTTGAATAACAAAGAAATTGGATGGAGATCGATATACGAGCCTAGGGGCAAAATTATAATTTTGCCAAAGTTTAAGGGTAAAATGGTAATTTTGCCAAAGTAGAATTTTTGAAATGTATTGATTAGTGTGCTGATTAAATGAGTAAATTTTATTGTTATAGATCAAAGCAAACGAGATTCGGACTAGAACGGGAGAAAAGAGAAACGTGGACAAATAGGTCCTTTTTTACCCTTTTTAGTATCGAGGTAAGTTCGTGTGCCATAATGCAATCTCATGTGAGGTATTTAATATTTCAATGTTGAATGAATTGTATATTGTCTTCATGAATATATATTAAATATGTTTTGATGAGATGTCAAGAATTGAAAATCTTCAATTGAACTTAAGCATGGAATGAAAGGTAAATATCATACTACTATGATAATTAAGGTCACGTGTAAGACCATATTTGGAATATGGCCTCGGTGTGAGATTTTGTATAAGACCATGTCACGGACATGGCATCGATATGATATTTCATGTAAGACCCTATCGGGAATATGATGTTGATATAATACTAAATGTATGAGACTCGAGAGTATCCTTTAGCATTTTGAATGATTCAACAGTTACGTTGAAAATGAGAAAGTATGTGGACATGTCATGAGTGGTACAGGTCTGTGCCCAGAGCTCATTGGAAGTGAATTCGGTATGTGATGAACCCATGGTAAGTTCATGTGTAAACGAAGCCTCTTGATTGCATATGTTATACCTATTAACGCATTTTGTGAATGCGAATGATTATTGTAGTTGAGCATTCGAAATAGGAAAAAGAATGTGGATAAATATCTGTGAGCGTGTAATTAAATGGTGGGCTGTGTGCGATACCACCTTAATATTTATTATTATTTCGAGGTGATTTCGAGAAACTTGACTAAGTGAAATTTTGCATGTGGCTTTGTGGTGATAAATGCAGGGTTTAAATGCTAGTAAAGGTGAACAATGTTTTACGTTATGTATTTGTGATATGTGAAGGTTTGGAATGAGTAAGCATTACGAATGATTGAATGAGTAACCATGAGCTTAGATGTAAATCTCATTATAATACCTTTTTGGTGGGGTAAAATAAATGAATATCAGTAGTTGATTTATATTTGCATATGAACTTACTAAGCGTTATTGCTTACTCCTCTTCCTTTCCTATCTCTTATAGGTTAACTTAACTAGCTCGGGTTGGAGATCGCTGAAGATGCTTTCACACTATCGAGCAATCACTTGGGTATAAGTTTTCAAGTTTTCTTGAGATATGGCATGTATAGGGATATTATCTTTTGTTTAAATAAGTCATAGTTAATGTAGCCAAATGTGTTGGCCTATAACGATTGATGGATCAATTGTGTGTAGCCACATATGATGGCTTATGTCGTTTGTATTTATGCTAGCGAGAACGCTCCCTCATATATGGGAAGATAGTTTGATTTTCATGGTTAAAATGTTAAAATTTAAGTATTATAACTGATGGTTTGAGAATGATATGTGATGATGTGTGAATGTATGCAAGTTAGGGTGGCTAAATGGCTTGGAAAATAGCCTTGAATTGGTCCACACAGGTAGACATACGGGCGTGTGTTTAGGCCGTGTGTGACACACAGTTAGTCCTATGGGTGTGTGACTAGGTCGTATGTCCCCTACATGTTAATGTTGCAAGTTAGTGTCTAGCCTAGGTCGTGTGCCCCTTATAAAGTTGCTGACGTCATAAACAGAATACCCAGGTTTTCACACACGGGTGAAGACATGAGCGTGTCTAGGCAGTGTGGTGGACACGGGCCAAAGACATGGGCGTGTGTCCGATCGTGTGAAAACCCCTATAGGTTCGAAGTGAAAATAAATTCCACATGGATTAGGAACATGGTCGTGTGTGACCACACGGCTTGCCCACACTGGCGTGTGGCCCCTATTTAGGCAAAATTTTTCTAAGTGCGTGAAAGTTACCGGTTAAATTCCGAGACCTTCCGAATGTATGTTTAAGGCCTCATAGGCCTATGATAAGGATGTTATGCATATGTATGAGAAGTCTTAAGTTGGAAATGAAATTTTAAACCCAAAGTTGTATGTTCAAGCAAGTTAAGTCCGGTAATGCCTCGTACCCTATTCCGGTGTTGAATATGGGGAAGGGGTGTTACATTTAGTGGTATCAGAGTTATGGTTTAGTCGGTTCTTGGACGAACCTAGCGTACGAGAGTTTAGCTATACATGCCATATTACTACTCATGATAGTGTGACTGGCTCTAGTGAAAGTGTTTTGTTAAGATAGATATGATTCCCAACCGAGCTATTTTCGATAATACTAAAAATGATAATGAGATAACTGAAATGTGCTTATGATGTGATGAAATTCAGAAAGGTACGAATGGAAGTTTATAACATATGTGTAACAAGGTACAAAAAGAGATAATCATAAGTTGAGGAATGTGAAAAATATGGAACAAAATGAAAGTTATATGGTGATAAGTCTATCCATGTTGGTTCAACATGCATTTGGTGTAATATGCTGAACATGTTTGATTAAGTGAATATGATGAGTAAACTTACCCAGTGAACAGGATATGTGTGTATGTACATTTGTTTGAATAATGTATAATCAGTATGTCTACATAGTTGAATCTCATATGTGACTCTTAAATTAGATGATGTATAATGTTTTGTTTTATGACACTGTTATGAATCCACAAATATTATAATGGTGTGAGAGTTAAACTGGGAAGTTAAATTAAGTAGAACGCAGGAGATGAGTATGGTCACTCATGGAAGAAATGATGGATAAGACCATGGTTGGACCATGGCAGTACATGCGATCCCATATAAGACCATGTCTGGGACATGACATTGGCATCGATACATGATCCTGTATAAGACCATATCTGGGATATGGCTTCGGTATTGAATATGAGAATCGTATAAGACCATCCGGGATATGACACCGATACTTGTTGTGAGATTCCGTATAAGACCATATCTGGGATATGGCATCGGCATTGAATAGTGATTCCGTGTGAGACCACGTTTGGGACCTGGCTTCGGTATGAAATCGTGTAAGACCATGCCTGAGGCATGGCATCGACGTACGATCTCGTGTAAGACCATATCTAGGATATGGCATCGGCATCAACATGTATTTCCATGTAAAATCGTATCTGGGATATGGCATTGGTATTGATATGAGATTTCGTGGAAAACCATAGCGAGACTATGGCATCATGATGACATGTAAGATTATAACTAGGTTATGATATTATGATATGAGTAAGACCATAGTTGGACTGTGGCAATCAAGTAAACGACGTACTCAAACCCATAAGACGTTATCTAACTTGATAAATGATGGTAAGAGAAATTGGGGTTAAATGTTGAGTACTTGAATAGATATTAATATGGAGCTTAAGTAAAACCACTGTTTGAAATTATGGGTGATAGAAACGTTTGTAACATGAGTAAGTGTGAAAAATTTGCTTGGAGCGAGTTGTGTAATTACGATGATATTTTCGTTAATGATGAATGTTAAGTCATATGTGTGTAGTCATGAGAGGCAAGTTAGGGGCTTTACGAACTTACCCCCTTACCAGTGTTGATTTATAACGAGATTTTTATGAGAGTCGAGTTGAATAAGTTCATAAGTGTGAAACTAAAGAGTTCGGTGGTGAAACAATCAGTAATGTGTATAGAGATGAAAGTAGTTGGAAAATGAAAATAGTTTTGAGAAGAAAATTAAAATGTTTTAAAGATTACACTGATTATGCAATGTTAAGAGTAAAGAAAAAGCTAGTCTCGGCTATTCGCCCTGGATGAGCATGAAGCCTAAGGATGTACTTACTGAGATCTTCTCGAATTGATGTTCTTTAGTGAAAGGAATAATAAAGGGTTTACGATGACGGAAATGGTTAGAGAAACAATATTCGAGCTGTGAAAATGTTTGACTATGACAATCAATGGTTGAATAGATTATAACGATTTCTTTGAGTATTCTGTATAGATATCTACTTCCATTCAGGGATTTTGTGGTTGTTCATTTTTATGAAATTATGATTGTGTGAGAATATTAGCTGATTGTAAAATTAGACTAAATTGTTGTCGATTTGATTGGTTCATAATCGGCATTTCTTTATCTCTTCGTAATTCAATTTTGATATTTTAGAGTGAAGTCGGTGAGTAAGACTATTCTTATGTTTTTGCTGATCATGAGTTATCTTTAAAGTGTATTTACCGTTTTTTATAGTTATATCTACTATGATTACGCTTTTAGTTCGATCATAGAAAAGTGATAAATCTGGTATTTGGATACCTCTAATTTTCGTATAAGAAGTTAATATTGACAAAAGTATAAGTAGTGAAATCACAAGTTTCAAGTTGTGCGATGGACTTTTCAAGTAAGTCGAATTAAAGTTAATGCATTCAATTGAGATATCCCTGTCATTCTGAGCCAAGACGATAGCAAAGGTTTTTTATTAGCATAACAAGAGGAATTCAAGGGATTGTGTGTTTGAACTGTATTCTCAGTATGAAGAAAAGAGTAGATTGATTGTTGAGATATGATTTGAGTTATGTGTATATTTAAGCATGCCTCAATAAAGAGAATAAATTATGTGTATTTACGAGTATGAAGCCGGATAGTGTGAATGAGGAAATTAGATTTTTGGAAGCATAATACGAAGATATGTCTATTGAAATATTCTAATCGTATGATGTAAATTACAAGTTGAAGTTGTTCGGATTGAAAAGTATCACATTTATGAAAGTTTGAATGGTCTGTTGTAGGTTAGTAAAGTCAAAGCTATTGAAGGTATTATTAACTGAAAGTTCTAGTTCTAAGTTCAGTTTGAATCGAAAAAGGGAATTTATGATGTTCAGTGATGTGCTATTGAATAAATTGGAAATTGTCTTAATACCAGAGTGTTAAGAGATAGTTTGTATCTTTATATGGTTAAGGTTACATCAAAAAGAACTATTAGACTGGTGATTCAGATATGATCACTTTTATGTCTGTGTTGTGAATTCGATGATATAGTATGATCTATGGAAAGTGTCGTGTTCTTTCTGAATCCTAATGAGCTAAAGTATCTAATGTCGTAGAAAAATTTGAATGTAAGATAGTGATGATGGTTTGAGCTATTGTAGAAAAAAAATGTGTGTAGTTATTGAGTTGTCTTTTGAGAAGTAGATGTAGTACAGATGTCTGGATGGAAAAATCCTCGTTTAATCGATGCGAGTTGGTTACGCGATTGACCTTAGTTGATAATATCCTAATTTTAGCAATGCTAAATACTAAAGCGAGTTTTCCTTGTGAAACAGAGAAGTTCAGAAGAGTGATGGTGAATGGTAATTTAAATAAGTCCAAAACTTACATAGAAGATTTAGTACGAGACTTGGTGGTAGCACGTCTGTTCATCCAAGAATAATGAAAGGAGCAGTCATATGAGTAGGTGTTCTGGTGATTGAGTGTATATGTTATCACGATATTTTTGAGTTTATAACCAGATGTCGATTTGTCGACAGTTAATGGATATTTCAGGGAGAAAATTAGTTCATAATACTATAGACTTTGAATTTGGGTTGGCATGACTTCCCAAAAAGAAGGATGTCATTCGGATTGTAGTAAATTATTCGATGAAGATCTGAATGATCATTTTAGCATGTGCAGAGTTCACAATTGACAGATTACTAAGTATATGTGGCCCAGAGAGAGAGTAATTTAGATTTTAAGGATGTGCATCAATAGTGAGTACTAAAGTTTAAAAGTCATTAGTAAGAGATACATGTATAATTCGATTTGTGATTCTGAAAAGTTGGTGGAAACATTTCATGAATGTTGAAAGCAACTTCTACTGGTAAGATTTTCGGGGACGAAAATCCCTAAGGGGGGAGAATTGTAACAACCTGATTTAGGGGCTAGTTGGAACAATGGTCTCGGGACCACTAATCTGGGGTCGGAGAAAATTATTTTAATTTTATTTCATGGGTTATGGCATGATTATAAGGGTGCATGAAAATTTTAATACCTTAATTTTAGCGATTTCATGCTTAATCGCGAAAAAGGACTAAATCGCATAAAATGTGAAAGTTCTATTTTATTGGCTAGAGGTGTCTAATAGCTAAGAAATATTAATTGGAGGTCCCTAATGTGTAATTAGACCTTTCTAAGGTTAATAGTTGATCATAGGGGACAAAGAAATAATTTTTAAATGAATTATGTGAGGAATTGGTGGTAAATTGTCTAGAATAAAATAAAATAAAGAGAAGAAAAGATATCATCTTTTCTTTCCCTTCTATCCACCAAAATTTCTCAAGGAAAACTACCATGGAAGCTTGAAAATTTTCAGCAACTCCTCACCTCTACAAGTAAGTCATCTTGATGATTATTTTTTGATGATTTTTGTACTTTTGGAACCCCCAAAACTTGAGCTAGCTAATGAGTGGACTATTTTGCAAAATGGTTAAGAGTCTAGGGACTTGCCATGAGAGAGTTCATGTTGTTTGCTGCATTTTTATGGAAGAAAATGAGTCTTAGTTGTTAGATGAACAACTTTTGTGAAAGGTGTTACCATGAAAACACCTAAAAAGACCTTTTTGTAACAGTTGTGAAATAAGTGTTAAATGTGTGTAATAGTTGAAATCTTGAGTTGCTATAGAAGGGAATATGAATCGGATAGGCTTGATTAACAAAGAAATTGGACGAAAATCGATATACGAGCCTAGGGGCAAAATCATAATTTTGCCAAAGTTCAAGGGTAAAATGGTAATTTTTCCAAAGTAGAAATTTTGAAATGTATTGATTAGTGTGGTGATTAAATGGGTAAATTTTATTGTTATAGATCAAAGCAAACGAGATTCGGACCTAGAACGGGAAAAAAGAGAAACATGGACAAATAGGTCCCTTTTTACCCTTTTTGGTATCAAGGTAAGTTCGTGTGCCATAATGCAATCTCATGTGAGGTATTTAATATTTCAATTTTGAATGAATTGTATATTGTCTTCATGAATATATATTAAATACGTTTTGACGAGATGTCAAGAATTGAAAATCTTCAATTGAACTTAAGCATAGAATGGAAGGGAAATATCATAATACTATGATAATTAAGGTCATGTGTAAGACCATATTTGGAATATGGCCTCGGTGTGAGATTTTAGATAAGACCATGTCAGGGACATGGCATCGATATGATATTTCATGTAAGACCCTATCGGGAATATGATGTTGATATAATACTAAATGTATGAGACTCGAGAGTATCCTTTAGCATTTTGAATGATTCAACAGTTATGTTGAAAATGAGAAAGTATGTAGACATGTCATGAGTGTACAGGTATGTGCCCAGAGCTCATTAGAAGTGAATTCGGTATGTGATGAACCCATGGTAAGTTCATGTGTAAACGAAGCCTCTTGATTGCATATGTTATACTTATTAACGCATTTTGTGAATGCGAATGATTATTGTAGTTGAGCATTCGAAATAGGAAAAAGAATGTGGATAAATATCTGTGAGCGTGTAATTAAATGGTGGGCTGTGTGCGATACCACCTTAATATTTATTATTATTTCGAGGTGATTTCGAGAAACTTGACTAAGTGAAATTTTGAATGTGGCTTTATGGTGATAAATGCAGGGTTTAAATGCTAGTAAAGGTGAACAATGTTTTACGTTATGTATTTTTGATATGTGAAGGTTTGGAATGAGTAAGCATTACGAATGATTGAATGAGTAACCATGAGCTTAGATGTAAATCTCATTATAATACCTTTGTGGTGGGGTAAAACAAATGAATGTCAATAGTTGATTTATATCTGCATATGAACTTACTAAGTGTTATTGCTTACTCCTCTTCCTTTCCTATCTCTTATAGGTTAACTTAACTAGCTCGGGTTGGAGATCGCTGGAGATGCTTTCACACTATCGAGCAGTCACTTGAGTATAAGTATTCAAGTTTTCTTGAGATATGGTATGTATAGGGATCTTATCTTTTGTTTAACTAAGTCATAGTTAATGTAGCCAAATGTGTTGGCCTATAACGATTGATGGATCAATTGTGTATTGCCACGTATGATGACTTATGTCGTTTGTATTTATGCTAGCGAGAACGCTCCCTTGTATATGGGAAGATAGTTTGGTCTTCATGGTTAAAATGTTAAAATTTAAGTATTATAACTGATTGTTTGAGAATGATATATGATGATGTGTGAATGTGAGCAAGTTAGGGTGGCTAAATGGCTTGGAAAATAGCCTTGAATTGATCCACACAGGTAGACACACGAGCGTGTGTTTAGGTCGTGTGTGACACACGGTTAGTCCCATAGGTGTGTGACTAGGTCGTGTGTCCCCTGTATGTTAATGTTGCAAGTCATGTGCCTAAGCCATGTGCCCCTTATAAGGTTGTTGACGTCATAAACAGAATACTCAGGTTTTCACACACGTGTGAGGACACGGAAGTGTGTAGGCCGTGTGGTGGACACGAGTGTGTGCCCGACCGTGTGAAATCTCCTGTAGGTTCGAAGTGAAAATAAATTCCACATGGATTAGAAACATGGGCGTGTGTGACCACACGGGCTTGTTCCATTTCAAACGGGCGTGTGGCCCCTGTTTAGGGTTTTTCGGGCATTCTGAGACCTATATATGACAAAATTAAGAAGATAGGAAGGAGTTGCCATAGAATACTCAAGAAAACAACTCAAAAAACACCATTGAAGCAGATTTTGAAGCAGATTTCCATCAAGATTAAAGATTTCCTTTTGATTTCTTTGGATATTATTATGAGTTTCTTTGTTTCTTATGGTTATACTGTATTTTGGATTTTTTATTTGCAAGCATGAACTAATTTTCTAAATACCTAGGAAGATGAACCATATGATGGATTCTGTCGTTTGATTTTTATTTTACACAATAAATACTTAGATCTTGTTCTCAATGATGTGTGCTTAATTCTTGGTTTAATATTTCTGGACTATTGATCCATGTTTGATGTGCTTAAATCAGAGGAGAAATAGACTTTGTTTAAGAGTAGATTTTGCATAATTAAGTGGAGTTGCATGCAATCCTAGAAATAGGATGACATAAATCTATCGGATTAGAGTCAAATCTAATAAGGGAATCCATAACACGAGTTAATGCGATAATAGGGGTTTTAATTAGAAAGAAATTCCAATTAATCAACCTAGAGTTAGTTACTCTCACTCTCGAAAGAGATATTAGCATAATTTAGGGATTTATATAGATCAAGATACTAAGTGAATTGCCTAATTTAGATTGATAATGACAGGTGAAATCTAGGTGAATTCTCTCCTGGGTATTGTTTCACTTCTTGGTTGCTTACTTGATTATTTTCCTGATTTGCTCTTTGTCATGTTCATTAGTTAATTAAATTAGTTAATTTTAGTATTAATTAATCACTCAAATTTATTGGTTAAATAATAGAAAGATGGTATTTACTAGTACTTTTACTCTTCGTGGGAACGATATCTTTGCTCACCTTAGCTATACTATAAATTGATAGGTGCACTTGCCTTAGCTAGATTTTTAGTTGGTTTACGACACGCCAAATTTTTTGGCGCCTTTGCCGAAGGCTAAAATATTAGGAAAATTTTATCTCTATTACTTTAGCCATTTTTTTATTTTAATTTTAATGTTTTTTGTTTTTAATTTAATTTTTTTACATTTTAATTTTTCGTTTGTTTGATTCTGATAGGTTCTTTTGGTTTATGACTAGAGGAAACTCATTGGAACCATTAGTGTTTGATAGTGAAACTGAAAAGACTACTCACAGAAACCGTAGAGAGGTTAGAGAAGCAAATCAAGTTCAACAGATTTTAATAGATGATCAAGAGGAAAAGGATATTACTATGGAGATAGATGATAATCAAAATAATTAGCAGCCTCTTGTGCCTCTTGCTCCTCGTATTATGTTTGATTGTGCTAAGCCTATTCTAATTGGGACTGAATCGGGTATCGTCAGACTGACTATTGATGCAAACAATTTTGAGCTAAAGCCAAACACAATTTAGATGGTACAACAATATGTCTAGATTGATGGGTTACAAGATGAAGATTTGAATGTTCATTTGACTAACTTTCTACATATTTGTGACACATTCAAGATTAATGGTGTTTCTGCTGATGCCATATGCTTACAGTTGTTCCCATTCTCTTTGAGGAGCAAGGCAAAAAAGTGGTTGAATTCATTTCCATGGGGTTCTACCACGACTTCGGATTAGATGATTGAGAAGTTTCTGTTGAAGTACTTCCCACCGGCTAAAACAACTAAGTTGAGGAATGACATCTCTTCTTTTGCTCAAATTAAGGTGGAGACATTATATGATGCATGAGAGAGATTTAAGTATCTTTTGAGAAGGTGTCCTCATTATGGGTTACATTTGTGGTTACAAGTTCAAACCTTTTACAATGGTTTAAATCCCTCGAGTAGGTAACTAATTGATGCAGCAACTGGCGGAACATTGAATGATATGACACCTGAGGCAGCTCAAGAGTTTATTGAAGAGATGGCACCGAATAACTATCAGTGGCAAGTCATGAGAACAAAACCAATTAAAGCAACCGATGTTTTTAATATAGATGCAATTGCTATGTTGCCAAGTTAAGTGGAAGCACTGAGTAAAAAGATTGATGGTTGGAGTTGCAATAACACGATGAATCTGGTAATGCAATGTGATGCAATTGGAGCAAGGGTAATCAATCCAAAATGTTTACCCTTCGGTTCTAACATGAAGTATGAGCAAGTCAACTTTATGCGTAACAATTCTAGACTTCAAAATAACCCATATAGCAATAACTATAATCTAGGAAATTTTTCTTGGGATGGTTAAGGTAATCAAAAGTCACAACCCCTTCTAGGTTTTCAGCAACCTTATCAGCATGAAAAGAAACTGAACCTTGAGGAGATGTTAGCTAAGTTTATTTTGGTGTCCAAAACTCTATTTCAGAACACTGAGACAACTCTAAAAAATCAGCAAGCATCGATTCAAGGGCTTGAAAATCAAATTGAATAGTTTGCTAAACTGGTTTCAGAAAGATAATAAGGTAACTTACCTAGTAACACTGAAACTAACCCAAAAGAGCAAGTCCACGCAATCATTGTTCAAAGCGTGGAAGGGTTAGTCGATCCTAAAAAGAAGTTGTTGAGAAAAATGATGGGGTTGAGGAAAGCAAGAAAGAGCATAAGTCAGTGGTTAGAGAATACAAATCATGAATTCCATATCCGGCAACATTGAAGAAAGACCGCATAAAGGAACTATATGGTAAATTTCTTAAGCTTTTAAAAAAAATTGCATATTAATTTACCTTTTTTTTTAAATTCTTTTGCAAATACCCAAATACGCAAAATTTTTAAAGGAGTTGTTAACTAATAAAAGAACGTTAGATGACTTGTCAACTGTGGAACTTAATGAGGATTGCTCGACCATTCTCCAAAACAAACTACCCAATAAGCTTAAAGATCCAGGGAGTTTTACTATTCCTTGTCTTATTGGTAGTTTAAATGTTGAAAAAGCTTTGGCTGATTTGGAGGCTGGTATAAATGTTGTGCCTTATAAAATGTTCAAACAACTTGGTCTCGGGGAACCAAAACCCACTGGGATGAATATTCAATTAGCTAACAAATCAATTAGGTATCCTAGTGGTATTGTTGAAGATGTACTTGTTAAAGTCAATAAATTTATATTCCCTGATGATTTTGTTGTATTGGAAATGGATAAGGATATTGAGGTGCCCATGATCTTAGGTCGACCATTTTTTGCCATTGCTAGAACTGTTATTGATGTAGGTAGTGGTGAACTTGTACTGAATGTAGGTGATGAATAGGTTACTCTTCAAGCATGTGATTTTGTTAGAGTTCCTAGGGAGCGGGATGATACTCGTTATTCTGTTAATGTTAGTAATCATGTGAGTTGACATTCTTTGCAGGAATTTACTAATTAATACATGTTCGAATATCCATTTCAAGGTGAAAAAAATCAAAGGACGAGTGGAAAGTGAATGGTGCAGCTCGATGAATAAGATGAATGATGAGCAAAGGCTGATGAGAACCCAAGAAAGATCAAAAAAATAACTAAGCAATGCCATAGTGTGCATTTAAAGAGGACAAACAAATTCAAAGTTAGAGACAAAGTGCTGCTAGATAAATCAGATCTACAAATGTTCCCTTCAGAGCTTAAGTTAAGAGGGTCGAACCCATTTGTGGTATAGAACATATTTCCATACGAAACCATTGAGTTAACACACCCTGATTTTGACACATTCAAGATACGCAATCATCGTCTTAAACTTTATTTTTTTTGTAATGCAAATAATAAGAGAAAAGAGCTCCAGCTCCAAGATCCACCTTAATCATTAGCTTGAAAAGGGAAGTCGAGCTTAAACTTTAAATAAGCGCTCCTCGGGAGGCAACCCGAGTGTGTTTTTATTTTATTTTATTTATGTTGCATGCTTAGTACACTTATTTTTTATTGTTACTTAAAAAAATTGAAAAAAAATCGATCCACATGGTCTAGGGTGATCCACACAGCCATATGTGACACACGGCTTAGACACACGAGCGTGTCACAGGCCATGTGAAAAATAGAGCTAATTTTTTCAATTTTCTTTTAACTCATACAAGCACAAAGTGTTACACAGCCTGGGACACGACCATGTGACCTACACGGCCTAGCACACGGGTGTGGGAGAAACGAACGAACACCCCACAATCGTGTGGGACACACGACTTGGACATACGAGCGCGTCCTAGGCCATATGGATACTGGACTTATTTTTACCTATTTTTTTAATCACACGGTCTGGGTTATTCCCCACGACCGTATCGCACACATGGCCTAGCCACACTACCATGTGGCTCACATAACCATGTACTTTTTTTCCTCTTTAAAGCTAGTTTTTTTTCCTTTTTCATTTGTCTTTTTGTTCCTTTGATCTTCCCTGCCCGAAACCATATTTTTATTTATTATTTTTTTCTAGATTTATATATTTTATTTTATTATGCATTTTTTATGTTTTTTCAAATTTTTTTCTAGTTTGTAATTTTTTTTATCTTTTTTTTCTATTTTCTTATTAATTTGCTCAAAAAATGTACTTCATTTAAAATTTCCCACGATTTTGATTTTCTCTATTCCGACGAATTCATCCATATTCAGGGCAATTTTAATTCACTCCCTCCCTTATGGTATTATGTTTATTCAGTTTCAAGACCATAAATCCAACGAGTAAGTTTGTATAGTTAGTATTTAAATTATACGAGTCAATAGTAATTTTATAATGAATTTTGATTTGAAGAATTTTAACCAGTTGAATTAAAAGTTAGTATAAGTGGTTCGATTCAAAAGTCAAGTGGTTATTGAAAATGATGTATTAGGACCTCGTTTCCGTAATTTAAAGTCGTAAATCTTTTTATTAAATCATTACAGAGTCATATTATTGGTGAATTGAAGTTTGGTCCAATAATTTTGATGATTGATTGCTTAATTTAGGTAAAAGGACTAAATTGTAAAAGAGGTCAAAGTTAATTGCTATATATTTAAAATACTAAAAGGACCAAAATGGTGATTAAACCGTGGCCAAAAAGTCCAAGCAGTGATGACATGATTAAATCTACTAACATTTGGACTATTTGTTCATTTAGTCCTAATTAGTTTAAAAATAAATTGAAATAAAGTTTAATTAATCAATAATTAAAACTTTTGAAGGACCAATTGTGCAATTAAACCCTCCTTAGATGGTAATTATACCATAATATCATTTGATGGACAAATATGGACATGATTTAGTAATTTCATAAGTTATATTTAAGGGTTAATTTAGTAAATAGTTAAAAAGGTAATTTAAATTAAAGAAATTAAAAGATAAAATTAGCATTTCCTTTCTTCTTCATGGGGAGAGAATTGAAACACCATAGCTAGGGCATGGAAGCTTCGGTCAAACTTGAGTCCTTCGATTGGGTCAGTAAACCTTGCCCGTTTTTAGTAATTTTTATGTTTTTGAGCTCATATTAGCTCGATCTAGCTAATTCGGTGTCTAATTTGTAAAACTATTAAATGTTGTGGATTATGCCATTGATGAGTTTTGTATATTCTTGGAATTTTATGATGGATTATTAAGTTTGGTCATTAAATAGGACAATTTTGTAAAGTAGTTTTTGATAATTTTAAAGTTTAAGGACTAAAATGTTAAAATGAAAAAGTTACTTGCACTTGATATGAAATAATAGCAAAAATGGGCTATAGAAAGGCACTTGAATATTCGTCTAAGCTGAAATTTGAATAAAAATGGTTAAATTGCATATTTTGGGTTAGGGACAAATTTGCATAAAAGTAAAATATTGAGGGCAATTTTATAAAAATTTTAAAAAGGACTTAATTGTATAAAATGAGTTAATTTTATTGTTGGAATTAGTTGATTGAATGAAATTATTATTCTAGATCAAGGGTAGGTTTAAAATCGAGGCATAAAGAAGTTACAGAATAGTCATTGTACCTCATCGTGCTGCAATTTAGTCAGGTAAGTTCATAATATTTCTTTTATGTTACAATGATTCCATATATATTATATGTTTATTATAATTAGATCCAACGTTAAACTTAACTATTGAATTATTTGAGAATAAATAATAAATGAATATGGTGAACACGTGATGTTTCTGAATAGCAGGCCTCGACCCGATGTTATCTATCAGGTTTTGTGCCGATGTGTTTATCGGGCTTTGTGTCTAGCAGGATTCGTGTCAGTGTTATCTATCAGGCCTTGAGCCGGTGTTGTCTATCAGACCTTAAGCTGGTGATACAAACCGTAGCGATGGGTTGAGATCCTGCATGTGTTGCGAATTCTCTGCAGCTTGTGTGAGCAACATCGTGAGCCGATCAAAGTTCTAAAGTTAACTCGAATGAGTGATACCTTGAAATTACCTAAAATGAGATCTTATTAAACGATGATTTTGAAATATGATTTGAATTAATGTACTTTACAATACTCACCTATTGTGAGCTGTGATTGATAAGAACTTTGTTATTTAATTTTATAATTTGATTTTTTATGTTAAATTTGGTAAGATTTATTGTTTGATTTAACGAACTTACTAAGCTTCAAGTAAGCTTACTCGTGTTTTTTCCTTGTTTTGTAAATTACATTTAGTTGTTGGGAGATCGGATCAACTCGTAGAATCACACTAACCCGAGGACTTTTTTGGTAGATTTTGTAAACATTTGGCTTATATGGCATGTAGTAGGGCAAATGGTTATTATGCTATAATCCATGGCTATGTGTGATGTTTTGTACTTGATAAATGAATGGTAGTCTTTGTGGTATGATTATTGACCTTAAGTAAACTTGATTAGGAGGTCGAGGTCGAGATGGTAAGTGTCATATTAAGTTGGAATGATGTGTTTGAAATGTGTTAGTTGGTGTATATTATGGCTTATAGATAGTTGTTTGATAATGAGTAGCATGAGCATTATAATGTGTTTGGTACATGATACTTTGGTTGGTTTTAGATGAATGGAGATGCCATGTTTTGGTTGATTTAAAGTGTGTTTATATACTTCTGAATATGTGAAATGAGTTGGTATAGATACCTATAAACAATTTCCTGAAGAATAGGCTTGGATTTGGTCACTTTTACGCACACACAGCCTGAGACACGGGCTGCCACACAGCCATGTGTCACACAAGGGCAGCCCACACGAGCGTGTGCCCTGAGCGTGTTAGGTGTAAGGTTCACACGAGCTGGCACATGGGTGTGTCACCTAAGTCAGTAAGTTACACGAGTGAGCACACGGGCGTGTAGGGTAGACACACAAGCGTGTAGGATAGCCACACACTCATGTGACCCCTGTAGTGAAAATTTTCAATTTTTTCCTGAATGTTCTGATTTGGTCCCTAAATATTCCTAACCTATTTTTAGGGTTTCGAAGGCTCAATTTAATGCCATAAACGTATGTTCTATTTCATTCTGAATCATATATGTATTTATGAAATTTTTTTGATAATTGGATGCCAATTTATATGAAAAGTTCTGAGATGTACAGTAATACTCCGTAGCCATATTCTGGCGACAAAAATGGGTTATGGGTGTTATATTTGATGTGCTTAAATCAAATGAGGAATAGACATTTTTTAAGAGTAGATCTTGCGTAATTGAGTGGAGTTGCATGCAATCCTAGAAATAGGATGACATAAATCTATCGGATTAGAGTCAAATCTAATAGGAAATTCCATAGCATGAGTTAATGTCATAATATGGGTGTTAATTAGAAAGAAATTTCAATTAATCAACCTAGAGTTAGTTACTCTTACTCTCGAAAGAGATATTAACATAATTTAGGGATTTATACTGATCAATATACTAAGTGAAGAAATTGCGTAATTTAGTTTGATATTGGCAAATGAAATCTAAGTGAATTCTCTCTTGGGTATTGTTTCGCTTTTTGGTTGTTTACTCAATTATTTTCCCGATTTGTTCTTTGTCGTGTTTGTTAGTTAATTAAATTAGTTAATTTTAGTTTTAATTGATCACTCGAATTTATCAATTAAATAATAAAAAGACGGTAATTACTAGTACCTTTAGTCTTCGTGGGAACGATATCTTTGCTCATCGTAGCTATACTATTAATTCATAGGTACACTTACGTTAATCAGATTTTTAGTTTGTTTACGACTACATCACTGATACATTATTTTCTCCCTCCATGCAGACCATTTCATAACATTTCTCTCTTACAGAACAAACTAGAGAAGAAGATAGAAGAATGAAAATGAATACCAGAATGAAAGAATCCTCCTATATATAATATTTCCACTACCGTCTCCCTAAATCCCAAGTCTATCAGTACTATTAATACCCTTAATCATATTGTTTCCAACTAAAAGAAAACTCCTGGTTTAAATGTACCGAAACCAACAATTGAAATCTAACTATTTACCAATCAGTCTACAAGATTCACACTAGAGCCCGCTTAAACATTAAAATTTTCTAATTTAATACCCATAGTTGCCGTGGCCATTAACCTTTAATGTTTTCGGGTGTGATATGCAATCCAAGATATATGTGATCAATAAAGAGAAGAAAATGGAGCATAAAGAGGAAATGCTATATGAGCTTGGAACAATGATACTAATTTCTGCTAAAATGGTGAAGGAGCACAAGCAGAAAAGATTGATGTTTGTGGACATCAACATCTCAAGTTGGAGAATAAGTGCTCTTGTTGATATGGGGGTATTGGACCTATTCATATTGGAGAGAGTCATGGGTAAAATTGGTCGCCAGGTTAACAAATCATCTAAGACAATCAAGACGATGAATTCCAAATAAGTCTCAACTATGGGAGTAGCACAAGGAGTTGAGCTACAAATCGAGGAGTGGAAAGGTAAGGAAGATTTCAAGGTTATTCATCTAGATGATTGCAACTTTGTGTTGGGCTTGAACTTCCTTGAATGAATCCATATTGTCTTGGTTCCTTATGTCGATTGCATTTATATCTTGGATAATCGAAAACAATTTTGTGTTTTGAGGGCAACTCGAGACATAAAAGTCGAAACCAAGGCATTGTTGGTAATCCAGCTAGCCTAGGATGTTTTGTATAAGGGGGACATTGACTCGGTAGATCGGAGTGCTACGGAAACCCCCTTGAAAATACTAGGGGCGAGGAAAATCGATATGAAGCCTATTGAGTCATCGGTGGGGCTACCACTTATGAGAGAGGTGGATTGTGCATCAAACTTTGGGGGTAAAGTAGTGATGTAAACTCATAAATTGGAGCAAGTAAATGTAACGAGCGAGGTACATCTCAAACATTTATCTAGTGTTTTTCATTTTAACTTACCGTTGGCTTTGCAAAGACATAGAGGCCCTTTCAAAGCTCTGATGCGAGTCAAACCTGTGTCATTTTGAGGACGCAACGAAGGCATTACGAGAATGAGTGGGGGAGAATGTTACGGCCACGGTTCAAAGCCTATGACCATTGCAACAAGAGCGTCTCATAGAGGTTTATCTATTAAATGGGCTAATTTGACCCACTTGTATTGGGCCGATTTGAAGAACAAGTGACAAAGCCCGTCTACTTGAAGCCTTGGTGGCCCATCGGAGCACTTACAGAAAATTTGGGCTACCTTGGTAAATATGGGAAGTAATCTTAGAAGATTTGTAATATAATAAAATTTGATTTTGTAATCTTGGGGATTATGTAAATCCCTTAATTGTAGATATGCTTCAACCTCGTCCGTCGATGTGAAGCTAGTTGTACTGTTGGATTAGAGGGAGCTCAACTATAAATAGAAGGCCTCCTATTCATTTATAATCATCCATTATATTTCATTCTTTAGTAGCGAATACTAATTGAGAGTATTTACTCAAACACCTTATGTACTTTGCTTTTCTGTGGCTATTCTGTTCTTTCGAGCTTTCTTTTGCCTTTGAGTTACTTTCGCTTTATAATTCTATGCCTTAAGAGAAATTATGCGAGAATTCTTCACTTTGCAAGAGTTAAACTAACTTAAGCATATTTGAATCGAAGAAATCGCTTAAGGCTACACTGATTACGAGATAAAAGGTCTAGCCCCGTGACATATACATATGTATGTATGTATTTATGTATATAGAGTGAATAGTGAGACATTGAGGTGAAATGGATAAATGAAGCTAAATAAGGTTCTAAAAAATACCCATATTTATTAAAAATGTCTATATTTTATATAATAAAACATTTGTTACTAAATATATATTATTAATATTAATATAATTTTTAAAATAATATATTAAGAATATTACTTAATAATTTTAAATTTTATTATTAAAATACAATTTTAATAGTAAATAAATTTATTAAAATAATAAACTGTATTAATAATTTTATTACATTATTAATATGCTTATGTATGTTTAATAGTACTAAAATTTATAATATTTGGGATTAATATTTTAATATTTTTAAAAAATAAAAAATTTATTATAATAATATTTGGCTTTATTTGACTTAATTTTTATATAATTTTTATGAGTAAATTATATCCAAGATCATTAAACTATTAATAAACTTACGTTTTGGTCACTCAACATCAAAAGGTCTTAATCTCCTTGTGAGTATGAAATTTAATCCTCTTGATTTTTATCAAATGATGATATATTCGTTGTTAGAAATGTGATGAAGATGATGATTATTTAAGAGTTAAAATTTTCGGTTTATATTTTAATTTTATGTTATTAATTTAATTAAAAAAATATATTTTGAGTTAATTATAGAGATGTTCCTAAACATTAGTTAAAAGTCAACAAAAAAATTGTGATGTGTCATCACTTAATTGGCTAATGTACCAGGAGTGACTAATTTAAACAATTATTTTATCTAAAATAACTAAATTGAGAAAAAAATTAGAATGACCAAATAAAAAAATTGTATATAGGTTACCAAAAAAATAAAAATAAAAACTTAATATTCTAAATACTTAAATAAAAACATGTAAGAATAATGAAACTACAATCAAAGAATAAAAGGGTCTACTCATTGGTAAGCTGAGAAGTACCAACAACTCTCCTAACTAACCCTCATTTGTCTATCAGCTGAAACAGAAAACAATTACAATAGTTAACCAACTTAACTAACTAATTGACCTTACTAACTCTTAACTACAACTGAACTATCTGTATGACAGAAACATAATAGCTAGCAGACTTTTCTAGGTTTAATTCTTTAATAAATGAAAAATTTTAAATGATTTTGTAATTATTTTATAATTTTTTAAAATTAAAAGACAAAAATATAATATTACTAATAATTTAATGATTTTAAGTGTAATTAATCCAAATTTTATATAAAAATTTAGATAGGAAAATGACTTGTGCTTTTGGCTAAAATCATTTTTCAAAAACAAACT
This sequence comes from Gossypium australe, assembly GCA_005393395.2. Classification (NCBI taxonomy): domain Eukaryota; kingdom Viridiplantae; phylum Streptophyta; class Magnoliopsida; order Malvales; family Malvaceae; genus Gossypium; species Gossypium australe. The sequence continues at coordinate 34,145,767 of CM016623.1, read as the reverse complement.
TATTTTTTAAGTAAATTTTCAATAATTAAATTACTTTTTACAAAATAAAACATAAACAAATGAGAAAACACTTTTTTAAAATTATTTGTCTAAAAAAAACACACACAATATATATATGAATAACTACGATTTCAAGACGAGAAACTCCATAGTAGTTCTGAGATAATTTTTTTTAAAAAAAAAAATTATTTTCCATCAAAATAAATAATTATTGAATACTTTCAATACTATTATCGTGACAAAAAAATTTACCTTATAATTGTTGAACTATTTTTAAGATGGTGACGACCGTAACGACAACGACCACGATGATGATTTGATTAATTCATGCCAATAATTATCAAAATCATTTTATAGATAATTTTTAAAATTATTTTATTATAAGTAAATAGTTTTTATTAAAAATTTTGGAGAAGGCTTATAAGTAATTCTTAAATAAATTTAATAAATAATTATTGAATTTACATTTTCAAAATGTATGACTTCAAAATTTTGGTTGAAAAATTTTATAGGCGTATTTAGCATTAAAAAAAAACATAAAATTTTATAAAGAACGGTAATGAAACAGCATATAAAGAGATCATGGTATATATACATTACTTCTTGTCAAATGTTAATGAACACAATGGTCACATATTTATACTTATTATATAACTTTTCTCTAAAGTGAATGTTAGCTAATTTGGTAAAAATTTTATTTATTTTTTTAAATAATAACTAATACTAATTTATATTTATTATGATGGTGTTTTTATCTTTTTCAAGTTTTTAAAAATGATGTCTTCAAAGATTGAATCTATATTAACAAAATTTGAACACAATTTTTTTTATCATTCTACTAATAATAATTATTAAATATTTTGTCATAAATAAAATATATTTTACATTAATTTTTTTTCATGAAATTGACGTAGTATAAAATTTCTGATATTAAAAAAGAAAACAATATGATAAAAAGGCTAAAAAAAATCCTATCAGTCAAGGAAATCACTTGGGTATCTTTTTGGGTTAAATTTATTTACATATGGCGATTGACATTGCATATTTTCTTTTTTGGGGTTGTGGGGTGGGGGCGCGGGGGGCAAGTCATTAGAACCCAATATGGTGCGTGTACTGCGCATATGCTTCTGACTGCATCGCAATCGGGGCTCGTGTAACAGATGCCGGAAGATCGAAACCATCGACAAGTTCCCCTGCAATGTTTCTCACTTGAAAACATAGGTACTCTGTGAGCTTGTGGATTGCCTGCATAAAGGAAAACAGAGTTACTAATGAAACACCAATACTTGGGACATATGCTCTATTTGAACTCTATACCTTGGCTTTGTTAGGAGCAACATAATCAACATTACGGTAAGTTCCTATGTCGTTCCAGATGTGGTCCAGCGCATAAAGATCGCAAACGAGTTTTAGAGCAGCTCTACTAATTGCATCAGGACAACTGGAATTCAATTTCAAGCTTAGTTAGAAAATCAGAAAGTATGCGAATGGCAAGCGGAAAATATTAGAGTTGAGGATGTACTTGTGCACAGCTTCGATAAACTTTGCAAGGATGACAGACTCAGTATGAGACTCTGCAAGCAACAGAAGGTGATTCAGGCACCTATTCCAAGCACCAAAGCTGCCTAGAGTTTTCGAGTGCTTCCGGAGCCGTGCTGCTACACTTTGGAGCAGTCTCGAGGTTCGGTACTAAAAACCAAAATTGGAGAAATCTTATTGTTACAATTTACACTATGAAACGATAATGTACAATAACAAAGATAACACTCACCCTGAAGGCATCCAACTGGAATTTAGGGTCTCGCAAGTGATCAGCACTTTCCCATCGAGCAATTATAGGATTCGGCTGCGACAAGTATGTGTTCATAGATTCTCGCAAGTAGTTCCATGTAACAGAAAGAGTACCACCTTGGAACTTGTCTTTATATTGCTTCAATAGATCAGCAGCTACCTAGATAGATCCCAAGAAGAATTCTCATTAAGTTGTATCAAAAAGCAAATTCAAGGTCTAATGAAGGAAAACTGAAAAAAGACATTGTAAGTTTTCAAGCAAGGTTGATTTGTCTGAAACCTGTTGCATAAGTACTGTGTTGTCTCCTTCAAATGTCTGGAAAATATCGTGATCGTTCCTCAAGCTACCAAACCGGTTGACAGCGGCATATCCATGGCCTCCGCAGGCTTCCCTGCAGGTACTCAATGACTTTGCTGTATATGATGTCACGTAGGCCTTGAGGCCTGCGGAAAGTGCATGTACGTCAGCAACGAGTTGTTCATCGTGCATCTTCTTCATCTCCGAATATTTCTGGACCAAATACTGAGTAGCAAAATGAAATGCATACGATGAAGCCAGCATCGGCATGAGCTTGCGCTGTTGTGATTGATAATCAAGAATGCTGACTTCAGGCTGTTCGGGAGGACCAAATTGCTGGCGTAGTAAGGAGTATCGAACAGCGATAGTGACCGAAATCTTGAGGAAGCCAACGGAAGCATATGCAAGGCCGACCCTCCCACCTACAAGTTCACCTAACATGGCAGCGAAACGTTTGTTTATAGTAGGGAGACTACTAGTGTATTTTCCATCTCGAGAAACATCGCCGAACCGATTAAGAAGGTTGTCTCGGGGGATTCGAACCGAGCGGAATCGCAGTGCTCCATTATCAACTCCATTCAAGCCAACTTTATGGCCACAATCGTGGATTTCGATTCCGGGAAGTGTTTGGAGAGTATTTAAATCCCTTATTGGGACAATGAAAGCATGGACTCCCATATCGGAAACTTTTTTGGAGTCATGAGTTGGTAAAATGAGTTTAGCGAAAACTGTTGCGAATTTGCCATGAACTGCAGCATTCCCAATCCACCATTTGATGGCTCCATCATTTGGTGTGTCAATGATGAATTCATCTGTAACTGGATCAAATGTTGCCGTGGTTTGAAGACCTTGTACATTTGAGCCTTTCAAAATCCACATAAATTTCACAGTTTAGTTTTTTATACATAAAAAACACCACCATAATTTATAACAAGAAAATCCAGATTGTCATGGTTGAAACTGAGAGCTTACCGTGGTGTAGTTCTGTCATGGCGAAACACCCAGGATAATCCAGATTGTCGATTCCATCAAAATATTTATCCCTATGCTTTTCAGTTCCTAAGTTCAGCACTGAACCTCCCCAAAGACTGCACAATTTTAAGCATTCCAACTCACTACGATTAATCCAAAACCAATAAATTCCTTATTTACAAAACACACACACCATAAAACCCAGATTCCAAAACTTTAAACATGAATAACTTTCATAAATTTAAATACCCAAACTCCAAAAAGCAGCCAAGATTGAATCTTTAATATACCTAAACTGGACGCCAAGTTTGATCCCAAGAGATACATCAATACTCCCAATAGCTTCAGTAATGGCGAAATACTTAGCGGGGTCATCAACAACATATCTAAAAGGCTTGATCTTTGCTTCTCTAACCAACGCAACCAGCTGTCTCATACAAAGCTCCCTATGTTCATTCATTGAAACCCCGACCGGGGTTTGTAAATCGGGCCTTGACTCGAAAAATTCAATGATTTTCTCTTGAATATCCCTGTTTTTCCCTCTCATGTAGGTTGAGAGAGAGACTTTGTCAACCTCCAGTTTATTGGCCGCCTTGGCGCATGTTAGCATGTTGAGTTGGGGTGAAGGTTGAGAAGGTGGAAGCGGGGTCAGGTGAAGAGACAGACGCTGGATACGGCAGCTCGCGGCGGTGATGGACGGATGGGATTCATCCTCCACCATCTGATTTGGGTTCATGTTTTTACGACAACGGAGGATTTTTTTTGTTTTTTTAAGCGGTGGTTTGTCTTATGACAATGTGAAGAAAAGGAGGGGACTGAGTAATTTAAACATAAAAGTCATGGTGACATGGCAATTTTTTATTGGAAGAAAGGAAAGTCGTTAAGTTAGCGCGGGGACTTGGGGGAATGGATATGGTGATGACGTGGCAGGTTTTGAGACAGAGTGGGATTTGACCTTTTGAGTTAGTTTTATCCTGTTTATACTTATCTTCCCATATACGCAGAATGGATAAACTTTGGTTTTTCTCACACATATTTGGTTTATCTATTTTAAAAAATAATACAATTTATGCGATATTAATTTTATCCTTTAAAAATAGTAATTATTTTTTCTGAAAATTATTACGAAAATAAAAAATAATTCAAATTTTAGCTTTTTAATATTTATAATTAATTTAGTTATTTATATTAGCTAAACTAGAGAAATATGTATTTAAAAAATTAAAAGGAAATAGGCTAAAAACAGCGGCTAATTTACCAAAATATATCAAAAATAAAAAAATTACGAAAATGGGCCGAATTTTGCATTATTTACGGAAAAGGGTCATTTTCTCTCAAAACGCGTCCACGTCAGCGCGTTTTGGTGGGATGCAGCAGGAAAGGGCGCCCTTGAGGGAGCGCTTTATGCCACATAGCACAAAACGCGCTGACGAGGACGCGCTTTGCTGATGTGGCACAAAGCGCTCCCTCAAGGGCACGCTTTCCTGCTGCAATGGTCAAATTTTTTTTGACCGTTGGAGGCCCAACGGTAAAAAAAACTATAAAACCCCCAACCTTTTATTTTTTTCACAGCAAAGTCCTTATTCATTTTTTTCTCAACTTTCTCTCAAATTCTTCTCAAATTTCTCTTAAATTCCTTGAAACTTCCTCTCAAATTTCACTATAGCCCTTTAATATTTACAAAAAAGCCTTTTTTTAAATTTTTTGAAATATATTTTTTTGATAAATTTTAAAATATTCGATCGTATTACCAATGGCCGGGAAATTAATTCGTCTCGACGAAAAACACATCTCCGTCGATCAAATACAAATGGTAAGTTTTAATTTTAATTGTTCAATACTATTTAATATTTTTTAGGTTTATGCAATTTTAATTAAAATTTATTTTATAATTTTTTAAACAGTCTGTAGATCGGGTGTTGCAATGCTATATTCGCAATATGCCTGGTCCGCCATCGCCGTTGATCGAGAATTACCTGCGGGTTTTTGGCACGTGGTCACGATAGGTCGGGGGTGCAAGTTGGAGCCGAAGTTAATCAGTGCGTTGATAGAGAGGTGGAGACCCGAGATGCACACCTTCCATCTTCCATTTGGAGAGTGTACTATCACTCTGTAAGACGTGCATTTGCAATTGGGATTGCCGGTGGGTGGGTACGTAGTCACCGGGTCCGCAACTTCTGGTGATTGGGGAGCCGTATGCTACGAGCTTCTTGGTGTTATTCCGGATAACATTATCGGAGGTCGGATCGAGATGGGCTGGTTACGAGACACCTTCCCGGAGCCAGATAATAATTCGACCGAAATAGAAAGAATACAGTATGCTCGGGCATACATTCTTGAGATGATTGGAGGCTATCTGATGCCGGACCTGTCACAAAACCTCGTACACCTGAGATGGCTGCTGAAACTAGTTTATTTTGGAGCAGCCGGTAAATTGAGTTGGGGGTCTGCCGTGCTATCAAAATTGCATAGGGAGATGTGCGGGGCGACGCGGCCGAGTAAAGCGAAAATCGGAGGTTGCCTATCACTACTGCAATCATGGGCACGGTTTCGATTTCCATTTTTACGTCCTCAAGTCGACCACCCATATACATTCCCACTCATAACGAGGTAAATTTAATATTATATTTTACAATTATTACGTAGATTTAAAGTATAATTGTATGCTAAAAATTTATTTAATTAGGTAGAGCGATTCGGCGAGTTATGTTGGAAAACCTACCGAGATTGAAGATATACGACTTCTATTAGAGCAACGATCAGAATTACAAGTAAGTATTAAATACAATATATTTTCGTAATAAAATTGTCGTTTCGAATTTCGTATTTATAATTTAGTATTTCGTATTTAATATTTAGTATTATGTATATAACTAATATTTTGGTCATGTTAATATAGTTTCAATGGACACCATATGAGGATTCGACAATTCGGGCAGTAATTCCGGAGGAGTTCTTGCTAAATCCGAACATTGGGCATGTGAAGGTTCCATTGATCAACTATGCCACCGTGGAGATGCACCAGTCAGATCGGGTTCTGCAACAATTTGGATTCCGACAACCGATTCCCGTGCCACCTGAGGTGCTCGATGATGAGCACAAAATCGACTTACGACAGTTGCACACGGATTGGCCAAGATATTGGTCAGCATATATCGAAATGTGGGAGATCCGGTATGATTATATACCTATTCGGGAACCGATCGTCGTTCCTGAGTTAACGTGCGTGCCAGAATACATGCCATGGTTTAGGATCCATGGCAAGTCGTATTTATTGTCGGAAGAGGAGAGGCGAAGGCAACTTCGTAAATAAAGGGAACGACGGGGCCCTTTAAATCCAAGGAGAAGGGGTGATGAGACGGGACCATCAACAGCGCCGACACAGTCACCAGGCCCATCAACAGTGCCCACACAGTCACCGGGCCCAACACTTCAGTCGACGACACCGACATCACAGCCTTTGGCCTTTATGCCTGGTGCGTACCCTAGCCCTTATATGTATCCTAACTCATATATGTTTCCTTTTCCCAGTCCCGCTGCAGGTTGGAATGCATGGTCCGGTTCGAGTCCGTTCCCGACTACTCCGATTGGTTAGCCGAACTTGAGGTCGCCGTAACATGAGGGATCACACGAGGCGCCGTCGGGGAGCTTTTCTTTTTACCAATCTCCTTCACCTTATGGGATTCAGACAGCCCCGCCATGGTTTATGCAAACACCTCCGCAGTCGTTATTTTATCAATGTGGGTCATCCTCCCAACCCACAACCAGACCCACTGCCGGAGGAACCAGAATCCCCGCCTAAGGTTCCACGACCCCCGCTGGAAGGTAGAAGGAGGAATCCAGCGTGTAACCGCCGACCACCCCCATGTGGCACTGATTCCGACCGACACCAACATTGATTCCGACTGTCTTTTTTTATTTTTTTATTGTAATATAATTTTTTTATTTTTTTAATAAAATAAAAGTTGTTTTTTATTTTTGTTTGTAATTTAATTTTAATATCTTTAATAAAATAGAAGTTGTTTATTTTTTTATTGTAATTTAGTTTTAATATCTTTAATACAATAAAAGTTGTTTATTTTTTTTGTAATTTAATTTTAATATCTTTAATAAAATACAAGTTGTTTTTTTATTTTTTTGTAGTAATTTAGTTTTAATATCTTTAATAAAAATAAAAGTCCAAGATTTATTTTTTATTATAATTTAATTTTTATTTTTTTTGCAAATTAGTCCTTCTACAAAAGTTCACCGTTTTCATCAAGAAATAAATAGAATTTACATAGCCACCATGAGCCAAAAAAGCTAAGAAGACTGTCAACTATTCCGATTTGGACACGAGCGAGATGTATGGCCTGGGTTCCTACACCATCTGCATAACCTACGTTGGTTGGTCGTTTCTTGGATATCCATATTGTTGCATATTCTAGTCGAGCAAGGTCAACTTTTTGGTTTGCGCCTCAATTGTCTATCCGGCAACAGCTTATATGGTGCAAGCGATACAGACGGCCACTTGCGTTCATCTAGGACTGGTGGGAATACGTGTCTCCACACGTTTTACATGTTTTCTATTTTATACACTTCGTCGACATAGCTCATAGGATCAAGACGGAGATTCTAACAAGCCGCAAGTACATGAGCGCATGAGTAACGAAGTGCATCAAATATCCCACAATCGCAGGTCTTATTTCTCAAGTGTACACGATATTGCCCACCAACAATACCTTGGTTCGGTCTGTCAAACTCCGTCACACGAAACAATAGGTTGTCGCGATCGTGACACATTATGTGCATGGTGTTGGCCCGTGCCTTCCCCGTGTTAATTTCTCGCAAGACCTTCGCGCACCATACATGGCCTCTTTGCATTTGGCCTTTTATAACTCGCTGTTCGGTTCGGAAATAGTGCCGCTAAACGAAAATATGTCTCTCGCACAACCGATGTCATCGGCAAATGACGCGTTCCTTTTAGAATAGAATTTATGCATTCGAACAGGTTTGAGGTCATATAACCATATCGTAGGCCGCCGTCGTATGCTTGTGTCCACAGTTCAAAAAGAATATTGCATAGGTAGTTTGCGCCTTCTTCATTAACTGATCGCAAACTCGCCAACATCTCGTGAAAACGTTCCTTATTGATCTCGTACCCTGCCAATATAAGTTGATAACGAATATTACATACCACTCTTCAATTAAGAATAAATTGAATATTACAAACGAAATTATATTAATAGATTTACATACCCATATTGGTCACTTGTCGTCGTTGACTTGTAGATCGATGTTGCCCGTGGCAGTTGGACGCAACATGCCTTAGGCAATATCGATGGTGTGTACAATGCCACAGGCTTCCTTGTCGCTCTATTGTGGCTAGTATGCTAGGGCCCCAATCCGATATAACGCATATATCAGGTTTGGGGCAGACATACCTCCTTAACCTAGATAGAAAGAAATCCCAATCATCAGCTGACTCCCCCGGTGTTATTGCAAATGCAATTGGAAGGATTCTCTCACTGCCGTCCTGTGCCACAGCTAGCAATAGCTGATGCGTATATCTACCATACATAAAGGTACCGTCAATTTGTACCAATGACTTGCAGTATATAAAAGCGTCTCGGCATTGCTTAAATGTCTAGAAAAGACACTTGAACACTGCGCATCCACAGAGCAGTCGATTGTTGTAGTACGCTGGTTCCATTTCAAGGTCTGTTATGCTGCTTGGGACATATCTCTCCAGCACCTGACACCACTGCCACACTTCATTATATGAAGCGTCCCACCGACCATGCAACTTTTCCAACACCTTCTGCTTGGCTACCCAAGTCTTTCGGTAAGAGGGCATGTACCCCAATTGGCTATGAATATTGCCAATTAAGGCCGACACTGTAGTCTTGGGATCGGCCTTCACCGTTGGTATTATTAAGTCAGCTAACATCTCTGATTCCATCATCAGATGATCTTGTGAAACACCTATCAACGAAGTACGTTAAATAATGCAACATTACGTAATATTAGTATTATTCAAAAACATTGAAGACATAGTGAAACAGTACCGGCAAGATATGTATGTGGACCTTTGTACTTTTTGATCTCCCACAAGCCTGTTCTTTTCCTCAACGAGGCCATGATTTTCCATGAACATGTACCGTCTTGCACTGCACACTTCGCCTCATACTTATCGAGCTTAGATTTAACCACGTTGTAGTTAACCCCATTCTTGATGCTGTATTGTTTCAATGCACCAAGAAAAGCATCCTTTTTGGAAAACTCTTTACCAACTTCTCATTCGCTTGAATCCAACGACGAACTTGTACGGTCACGCTCCAGTGTGGTAGTTTAGGAAACTCCAATGCATCATCTTAAGATAGATCGACATTATGCATGTGGGCTAGAGGCGAGTACACCCTAAATAGCGGATCTTCTTCTTCTTCATCTGAATCGCCCTCAACATCTTCAGGTACGATTGGAACAAGCTCCGGTTCAGAAAATAATGCAACTTCTGCACCATCGGGCCCGGGCTCTCGAGGTGGATCCAAATCGGACTTACCATCTGACCCACCATAATCTGCAACGAACTAGGGCCCCTCACCGGTGGATGTCGTGGGGAGTACATTATCCCTCCTTAAACATCTTTCGTAACGTTCCGAATTATATGTGGATTGCCAACCACTAGAAGTTGATGATGTTCCCCAATACGTATTTCTATCATCGAACGTCGAAGGAAGGATATGCATGTCTCATCCACCAACCGAGTGTCGTGCAGAGGTTATGTTTTCCATACTACCACCAAACACGGGCACTTCCGTAGTCTGCCTCCCACTAACAGAGTGACTGCTTGGGGTCGTGTATTCCCCTCGAACAGCAGTAGATGTTAAGGTCGAAGGAAGATCACTTGGTGATGAAAACTGTACATATACCTCAAGATATGGTGATCCACTGGCAAGATGAGTCTCCACCATTGCCTCAAAGTTCCGAGGACCTTTGATGTCGAATGAGTCATATCTCACCGGATCAACCGAAACGCAAAATCTATACTTAATAGACTGAACTTTCATTGGCGTTGTTCCGAATATTTTACGCCTAATTCTTTTACAAAGTTCTATCAAATCTATGTTCTGATTAAAACCTAGTCTCGCTTGTTCTCTGATAAAAAAACAACACCATTTTCGGTGTCACAAACCTCACCATCATAGTAAATAACAACATTAATACGTTCACTCATTTTCAGGTTCTATTTTTCTTTTGCCTCAATTTCTGTTAGGCAACCTGAGAATGAAATTTGGCTGATTTATAGTCTAAGGGTTGCCAGAGACTACTGTAGCAAAAGAGCGTCCACATGGGAGCTCTTTTCAGTACTCTTGCTGACAGTGCATCCAGAGACTACTGTAGCAAAAGAATGTCTACGTGGGAGCTCTTTTCAATACTCTTGCTGACAGTGCATCCTGCTTGAAGCGTTTTGGGCACTATTTGTTCAGCAACGTCTTCTCAAAATTATTTTACCGGAGACTACTGTAGCAAAAGAGCGTCCACGTGGGAGCTATTTTCAGTACTATTGTTGACAGCGCATTCTACTTGAAGCGTGTTCAGCACTATTTGTTCAGAAATGTCTTCTCAAAATTATTTTGCCAGATACAACTGTCAAAAAAATTCAAATAATTTTTATTTTGCTAATATATTTTCCCCAAAATCCTAAACATATTTTTACTGAACCCTAATTAACCCTATAATCTAGACCATTAATTTTTCCCTAAAAACCCTAAACCCAACGGCCCTAAAAAATCCTAACCCCTAGCCCTAAAACCCTAAAACCTCATACCCTAACACTAAAAATAGCTGAAAAGGCAGTCGGGGGAAGGAGGGCGAAAGCGGACCCTTGAGGGATCGCTTTGTGCCACATCAGCAAAGTGCATCCTCGTCAGCGCGTTTTGTGCTGATGTGGCACAAAGCGCTCCCTCAAGGGCGCGCTTTCCTGCTGCATCCCCCCAAAACATGCTGACGTGGACGCGTTTTGGGGGGAAATGGCCCTTTTCCGTAAATAAAGCAAAATTCAGCCCATTTCCGTAATTTTTTTATTTTTGGTATATTTTGGTAAATTAGCCAAAAACAGCAACTTATTTCCAAGGATAAAAATTTTCAATGGGCAAATTATTTCCAATGACTAAAAACAGCTAGTTTATTTATTATATAAACTCAAATTATTTTTTCTTTTTGCATTCAAATTTCATTTATCAAATTCTCTCAATTAGTTAAATTTTTTAGTTTTCAGTTTTTAAAAGGTAATTTCTCTAAAGATATTGTTGTTTTAATTTTATATTTCGTAACTTATTTGTTTTTAATTGGTTTTTATAACGGAAATTCTGCTAATTCATTTCGATGGCAAGCACTTTTTTAACGTTTAATTGCAAATGGTAAGAAAATATTTTTTAAATTTTTTAATTTTAATTAAGTTCATTATTAAGTTGTTAATATAATTAAATTTATACTTTTTTATGTTTATATAATTAGGCCGAAGATCTAATTTTAGAGATGTACATTCTCAATTTATTTGCGAGGGCACTGCGTTTAATTGAAGAAGACTTGCAAGAGGTGGGATTTTTGCATGTGTCTCATATGCTCAGGGGGTGTAAACTGGATCCCACATTTATCAACACATTGGTGGAAAGATAGAGACCCAAGACACATATTTCATCTTTCATGCAGTGAGTGTACAATCACACTTGGGGACGTAGCGTTACAAATCAATTTACCAGTGAATAGGCCAATCGTAAGGATTGGTGATTGGAGCGACATTTGTGATGCACTAGTAGGCAAGGTGTTGGAGAAGTTTTTTTGTAGTCGAATAGAGATGAAATGGTTGGAAGAAATTTTCAATTATCGGAACAACTTCGCAAGTGCCATTGAAAGGCAACAATACCCCCGAGCATTCATCCTGAGGTTAACCGGGGGTATTCTAATGTTCGATAAACCTCGAAATCTAGTACATCTAAGGTGGCTACTACAACTTGTCGACTTGAAAGAAGTGAGGCGGCTCAGTTAGGGATCAACTGTGTTGGCCACACTATATTGAAAGATGTGTCGAGCAACGCAACCATAAAAAATTAAAATCGGTGGTTGCATACTCCTTCTACAGTCATGAGCATGATACCAGTTACCATTTTTACATCCTTGAGTCAACACCCTTTATTGATCCCCACTCGTAATAAAGTAAATTTCATTTGATAATATAGTTATCATAATATTTATTCATTATTATATTTTTGAAATAACATATTATTTAAATAGGTGAATCAATGGGGCAAGTCATATGGGTATAGCGGGCGAGCTCAAAAACATTCGGCTACTGTTAGATTAATGATCGGAAGCGATATTTAATTTTTGAATTTTTCAATTATATAATATTTACGTAAGGATTTGAAACTTAATATTAAATAGATAATAAAATTTATAATTTCATACTATAGTTTGAATGGATGTCATACGTCGATCCAAAAATTCAAGAATGCATCTCGGACGAATTTTTTGCCAATTGCAATATCTGGCACGTCAAGGTGTCATTAATAATTTTCGTGACAGTGGAGATACACGAATCCAACTGAGTGCTGTGCCAATTTGGGTTTAGGCAAACTATTTCGTCGTCACCCCAGGACCTTGAAGAACTACACAAGGTCAATTTGTGGGGGAAGACCGACAAAGATTGGGCGAAATTCCACGAGAAATATATCAACATTTGGGAGCATAGGTATAATTTCATACCTATGCACAACCTTATTCTTGAACTAGAATTGGTTACCTCTCTGGACTACATGAGATGATTTAGACATCACGACAAGTCATATCTACTGTCAGAGGAGGAAAGGGCTGGGCAACTTCGTCGTAGGAGGCCAAGACGATTCCGCATGAATCCTAGGTCAAGAGTACATGCCACCTCAGCAAAGTAAGCTCCAACCCAACATAAGGCACCGATGGTTACACCACTTCCGGTTAGTATGGTTAATATTATTTCGGTGTTTTCACTAATCCCGTTATTTTTACACAAGCATCACACTATGCACCATCGTACCCTGCATGCAGGTATATTTTTTGCACCACCTCTGTCCCCAACACTATATTACATGACAATGCCTACAACAACATCGATGTATCTCACATCGTCGATAATTCCAACATTTTATCCACAATCGAGTTATGCGACGTCATACACTTATTCGCCGATAATGTTGCAAACACCCCCGACGTCATTGTTTTATCAAGGTGGCTCATCTTGGCAACCACCTGTTAGTAGAACGGATGACATACGATGGCAACCTAGGACAACGCCACACTCAACCAAGGAGGAACAAGATGAAGATATAGCTTGAGGTGAAGATCGAGATAAAGAAGATGAAGGTAAAATAGTGGAAAACCATACATTCATAAAACACAAGGGTTCGCATGCAAAATATATTAGAGTTCACTATTATGCGAAACAATAATTCCAAACACTTAGAAATATTTACAGGTTTGCATCACAATCATACATAGCTCGTATATAGTGATTTTTAAATCTTAAATTCCCAAAACACTAATAGTTCACTTAACACTTAAATTGCTTATACATTGTAGATTCACTAATTATTAGGCTTCGTAAATAAGGAAACATGCATGCAAAAGATATCACAATTAAACAAGGTTGGCATAAATCCATGGGTTCGCACACATGTAAGGGTTCGCAAAGCTATAGGTATGTAAATATGGTAAACATATCTAGGGTTTTGCATGTAATAATACTAACACTACAATGGTAGGCAAATAATTTACAAATAGACATGCATGAATAACATCGATTTATTACTTATAAAATAGAAGTTAAAATCCATAACAAGTTTGCAAAAATAGAGTAAACTTAAATATATATATATAGCATATTGTACTTTTATAATAAGAAAATAATTCGAAAATAAATTAACAATGTAATTTATTGTTCTAAATAGCATAACAAAAGCCTATTGCCCATCTTTATGGTTCGACTGTATCAGTCAGGTGCCTCGTCGGATCATCGACCTCGCCTATGCTATCCGCGATCTACTTACCTGATAAGTAAGAGAGGAGTGGGTGAGTTCGGGGGAGAACTCAGTGAATAATCAGAAACCATTAGATTATGCCTTAAAAACAACATTTGAAAACAGTAGAAAACTTTAGTTTTGAAAATGTTTCGCATGTTGGGTATGCAGGTGAGGACGCGAGACCCAGTTCGCATTGGAAAACCTTATTTTTGTGAAACTAGTTTTAAAAAAAATGCTTAGAATTTTTTTCTTTTAAAAACTTATTTTTAAAAAGGGACTCGCATTAAATCCTACGATGCCATATTGCTTTTCAAAAACAAAATCGAACATGAGTTTATAATAGAGTAGTGAGACCAGCTAACACATAACAGAATTCATGAACAAAGTCAGCCTTAGGTCGCACGACTGGGTCGTCAAACAGAAGACATGTCTCGTTGAATAAGTTATATCTAACCTAGCTTACGAAGAGCATACAGAATGAGATATATCACAATTCTCACAAAAGCCCATGCTTTCAAAGAGCATGCAGAGTGAGGCTCACAAAAGCCCATGCTCTCAAAGGAACATACAAAGTGTGACTTAACATGGGTGAATATTCACACTATTGGTATACCAGTCAGAAGGCTCACTAAGGAGCACATAGAATAGAAAGCTTGCACTGAGGCAAAGCTAAACAAAGAGCTCGCACAAAGCAGAGCCAAACAGAGAGCTCACAGAAAACAGACATAGCAGAGAGCTCACATAAAGCAGAACCAAAACATTTGCTTATAAAAAGCTCGCACGTTAAGTGCCTTTCAAAAACACAACTTAAAACCATTCTTTCAAAACATTCTTATAATCAAATGCTCGCATAGGAGCTCACATAAAACTGATCTTTAAAATTATCTTTTCAAAATTGTCATTTTGAAAATAGAGTTCGTAGCTTAAAATAGAGCTTTTCAGAAATCTTACTTTTGGGTTTTGAAAACAAGGTTTCCTTTAGAAAACCATAGCCATTAGCAATCATAGTCAGAATACCTTTGAAGAAACCATAAACCGACAGTTACCGATCACTTACACTTTTGAAAACTTAGTAAGTAATATGCTCATAACGAAACCTAATCACTCACCAGAAATGGGGAATTTAAACGATTCTGGCTTTGCCCTTGTCCTTACTAGAAGATGGTTTGGTTGGTTCGTAATAAACAAATATATTATTAACAGAACATATAGATTTCTCATAAGTATGCGAACCTAGCTCTAAAGAAAATCAACCCTAACAACATAAGAACTTACCTGGATTGCTACAAATAGAACTTAGAAAAGATACTTTAATGGAAGAATATTCAGTGAAGAATTTCACGGAATCAAGAGTCTTATTTATATACCTAAGAGTTCTAGATATCTTTGGATAACCTATCTGACTTAAGAAAGTTTTTTTTTTTGCACGTAAAGTATTCCTAGATACATTAAATCACTTTTTCCTAATTTGAGTATGACTGTATCTTTGACCGACGAACCTTAGCTTGCCAAATAGACTGGCGAACCCCTAACTTGCCAACACATTAGTGAACCTGCCTCGCAGTGAAACTGGCGCACCCCTTACCACTTCTTTTGGCATACACTGCTACTCAACGAACACCCTTGCTAAAACTTCCTTAGCAAACATCCAGCTCCCCTAAATCTTGGCGAACCCTCAATTCACCCAACTGATTGGTGATCCCAGTTCACCGGTACACTGGCGAACCTTCACTTTGCATGGCCAAGACTTCCAACCTCGACCTTGGAATGTAACATTAGGATAGTTTTTAGACACCTTGAAAATTTTGAGATAATTTCAGATTCAAGTGGTACATTGTTTGTTTGTTTTTCCTATTCTTTCTCCCTCTTCGGTTACCTATATAAAGGGGGTTTTGCTCTTTTACTTCATCACTCTCTCGACCACTATCCCTAAACCCTAAAAAATCTCTCCTAAATTTTTTTTTTTTGTTGAGTGTTGAAATTTTTGGATAAAAAGATTAATTTGTATTTAAGGAAGACGATGTGATAATTTTAAGGTGTGTTTGAGTTCACGATGATGCAGTGGTGCTCAGAAACCCCCCACATTTCATCTGTAGTATGGGGATTGAACCATCACCTTAAAAGTCTATTGCTTTACAACTCGACATCCAATTCTTGTGGTTATACGGTCACTGATTGAAGTATAAGTATGGATCCCAGTTGATAGTGGTTATGCGGTCACAGGTTCATGTTTCATGCTACCGAAATAGGATGTTTTATAAAGCCCATACATAAGTTTGATACCATAATCATAGGGAAAATGAAGGGATTTTCCAGTATAATCAGTTTATTCTTTTTCTCCATGTCCACCAAAATAGTATCCTTAACCTCACTATTTGAAACCTATGACGGAGTTAGGGGCAAGTGGACTTTCATGGAGAGGAGTGACTATTTCAATGGAGAAAAGCTAAAGGTCATTTTAGGGCAAAAGCAATTGTTGTGATTAAAAACCTCTTTAATAGCTACAATCGTTGCTGGCTTAACTCTAGTTTTACCTTCTCTCCACCGCCACAATCACTCCCCATGATAAATCTCTTGTATCCAACTCTGTCATAGGTTTCGAACAATTAGGTTGGTGGAGATGGCAAAAAAGAATAAGTTGATTATACTCGAAAGCCCATTTGTTTTTCCCTATGATTATGGTCTCAAACTTATGTATTGAGCTTATAAAGCATCCTCTTCAAGTAACGTAAAACTTGAACCCATGATTGCCTAACCACTACTAAGCACCATCAACTAGGACCTCTACTTATACTTCAATTTTTGATCGTATAAGCACCGTGAACTCCGAGCATGAGTTGCAATACGATGGGCTTCTAAAGTAATGGTTATATCTCGACACGGTAAATGAAATGTGTGAGTCTTTGAGCACTATCGCATAACCGTCAACTCAAATATACCTTTAAGCTATCACAAGTCTACCTCAAATACAAACATAATTGGGTCTTTCTCTCCAAATTTCTAACCCTAAACCTTAAAAAACCTTAAACCCCTAAAAACCCTAAACCCTTTAAAAAGGGTCGAGGAGAGAGAAATCGAAAACGCGTCCAACATGATGCGTTTTCATTTGACATGGCAAGAAAGCATGTTCTACTAGACGCATTTTCTCTTTCTCTCTTCAAAATTGGCCTATTCCCTTAAATATCCAAGAAACGGGCCCATTTCCCTATTTTTTTAAAAAAAATTGACATTTTTATCAAATTTAGCCATTTATATTATTTGTTAATATATTGATTCAGTTAGTGTCATCCATTAATCGATTCTTGATATTTTATATCTCTTGTATAAAAATAGAAATTACAAACAAATAAATTGGATTTTAATCTAACACTTTTTTAGCTTTTTACTTTACCATTTCAACTATAGTCAACTCTGTCTATAACAGTCTCATTTGTGTGTCAAGATTTTGCCTATTATAGAGAGGTGGCTATTATACACGTATAACAACATGCTATTATAGAGATATAATTGTTGTAAATTTACTATAGAATTCATATAGTGAATTCTAATCAAATGAAGTGAGAATTATGCTAAAAAAATAAAGCGAGAATCAAATCAAAAAAAAAATAAAAGATGTATGTAGGTGCATGCATTATTGTTTTTATGCATATTTTATTTTACATTCTTTCACATTACTAATTATAAAATTCATAAATCCAATAAGTTCAATTAATTAGTTTGAGTTATCAAATTAATTAATTAATAATGAGTTATTAAATTCAAGTAATAAATTTATAAGTTTATAATGTTCCAAATTCATAGTAAAATATATAATTAGGGAATTTAGTAGTTTATTGAATTCATACCTTTAATTCCACTAATTGAAGATTATTTCATTTAATAAAATATTATTAATAGATTTTTCATGTGAAATTTAAACATTTTATTGAAATAGTGTTTTAATTAAGATCATTTTTCTTTAATAAATTATAATTAACAGATGGCTTATATGAAATAGTTATAATTTTACTTGGAATGTTAGACAATATGTTGAGAACAAATTTAATAAAAAATGTACTTCATAACTATGGTTGTTGTTTTTATAAATGAAAAACTATTATAGAAGGTTAAATAAATATATAAAAAAAATCGATTCTACTTGGAACTTGGTTGTTATAGAGAAATGTTGGTATGGCGGATGGTTATTATAGAGAGGGCCGACTATAATCAAGGTTGTTTGAACCTGACCAAACTTGCCAATCGGATTGATTAGATCGGGAATCGATTAGGTAACCAATCCAGAGAAGGGCTTTGAACAGGTTGAACTACAAACTAGTTCAGGCTGGTTGAACCAGTTAAAAACTGTTTGAATCAGTGATTAAATATGATTTTAAATTTTTAAATTTTTATGAATTTTTTATTGAACCAATGAGCTGATGGCTTAACTAATTTAATCATCGATCTAATTCTAAAAACATTGCAATTAATGTATCTTTTAATTTTTATATCAATATTTTTATAAATATATTTATTATATAATTATATTTTTCACTTCAGTCATAATCTAGTTTTTTATATTATTATTATATTTAAATCATGATCTAGTCTTTTACTAAGTGGATTAGTGAAAATGAAAAAAAAAAAAATTAAGAAGTAAACTTTTTATTTATTATCAAAGTACAATATTCAAATATTATTACGGTAGCTTTAAATATGATAAATTATTATTTGGTGTGGATGAATGAATAAAATACGAATACAATTTTTATTTATTTATTAAAAATAGAATGACATGAGAATATGTATTAACTTTTTTTTTCTTATAATTGTGGAGGGGATTAGTATTATTTAATATTGGACTTAAGCTTTCATACCTATAACATAATATTTTTGTCACAGGGTCAAAAGGTTGTTGGCTAAAACAAATTTATTTAATGTTGCAAGACGTGGGTAGATTAAAGAAATTAAGTTACACGTTGAGGTTCATATTCATATGTATATAAAACTTTGATTTTGGTTCAATTATATGCATTTAAAGAAATGAGTACATACAAATTATTTTCATATTGGATTAATATAATTGTTTGTACATACAATATATCAACGTAAAATTGTGCTAATTTAATAATATTGTTAATACTTTGTGAAAATTGAATCAAATCAAAATTCTATATATAAAATTGCACAAAATTCAAATTTACGCATGACATTGTACATTAAAAAACTAGTTTGTATCTCCGTGTGACACACAAGTTTTTAGAAAATAAATAAGTTTGATTCAATCAATTTTTAGTCAAGTTCAATAATTTTTACGGATTCTCAAATCAATCGATCTAATGCAATATTCTGAAATAGTATTCCAACCGATTCTTGATCTAACTAGTCTGACCTACTGATTCTGTTCAAACAACCATGACTTTATCACTCCCTACTTATTTTAAGATTTCTTTCCGTAATATCTTCTTGTGAAAACGTCTTGTTAGGATAACAACTATGACACCATTCTTCATTGCATTTAGGGTTCTAAAAGTGATTTTTACCATAGAAGCAATGAAGAACACCTACTTTTTGGGTTAAAACTGCGATGAAAAGTGCTTTTTCACCTAGACGCAAAAGTTGAGATTTAGGTGATTTTAGATTTTGTGTTTGGAAGGAAAATTATCAAAATATTAATTATTTAAAAGCATATAAAAATTAAATTAAATTATATTTTATGTATCATTATATTAAATTATTTAAATATTTCATATGTCATTATATTAAATTATTTAAATATATTTATTATTATATTTAAGTTTTCAAAATATTTTATGTATTATTAATTTTAAAAATAATTTATATTAATTACTTAAAAGGTATTTAAAATTTATACTTCATGTACCATTATATCAAATTATTCAAATATCATATAACTTAACTAATTTTTAACTTTTCACTATCATGTTCAAAAATGATATTTTAACTTTCAACCACAATTTTTAACAATAGTGAAAACACTAAAAATTAACAAACCACATATTTTCATAACACTTTTCTATTACACTTTTCAAACTTTTCAAAAGTATTTTTTTTTCTAAAAGCATTTTTTAATCACAATAAAGAATTAGCCTAAAGCTATTCTTCCCATGTGAGTCCCTTTTCCACACTTGTTTAAAGATGAATTATTCTTTTTAAAAAAGGATTGTTCATCTTATTGGATCGGTTTATTTAAATTTTATTTTGAATAAAAAAAAACTACAATTCAAAATGTAGTTATTGAGGGGATCGACTCTTTTGAGAAAATTTTTTAAAGTGGTGTTTATTGGGCAATTGATTCGTCCTCAACAGCAGAAAGTATTGTTCCCCAATTAGGGTTTTGTCTCTCGTACTTTGGCAAGAACTAGTGTGCCATGAGTGGCTTCCCAAAAACCTGGTTCGCAGAGCCGAGAGCACTTTGGTTAATGACACCTACAAAGCTCTAGGGAGATATGTTAATATAGGACGTGCGAATAATTATGGAGCTCACCGAGAGGTGCTGAGACTCTAATCACCAACCTGAGGCTTTTAACCCAAGTGGCACCATGGTTGGATGTAAGTACCATATAAGCCTCATGGTGGGAATGTAACATCCTAAATTTATGGGCCTATGCATTTAGTGTAGGAATATGTTTAATATGTTAACTTAGGTGAAATAGGTCTAAATTTGGGCTTAGAATTAGGCAAAGGCCCAGATTAAATTATTTTAAGGTAGCATCATTAACAATTAAAAAGGAAAAAGTTTTGGGTCGCAAGGAGCAAGTTTTGGGTCGCAAGGAGCCCATGTTTTTGGGCCATTTTCGGCAATTAAATGGGAGCAAAGGTAACGCCACAACAAGGGATTTAAGGGCCCAAAATTTAAGTTTAATGAGGCCCAGATCTTTTAATTTAAGTGAGTTAAATTTGACATTAGGGTTAGTAGGAGTGGACGGCTACAAGGCTACAAAATAGGAAAATTATGTGGATTTTTAAGGATAATATCATAGATAAAAAGGAGAAAAGTTAGGAGCTTATCTCCAAGGGAAGAGTTGGTCGAAAATCCACCACCTAGAGGAGTGTAAAATTCGGCTACTGCATGGCAAAGAAGGTGCCGAAATTCTCCTCTCTTTTAGCTTAAATTTTAAGGGCGCATTCGGTATTTAGCAATAGGTGTCAAAAATCTATAAATAGGGGGGGCTAGCTCCTTGATTCTGACATTTAAAAACCCTAGTTTTCTCTATTCTTTGTGCCGAATTCTTTAGCCTCTCCCTCTCCAA